>JAHTLZ010003526.1:21757612-21775079 GCA_023846285.1 Phrynocephalus versicolor | reverse complement strand
ATTTAACAGATTTTCACTTTGTCTTTTCCAGCTGTTCCAGCAGTTAGTTGCTTTGCCTGCTTTATTTAGCAAGGCTTCCTGGGACATTTGTAGGCATGAGACAATGAATAAAACAGATCCCACTAAGGAACATACATTCTGTGTTCCATAGCAGATTAAATTTACAATTATAGGGTAGGGCTGTCCTCCAAGTGAGGAGAAAGGCTATGGTGGGATGATAATGAAGAACTGCTGGGGAGCTGCCATCATTGTTCAGCTGCCTGAAATAATTGCTTCTCCATGCAGACAGCATGTGACATGGGTAGGAAGCACTCAAATATGGAAGTGAGGTGCCTTCCTGTGCCAGTCCATGGTCAGCCCTGCAGAGAACAATACGATTTCATGTGCCTCTATGAAACTCCTAATACCCACTGTTATATGCTCTCAAATCACATCTTGACTTACAGTATAGTGACTATTATAGGGTTTTCAAGGAACATGAGCGATTTAAGGCATGGTTCTGCCTATGTGCCACCCCCATGAGTTTTCATGGCTGAGCAGAGATTTGAACTCAAAACTTTTGAGTGCATGTCTGGCATTCTATGCACTACACCATTCTAGCTCTCTTAATACCAATCACCTGTTGGAAATGGCATTTATATGGGGTCATAACAAAAAGAGCTAAACTTGGGTGAAAGTGGTCCATGCTCTGGTCCAAAGGTCCTGATGGATTAAGGACTCAGAAATTGGATAGCTGTTCCCCCAGAGCCTCTGATCAGTCCTCCACTTCATCTTCTTCCCTACTCCTTTCTTCTATCCTCCTCCCAACCAACTGTACCTGTGCTCTCTCCTCACTGCTGGCCATACCTGTGCCCTCAACCTGCTGATGTTGCTCCTTCATATCTCCTTGCCTGACCACATCTTTGGGTTGCTCTGCAACTGGGGTCTCTTGATAGTCCACTGGTGGTCTTGCAGGCAAGGCAGATGGCCTGCTAGGATGGTGGAGGCATCCTTGTTACACAGGCTCAGCGTGACTAGACAAGAGTCACAGTGCTGCCTAATTATCTTGTATTGCTTAATTACTAAACTGAACTTTTGTCCCAGAGCCCTGTTATTAATCAGGAGACCACGCAGGAAGCAATATAGTAATTCATTTGAGTTGAGGGCAAAGTTTTTGCCCAGTCTCATGATATGCGATTTCTTTTCAAAGAAAAGTCTATTCAAGAATTCATGTGCCTTTTCATTCCATTCCATACATTTCTTCACTTAAGATGTATATGTTATTTTTTCAAGAGAAAAACATAATGCTGTATTGCATACTTTAATCACCAGTACACATTTTATATGTCATTTTGCTTAAATTATACATTTTTCTGTAGTTTTGATTTGAAAACATAAAATGTTCCATATTTTATGATGAAGGACCATAATATTTTAAGATCTGCAAACACTAAAAATAAAAAACAGCATTGCAACTGTCATATTGCTTTGGGAAATTTGAATTTGGCAAGTCTGTATCAAAACATGAATGGAACAATATTGAACGTTATTTTCACTTCTAATTAAGTTCACTTTTGAAGGAACAAGCAATGTTCCCTGTGTTTTTACTTAAGGTCACAAAGTAGTGGCACTACAAGTATGACTCAGAACGTACACAATAGGAGAAACTTTTTATAGTCTACCGAGATCATTTTTCAGGTCGATATTAAGGTCAGTATCCTATTTATCTCAGAGTTCCTTTAGGAAGACAGGTGGTAAATAAATAAATAAATAAATAAAATTAATTAATATTTACAATTTTGGAATAGAATGCTGGCTGACAGAAGCTATCTTCCACCATTTCTGTGTGTCAGTTCCACTGGCAGGGATGGGCAGGAGTCAAAAAGGAGGCAAGACACACGGCCTTTGTCTTTGCATTATTGCTTGCCCCATTCCATAGCACAACCATGTACTGGCTATCTGTGACAATAATGTCTGGCCGTGCAGCTTTTGAGATGCCTTTGAGCTGTAGTGCTGGAGGAGAGTCTTGAGAGTCCCCTGGACTGCAAGGAG
Organism: Phrynocephalus versicolor; assembly: GCA_023846285.1. NCBI lineage: Eukaryota > Metazoa > Chordata > Lepidosauria > Squamata > Agamidae > Phrynocephalus > Phrynocephalus versicolor. The sequence continues at coordinate 21,773,048 of JAHTLZ010003526.1, read as the reverse complement.
ATCAAGCCTATCCATCTTGAAAGAAATCAACCCTGAATGTTCACTGGAAGAGCAAATTTTGAAGCTCAGGCTCCAGTACTTTGGCCACCTCATGAGGAGAGAGGACTCCTTGGAAAGGTCCCTGATGTTGGGAAAGATTGAAGGCAAAAGGAAAGGGGGACAGCAGAGAATGAAATGGTTGAACGGTGTCATCAATGCAACCAATATGGATTTGACCAAACTCTGGAAGGCAATGGAAGATAGGAAACCCTGATGCGTTCTGGTCCATGGGGTCACGAAGAATCGGTCATGACTGAACAACAATGTGCAGCTCTTAGGGTGAGGCATTATGGCACCTTCCCTCCCATGATACCATGGCCACACCTCCTATAATGTTGGGGACCCCCAGAAACAGGCTTCGGCAAAGACATGTGTTCTCAATGTGGAAGGATCCAGATTATGCAGGTGGGCAGCCAGGCAGTCATTTGGAAGAAATCCAGCCACTTGTGTGAGAAACAGTTGCACCCATGAAGTGGGCAAATAGGCAGGATCTTTCTCAGATGAGACATTCTCCATGGAGCCTCTTGGGGGGGGGATGTTGTTTTCTTTTCTGTAGGAAAGCTATGGGCAATTTCACAATGCCACCACCACATCCTGTTGGTCTTGTTGACAGTTTATGACTCTTGTGTTCAAAATATATCAGAACCGTGAGTGCAGATAAGGCTAATCATTTAACTGCTGGAGAGCAGTAAATTACTTAAGTTGGTTAGGATTCAAATTACTGCTAGATGATTTTATCATCAAGAGTGGAGGTTGAGAGGTCATACATCGGTCATGGCACAGGTATCTGATAAGCTGTACTCTGAATGCAATAGTTTGTTGGAACACTTCTGCTGACATTTGAACAGTGCCCTTATAATATGATGATTAGTCACAACCAGGCATTTAGATATTTTGAACTAATGTGAAGACAGGATGTATGTAATGCACATCCCACATTCATAGGCTGTTTTGCCTATCTTTGCACGTTAAACTTGTCGATCTAGTATATCAGGAAGTTTGTAAGTGCATTTTGCTAATCACAGGGGTTTTGTGGATATATTCAACTAAATACATTGCTAGGACCCTTTTCTGATATATGTGCCCAATATTAAAATATATGTAGTGAAGCTCAAAGCACAATAGCACCAAAGCAGTGATTTCCAACCTTGGGTTCCCAAATGGGAACCACTGGCCTAGAGCCATGGCTACTGGACTTCTTTTTCTTGAGAGATAGAATGGACAATGGCCTGAATAGGCTTGTTAGGTAGACAATAGTATCCATAGCCTTAAGGTGAACAATGGCCTAAGGTGCTGAAACCTATAAAGTATGGGTCGTTAGCTATGGCCTTGGCGGTGAAGGCTTTTTGATTTGTCTGGGTATTGTTGAAAGCACACCATGATAAGTAGCAGATAGACTATGCGTGTTCCCCCCCACCTCTGTTGAGAGAGGGGGTTTCAATGCTCACATGAATGGCTTCCCTGACTCCTCTCTCAAACCACCTATCTTCTCTGTCTAATATATGTACATCCCCATATTTGAATGAGTGCCCTTTGTCCTTAAAGTGGAGGTGTACTGCTGATTCTGGTCCTGAGCTGTTACCCCTCCTATGTTGGGAAGAAACTAGACAGCCACTAAACAGAAGGATGGTGCGACAAAGGAGACCACCACTATCATTGTGGTTTGTGGCTTTGTGGTAGAATAGCAACAATAAAGAATGACTATAGCAATGTATTCTTGAAGGCTTTCACAGCCTGGATCTGATAGCTATTGTGAGTTTTTTCAGGCTGTTTGGCCGTGTTTCTTCCTGACGGTTCACCAGACTCTGTAGCCAGCATCTTGAGAGGGCAAGGAGCTAAGGGAACTAGGAGTTCTCTCTGTGCTCTGTGGTATACAGTGGAGTGGAGTGAATATAGCAGTGGACAAAGTCTTAGACTGAAGGTCAGAGCACATCATTGTAGTCTATGCTACATCTAGAACTTGAGTGGTTGTTCTATGGCTTGTGGGCCACATGTACTCCAAGCTGTTTTTAAGACCTTCAAAGATCTCCCAAATCTGCTCCTTAAAATTGGTGGTGGTCATTTGCTACAAAAAAAAAAGTAAAAAAGAAAGTGGTTGAGCGTCTTTCCACCATTGCTGGCTCCATGGCAGTTTCATTTGTTTTTATAAAGTAGAATTTTTAATAATAATTGTGTGCCATCAAGTTGATTCCAGGATTTTCTAGATAACGGAGTACTCAGAAGTCATTTACCATTCTTTTCTTTTGGGTTTGGTCTGGGACTTTTGTGGCTTCCCTAAAGCCATACAAATGAGCTCATCCTCTGCAGGGTGCAGTGAGGAATCAAATGGCCAGCCTCTGAGTCCTAACTCACTGTGCTCTCTGTCACTTAGAAAATAATCAATTTGACCAAACACATATTTAAAGTGATTGCATAATGTAGTTTAGAGGCATAAAAGCTGAGCAGTTAGAAGGATTCTATAATGTTGTCTGATATAGGCATCTTACAAGGAGAAGTAACTTCAGAGAAGGGCAACAAAGATTATCAATAGAGTGGAAACCAATCCCTGTGAGGAAAGGGCATGTATATCCTTCAGATAAGAACATTGAGGGGAGCTATGATAGCAATTACATGACAGATAGTCAAAGGACCCAGTCTCATGATGATTTTGCTGGTCTTTTTGCTGTGAAAGACTGTGCAGCAATAGATTGTGCCTTCACTCCAAAGAGCAGTATTTTGGTATCCCGGCCAACCACAACTCTGGAAGCACACGTTAACCACAGCATTATGTACCACCCCAGGGGTTGTGTTAAAATACTTCTGTTGTTGATGCGCAGTTTTTAACGCATCAAACGAGGTGCGACCCCAGAAAATTCGCACCAATTAAATTTCTGCCACTTCCTGTAGTTCTGCCTTGGTAATCATTTATGCTACTGAATTGGTGGCATACCGGCATGCCAACACAATTTTTACTGGCTGTCCGCCATCAAATACAATTGATTCTAAGAAGAAAAACTGCTACCTGGCTGCAACGCAGGTATTTGTCACAAGGAGAAAAGATGCACAGTAAGCAAGTCGGGACAGACGCAAAGAAGTAAAATACTCCCCTGTCATCGGGGCGCTAATTGCACATCAAACGTTGCATGACCGCCCCCCAAAATAGTACGCATCAAATTAAGATGTGCAGATAACGGCAGTGAGACCAGGGCCAAACAGAGGAGAGTCAGCATCTGTTCTACAGAACACATAATGCAGGAAGCCAGATTTAGGCTGAATGTCATGAAAAACATTCTTGGAGCATGGCAATGGTACCAATTATCTTGGGAGATGTTGAGTACTCCACTGCTGGAGGCATTCAAGACCATTTATCAGATATACTTTAACCCGGATTCCTGCCTTCAGCAGGAATTTGGACTTGATGGCCTTACAGGACCCTTCCACCTCCATTACTCTGTGATTTTTTTATATCTACCAGAGTAACTTCAAGTGCTCAAGTAACACATTAAAGCACTGTACTTGAAATAAATAGTCTGGTGTTGATTTTGCTGAGATAAATTAAAATTATGCCTATCAAGGAGAAAACATCTATTGTGTCCAATATTAGTAGGATCTATTACATTTATGACGCATTGGAATAATTTTAATGCTATTTTAATGTCAATGCTTTACTATTGATGAATGGGCTTAGGATAAATATAAAAATATTATTGTGGCTAATAACAGATAGAAAGCAATTCATCCTATCATTTTCCTTATCTCCCAATTCTAGACTGTGCTTGCTGCATGTTCACTAGTCCATAGGTCACACACTGTGCAATAGTTAAATATTGTTTTGGATGACATACTCTCTTGTCTTTATGGAAATGGTATAGTACACGTTTCACAGTGCTATCTATCTATCTATCTATCTATCTATCTATCTATCTATCTATCTATCTATCTATCTATCTATCTATCTATCTATCTATAGATATAGATAGATATAGATATAGATATAGATATAGATATAGATATAGATATAGATCAAATAAACATGGGTTGATTGTAACAAATTGTTGAGATATAGAAAATCGGACTGCAATTCTGCTGTCTGTTTCTAAATGGCATCCTACAGCTTTGCCATGGGAAAAGCCGCCTTTGCTGAGTGATGATACTCCCCCAGCACCTTGGAGTCATTGCAATGTCTGACACACTGAAGAAGAAATAATGCATGCAGACAGTTCTGTTCACTCTGTGGTGCTGATCATATTCACAAGAGGGAGAAGAGTAAACTCACTGCTTCAATTTTCTAAAATCTTAGCTGTCTTCTGCCCAGTGGATTGAGAACGTATGGAACACCAAGCAAAGCTTCAGTTCACTTCAGCTGAAGGTATTGAGAACCAGTCACTTAGCAACTAGAAATATTCGGTGCCAGGGAACCACATCCAGCGCAGACTCTGTAGAACCTGGAAGAAATCCTGGTACAAAACTCTCTGGTAAAATGGCCTAGGCATAATGCAACACTGAGATAACGAACCTGCCAAATGCCGAAATGAAAGGTTAAACTGGGAGATATCTTTGTCTTGCACATAGGAGTAGCACTCCTATAAGTGGATAAAGATGTCAGCTTATTGTAGCTTGTGTTTTTCCTTAATTACCTAAGTTGCATTTAAGAATGCTCCATTTTGTGATCGGATACAGGAAGTAAACACAAGCTTGCTTGGCAAGTCTGGTTCCTCAAGTAGGAAACCGCAAAATTCCGTCACTGGAGGACAAATGTGTTGGCAGCAAGCAATAAGAGTTGACTTGATTGAAGTTTATAAAATCATACATGGTGTGGACAAAGTAGATAAGGAAAAACTATTTTCCCTATCGCACAACACTAGAACTAGGAGGCACTCCATGAAACTTTTGGGTGCTAGATCTCAAACAAATAACAGAAAGTACTTTTCCACCCAGAGGATCACTAGTTTGTGGAACTCTCTGCCAGAAGAAGTGGTGACAGCTGCCAGCCTTGACAGTTTTAAGAAAGGATTGGACAAGTTCATGGAGAACAGAGGTATCAATGGCCATCATTATGGATACCTAAGGATAATCTATGGGTTGGAGAGATAGGCAGGATATCTCTCAATGCCATTTGCAGGGAATTATAAGCAAGTGAAGACATCTGCTTGGGAATACCCTGAAGCAAATGGCGAGCCGCTGTGTGAGACAGAATGCTGGACTGGATGGGCTGTGGCCTCTTCCAGCAAGGCTGTTCTTATGCTCTTATATTCTTAATATGCAATCACCCTGATGTTTAGTTTGACTAATGTAATGTAAAAGATGGAAGAATCCCACACTCCAGCACTGCTAATAATAATAACTTGGTGCTAAAAAGTTGATTCCTACTTATGGTATCCCTTTTCATGGTTTAGTAGTGAGTACTCAGAAGGGGTTTACCATTCCCTTTTTCTGGTGTCCCTTCTGGGACTTCTAGCTTGCCCAGGGCTACACAGGATGGGTCTGCTTGTAGAAGGCACAGTTGGGAATTGAACTCTCAGCCTATGACTTTTCAAGTCAGATACCTAAACCACTGAGTGATGTTAGCCAGTTCAGCATTGTCAAACTAGTTAATAAAATCATACCTCAACTCCAGCATTTTCTTTCCCTGCAAAATCTGTTTAGCATGTGACTGTGGGAGGGTTTCAGTAAGCATGATTTCCCTCTTTTTGTGTATTAAATGCCCTTAATGCTAGGAAACTTTTCTGAGGAGCTAGAAAACAGAGCTTCCCAGGGGGTCCCTTTTCCAACAAGAAGCCAGATTTATTTCCAGAAAGGATGCTATACGATCATGTGCTGTTGTTTTCAGGGACTGTATGATGGGGAGAAAGATGGCTGGGCCATGGTTAAAAAGATAAATTTATGCTACTGGAGGTTGAAATTCAATGACACTGTGACATCTTCTGTACACATAAACCACTGCATCAATAACTTGCTGAAGAAAGTATGAATTTGAGTCAATTCGCCCACTACTAATTCAAAGTCAAAAGTAAAGCTGGAAGAGTTAAAAAAAAAAACAACAGTATGGGTTCCTGAGGTAAATTCTTTTTTCTGTACATAAAAAAGGCTGAAGATGCATTTGGGTCACACCTATAGGAGGTCAAAATTGTAGTCTATATAAAATGGTGAAAAGCTCTAAGGAAGATACTTTTGTATTTGAAGAAATAGCATTAGCTATTGTAGATGTGCATTTGGACTCTTTTTCTTCAGTGAACACAAAGCTTCAAAAATCTTTGGTCACTGGACATGAAAACCGTTAGCTTTTCTATAAATCCTGTGCAGACTGGTATCAACAATGGGTCTATCCAGCTTGATGTTGGAGATTCCTTAGTTGTAAAAGATAAATTGACCACATGGAAGCGTAGGGTTTTTGCCCTGGAGCTGTTGGCAAGGATGTTAAAAGGCCTGCCTCTCTGTAATAGTATACATATACACGAGATATTTGCTGATTCAGTGATCAGCTCAGTACTGCTGGAGACATTTGCAAATCAAGGCCAAATAAAACATTTTAAAGCAACCCTTTTAACAAGACAAGAAACCCATCAGTGGCTGTGTTACGAATGAGAATTTATATGGCACATTGTAGTATTTCAATCTCATAATCATAAAGTGTAATCCATGTGTTTGAGGGATTTGGTTTTTTGGGAATTTTGACTGAACTGACTTCATGTACTCTACCTAGAAAAAAAATGTAGATTTGGATATATTACTTTAAAGTTTGTGGAATAGTTCTTACCTCATGCAATTTACAAGTGGATGTTCTTGTGGTTATGTCAAACAAAACTGATTTATAATGACCATAACAAGATTTACAAGGTACCGTATATACTCGAGTATAAGTCGACCCGAGTATAAGTCGAGGCCCCTAATTTAATCCCCCCAAACTGGGGAAACGTATTGACTCGAGTATAAGTCCAGGGTGAGAAATGCAGCAGGGCCTGGCAGCTCTTCCTTTGTGAGCTGGGAGAGTGGTGTGTGATGTTTAAAATAACTTTTAGCCACTGATACAAGTGCTTGGGTCAGTGGCTAAAAGTCATTTTAAACATCATGTGCCGCTCCCCTGTGATGCAGAAGGGGGTCATGAGAAGCAGCATGCAATGTTTAAAATGACTTTTAGCCACAGATGACTTGCCTCAGTGGCTAAAAGTATTGACGCGAATATAAGCCGAGGGCCCCCCTTTTCAGCCCAAAATTAGGGCTGAAAAACTAGGCTTATATTCGAGTATATACAGTTAGTGAGATGTTTAAGCAGTTGTTTTATCAGTTCCGCTCCTAGAGAATTGGTACCACTTTTCAGCTGACCTGGGGAATCGAACTCAGGCCTCCTGAGTCTTAGACTTTTTCTCAGTCCACAACACCACACTGGGTAACCACCAGTCCCTGCTAGGATTCTCAGACATTCACCAAACCAGAGGGCAAACAGGTATCCAAAAACACAACTGAGGAATTATTAGCTGTCAACAATGAATCACTCTAAATTGCACTACATGCCTACTGCAATCATAAATGTATACAGGATTTTGGCTCATAGCTGTGTCCTTCAGTTTGGCTATTAGCTGTTACAGCTTGGCTCTTTTTCACAGCGGCAGCCATCTTACAGAACTCATTCACAATGGTCCTCTATTATGCCCTGCACGGTATGCCTTCTGCCAGCATCAGAAAACATTTTGTTTATCAGTCCTTTTTTGGAATGGTACTGTGGACTGCTTCATTCTGTTCGGAAATGAAATGCTACTGGGTTTTTTTATTTGCTTTATTATATTGACCATACACTCTATCCTTTTTATGTTGCTTTTATTGTTTGATATAGTATGCAGCATTCCAATCTTTATGGTAGAAAGGCAGCTTGTGTTGCTGGGTGCCACCAAGTCGCTTCTGACTTACGCCAACCCTAATTCATTGTTCAAGGTATGTGAGATATAGCAGGAGTGGTTTGCTATTGCCACCCCCTCAGTAAGTTTCCATCACTGAGCAGGAAATTGAGCTGAGTTCCCTGATTCATCGTCTTATGAGCACTGTAAATAAGCAAAATAACTAAAGCTATGTACTACATAATATATTCCCTCTCTCTGCCATGGCTTGATGGAAAGGCTGCTGCATTGTTGGAGGGAAGGGCCTGGTGGAAGGAGCTTTTCAGAGCATTTGGTGTTGGTCTTGCCTTCCCTTTCCTATAGGAAACCAAGGCAATTACTTCACGTCCCACTCATCGCAGTTCGCCGTCTCGCTTGGGACCGGTACGAAGAAATGTTACCGCACATCCATTGCGTGATGATGGGAGTTCGTCCCGACCACGCCCCCTGAACTGGGATTTAAGCATGATGAACCATACCTCTCCCTGGCCTCGGGAATCAGCTTGTCTCAGTTCTCATTTCGAGACAAGAGCCAGTAAAGTAAGGCTTGTCGCATTCTCCATCTAGTGGCAGGAGTGCGAAGTGCCATTCACCATTAGATTCCGTATGGCATTAGCAATGCAGCGCAGAGAGATAAAAAGACATAAAACCTTGAACTTTGCTTTTTAACACATGGAAGGCAAATTACGGAGATTTGAAATATCGAAAAACGGAAGGTTGGACCAAAAAGGGTGTGGGGGGGCAAATGAAGGCAGGGAAGTACAGATGTTATCATGAAACAAGGATGTGCAGTAACAGTCATTACGATACTATCAATCACACCCGTGGGTGCACGGACACAGGGACAGAACCGGGACAAGACCATGTGACCGTGAATGACATTATCACACAACAAACATCATCTCAGAACAAGGAAGGACGTGAAGTAACCATCCAAGTCCCTCAGATGGTAATACCATAATATGCACTCATACTCCCCAGGATGGTGGCTGAGCGGTATACTCCTTAAGCCTTCCTCTGAACAAATGTACTTCGTTCCTTTCTGCCGTTGTCTCTCTGGCTCTCATTTAGCCTTGGGACTTTTGTGAAATGAGCAAGCTATAATTGCTAAAATTATGCGAGCTTCCTTCTGTGGTAATGGACAACTCTTTCCATCAGATCCTGGAACTGTGCCTAGATGAAGAATGTGTAATGACTAAATGAGTTGGACAAATTAGATTTCTCCCCCTCTCCCCCTCTCTTCTCTCCTTTTTTCCCTTTTGCATTGCTTTTGAGCTAAGAGTGTTTATACATTTTTTGCATCCAGTTATTAGCCAAGGCCAAGGAATGTTTGCATGATGCAGTTATCAAAACCTAGAGGGGTATGCTTTTAGCCACCAGCAGAAAAACATTTGTTGGTGATAGTGATGACTGGGGGTGTGCATCATCTCCAGACAAATATGCAGAGAGAGGGAGAGATGACGAATGAAGGGTATGTGGGCCATTTCGGGATGGCTACAGTGGATAGCATTATTACAATGGATCCTTCATTTTCCATGTTTCCATTTGGCATTTGTTGTTTGTTTAAACATGGCCAGCAAGTTGAACCAAGGAGTTGCAAGTAACAAGGCAGACTAAACTCCAAAGAAACAAAACAAAACATGACAAGACAAAACACGTGGCGCCTTGAAGGCTATTACGGTATATTTTAATATAAGCTTTCATGGACATGTCCATTTCACCAAACATATGGACATAGAATGAAATATCAATTTAACAACCATGTTTTGCTGATGCCAAAGTGGAAAGTTATAATTTAACCCCCCCCCCCCCGAAAAGCACAAAAGCCTGAACAATCCAGCCACTAAAATGCTAGAGAAGGCTCTAAGAGAGGTCACTGAGCTGAATCTGCATCCATCTGTCTCGTTGCAGCTGCGTCACCAGCTATTTCCTGAACCAGCTGGGTAAAAAGAAAGACTAATGTCACTATTTAGATCCCCTTTGTCATTCTGGAATATTCTTTTTCTTTGTTCTCAAACTCTGCTTTACTAACCCTTTCTGAAATAGTATTGCATGATTTTAAGAGTGAGCATGCGTGTGATTGTGGAAGGATGATTGCCGGAGAGGCTTTGAGTGGAGAGGTCATCACACAGGTAAGGTCATGCAAAACAAGTCCACACATCATAGCCACTTCTGTCTCTTCCCATCTCCTTTCCAGGAATTATTTTTTAAAAAAAAAACAGAGACCTAGAAATGCATATAGATCCAGGAAAAAGTGGTTCAGAATATCTCCCAAATGGGAAATATTTTTGCAATATCTCCCAAAATGATTGAACCGGCCTTGTTCTGTATGTCCCTTATTTGGGTATAAGGAAGCTTAGGAGCTTTACCTCCCCTTATGTACTGGTGTAATAGCTGCTTAACTTTTTTTTGCTTTCACTTTTGTTACTGTGGCTCAAACAGCAATGTTTTAGTAATTTATGGGATGTGGAGCTGCTCTTTGAATGGGTTTCCTTCCCTGGTTCCATTTCTGGAACTAGTTTCAAAAATTGTGTGATTTTTAGGACTTTTACAAAATGCCATGTCTAGTTAGAAAAGGGAAAGCCCTTTGAATGAAACACAAACCACACTTGGTGGACTGTATCGGACAGAACTTTCTAGTCATTGCATATGACATTTTTTTCTTATTGGAAAAATCTTTTGAAGAGGTTGGACTGGACAGTGATCTATTTTCTGAATGTAATATCAGGACACTTGTGCTCTTCTGAGTTTATCAGGTGCGACACATGTCATTTTAAAATAGAGAATTCAACATTATTGCTTTTCCTATTTCTAGCAAAAAATTCACCTGAAGAGTCGTGAAAGCTTATATACCCCGTGGCTCTCATCACATCTCAAAACAACATGCAGACTGCACAACCAAAACAGGAAGTATCTCCCAGCCTTCTCTTTGCTTGCCTGCTACTTGTATTGTCTTCTAGAGATCTTGAAAGCTTGTACCTATTTTTGTTGTGACTTCTCCTTGGCCTATATGTGGCTATGATGTGTAAGGCATCACCACAACTGAGATTTGAAGGGGTTGTGGTAATCAATTTCACCTGTAATACAAACCACTACTGTTGGTCATCAATGGACATTCATACATGAAGTGTTCAAGTCCAGGAAACCCAAGTTAAACATTCCAGCATGATTTTGGGCACATTTGGCTAACACCAGGGAATAATTCTATGCCTTTGCATCTGACTTTGTATTTGCCTTGGGACAATGAGGAGGAAGCATATTTGCTCAGATGTAAATTTAGGGTGGTTCACATTGAGCATTTCAGCCTTATTGTTGTCCTGTGGTTATCCCACTTATGAGAAATTAGTCAAATGTCAGGGAAAGGCTAGGCCTTTTGCTGATGGCACCGTGACTTTCAGGTGCATTTCTGAAAGGCATTTATTTTGAAAATGTGTACATCAAGGTTCAATCTGATTATGTCATGGCAGCTTACAAAAAGTCTGGAATCAAATAAAATCACAACAGAATTAAGTTTTTTTTTTTTGGGGGGGGGGTTATAGTCCACAGAATTTATCCATGCTGATTTTAGGATTTTGGGAGCTGGGGTTAAAAAGGCTTTTTCTGCTATGAAAGAAGATACAGAATTCAATCAATTACTATCATTCACTCAGACTCCTACCCTGTTTTCTTCATTAGGGTATCACAGCAAAGTATACCACACCTAGGATTATAAAAGCAATATAAGAGAACCATTGAACCTTCCTTCGGCTTTGAGATATGTGATTAGAAAATTGCATGGCAAATGAGAGCCATTGTTTACTTCTTGTTCCTCTCATTTGACAGCCTCTTAGCAGACCGACAGTTTAATCAAGGTACAACTGATGTTTCTTACTCAAAATGGGCACTTATATTACAAGGCAACTGGAAGGAAGGAAGGAAGGAAGGAAGGAAGGAAGGAAGGAAGGAAGGAAGGAAGGAAGGAAGGAAGGAAGGAAGGAAATTGAAAGAGAAAGGCAATAAATGACAGATATAAAAACACTAATGTGACATCAAGTCAATTCCTATTTATGGCAAATCCTTTCAGGGTTGTAGCGTTATTACATACGACACAGGATTCGGGTGTGATCATCTCTTGGTCCCAGGTGTGCTTCTCTCTTCGCTCTCTGCATGTATCTCTGCCTCGCCTGGGACCCAAGGCTTTTATTGGTTACTGTAAACAGCATAACACATACAACACAATAGGGGTGGTAACCTGAATTCCATTGTTGGGGCTAGGGAATGAGGGTCTTGACAGACCTGGAGCTCCACATGTATGCAACCTTATCTTGAGGGAAATCCTTGCTGGTGGTAAATCATTGATAGGGGAGAGGAATGGGCTTCAGGCTGGCCACAGACCAGATGTCACCTGATCATTCTGATATCTGGGTAGCCATCTGCCTCCCCCCCCCCCGGTGAATTGCCTGTTGGAGGCTGACCTCTGCCCAGCTCTGGGTTTATCCAGAGCTTACTTTGGCCTGGCCTTTCCATGCCTGCCATGCCCTTTTTTGGGTGACTGATGATCCTCAGCCCCTGGGGCTAATGGCTTGCTTCAGAGCTTTGCCAGGGCCTGTTGAGATTCAGAGCCCCTACGTGGGCTCCCTACACAGGGTGCCCTAGGAACAATGCATTTTGAAGTACTTTATCATTAACTTCTTTTGAGATTGCTCTGGTACTGTGCACCTTGCCCAAGGCTACACAGGATGGGTTTTCTCCTCTGAGGCACAGTGGAAAATTGAACTCCCAGCTGCTAAGTCACTGAGCTATCAAGACACCAAGACGTGCAGTACTTCTCAACACAGCGGCGGAGACAATGATCAAGTAGTGTATTCATGCTTCCTCACTCTCTTTTCTGAGATCTCCCTTTGAATGGACAATTTCACCATTCCTAACCTTTCTTTTAATTATTCTTTATCTTTAAATGAATCTGGGACTGGGCATCCCTGCAATAGAGGGGGCGTCTTTGATTAGACAGCTCTCCTTTGTCAGTCCTCCAGGAAGGGAGCTGTCTCTTTGCATGGCTACCATATCTTTCTGAAAAGCCTTTGCTTTGTTTTGATTAGGTTTTTTTTTAAAGCAAAGTTCCCAAACAAAAGCAAGTAGTGTGGAATTTGATCAGGGTCATTTTCCCTCCGGAGCTATTCACTTGAGGAAAGAGGGAGGGAGACAAGCAGGAGCCCAGGCTGAGGATGACAAAATTTAATCAGATTTGAACTACCATTTGATTGCTTTGATCTGGTGGGTGTTTATCTTTTAATTAAGCCATTTAATCTGTTTTACGTTGTGTGCTTCCATCACTTACCCCAACCTGTGCTTATACGGCAGCTGTTCTACAGACTTCACAAAAAACATGAATGTCACAACACCAGAATTGCATGAGTGCAACTACAGAATAAGGTGGTCATATGTGTTGTTTTACAATGAAGAATGTCATCCACATGAGGAGCTGTCAACTCCAAATCTGATTTAAATATAAATAATGAGAAGGAACAAGATCAAGGACATTGAAAGCATTCCTCTGCCTTTATTACTACCTTGAGAGCAGGCTAAGAGGCATATAGGTCAAAATTATTTCATATGGAGTTCAGTTCACATATATTTCCTCCTGTTCTTTTGGGGGGATAATATGTAAGGGACCATCTTCCTGCCATAGATATTCTTATTGGCTGTTCATTTCGGAAGCACATTCTGAAATGATCCACACGAGCCCAGGTGCTGTTCGGAAGTCTCCAAAACACAGGCAGCCAATCACTTACCTTCCTGCATGGTTGTATCGGGCGAAAGTCCAACCAGGAATAAGTATCCTGACATCATCTGTCCTTCTCCCTGGCGCTGGCCAATCAGACAGGGAGGTGGGATGATGCATTTCCCTGCACAGCTCCTGATTGGCCAGGGCCAGGGAGAAGGACAGATGATGTCAAGAGACTTCTTCCTGGTTGTACTTTAGCCTGATATGACCATGCAGGAAGGTAAGTGATTGACTGCTTGTGTTTTGGAGGCTTCTGAACATCACTTGAGCTCGTGTGGGTCATTTTGGAACATGTTGCTTCTGAAACAAACAGCCCATGTAGCTGTGCACTGTCTAGCACCAAAGTCTGCTCCAGTTCAGGAGAGTAGGAAGTTTCCTTGTAGTCCTATGTTAAGACTTTGTGGAATTAAAGGGATGGAAGCTTGGTACGGGGAAGGGGATAAAGTACATTGTTTCTCACCATCACTATCAAAACCTAATATTTTTGCTGGTAATGCTGTAGTTGTGAATCTATGAGACTAGCAGCAGTCAAACAGTGGGCCCTGGACTACTAAGTGGGCACAAATGGAGTAGACAACAAACTGCATCATATCAGATAATAACCTTGAAAGTGAGTCAAGAATCCTTTTCTATGGGAATGAAGGACTCTACAGAGCATAATGGTATTCCTCAGGTTGTCAGGTTTTTGAGGTCACCATTGATGAAGGCAAGTCCCTATCCAATTTGGCTGATCAGCCCAAAGGGTAACTCATTCTTTTCCCATTGTCTCCAAGGGACTGGTAACAATTGCCTGCAAATGTTATGATCTCCTGCCACTGTACTTCCCAGGGAACATATCCTTTTTAACTAGGGCTGTGCAGGAGTCATCCAGTTCAGTTTGGAGTCCAATTTTACACTTGCAAACAGAGTGATATGCACCTCATCTCATTCAATTTGTATCCTAGATCTGAACGGATGTGTATGCCTCCTAATGATTTATATTGGAAAACCAATGCATTGGAAAAACAGAACAGCTATAACTTATTTGTTTGTGTACTGGTGCAAATGAAAGTTGGAAAAATGACAGCTAGCACCAGGGATCTGTATACCAAGCAGTTTTAAAATTTGCTGTTTATATCAAGTCTGAAGCAAGTTGTGCCCAATCAGATTCAATTTGTGCTCCGCTTTGCTTCGCTCTGACCACCCTGCTGTGATCTGGGCACCTTACAAATCAGTCTCAATCAGGCTTGTTCGGTATGTAATTTGGGCTTCGGGCAAATCTGGTATGCAGCCTTAGTTTTTCCTCTTGCCGAAAGAAATGCACTGTAAAGTGGATAACTTTCACTGCCTTGGCCAATCTGGCAGGAATCAACTGTTTTCTGTATAAGGCAAGCAGCCAATCTAACACGGCTGTATAATAGGCAAGCTGCCACTTGGCTCTGTACTTGGAAGATTGGATGGAAGAAGAATCTAATTGGTTCTCCACCTTGCCAGGTGTGTTTGCTGCAACCCTTCTCCCCAAGCCTCATATTCCTAAGCCTCTGTGAGTCAAGCCACACCTTCTAGAAGGAGTTTGTTCTGGATCCTACCAACTTGTGTCTAGTGGCACTGCTCTCATATGCCACTTGGTTGCCTTCCCATATTGGGTCAGATCATACACTGTACACCTGCTGGCCCACTGGAAAAATACTCAGTGTAGCCCTTGATTATAAAGGAGCAGACCACAGCCAAGAAAAGCAGAACAACAACCGCAGAAGAGAGAGAGAGAGAGAGAGAGAGAGAGAGAGAGAGAGAGAGAGAGAGA
>JAHTLZ010003526.1:21718213-21757602 GCA_023846285.1 Phrynocephalus versicolor | reverse complement strand
ATTTTTATGAAAACAAGTGTCGCAGCAAGACGTTCTTTCTGGTTTTAAAATGTAGAGATTTTACTGCCATGAATAAAAACTCTATGTGAGTTTCCCTTTGAAGTTTGTAATCTAAAATTCTCTAAGATTCAAGACTGGACTAATATTTGATCATATAAATGAAAAGAACTGATGTGTTCTTTCACTAGCCACCCACCTGCTTACTCACTCCAGAAAAAGGAAAAGAGATGGATTGAAGAGATGAAGCTTACGGAGACTTCTTTTGTTTGGGCAGGGTTCAAGAGGCCACCAGTGTGAGTTGCTGAATTTTTACATACATGATGCAGAAGTTAGAATGAATAGATCACAAGGTTCTGCAACAAAAATACTTGCATTTTGTAAATAGGACACTGTTCTCCCTCGTGGACCTGAGAGATTTTAAGCAGAGATATTGTTATGAGCTAGTTGGGAAGAAGCAGGGCTTGTAGATGGCTTGTAGGAATAGAGCCTTTTCAGCAGCTGCCCCAGGCTATGGAATGCCCTCCCATCTGAGATCCGCCTGGCTCCAACACTGATGATGTTTTGGCGCCAGGTAAAAACCTTTCTGTTTCAGAAGTTTTTTAACTGACATAACATAGATTGTGGGTCCTGATGGCAATTTTAGTATTTTGTATTTAAATGTTTTATTGTTTTTATTGACATTTTAATGCCTTCTTTTAATTATTCATTTCTATTGTAAGCCACCCAGAGACCATTGGGTCGTGGGTGGCATAGAAAACAAACAAACAAACAAACAAACATATAAATAAATAAATAAATCTGATTAGGTGTTTGGTTCACTTTCATCTGTGCTGCAGTGAAACTTAGATCCACGGTAGTTGTTACAGATAGCTCATCATTCGAGGAGAAGATTTCCTAAGTGCCAAAACCATCTGACTATCATAGGAGGAGCATTTCATTCCTCCAACAATATGCAAATTGGTTTGCTATGGTTTGTGATTGGTCATTGGGCAGTTATCATAGACTTTATTTGCTTGTCTGACAAGCAAAGTTGTCAAACGACTTTGGAAATCCCTGGCCAGACTCAAATGCATGTATTATTATAACTCACAAACATTAGCATTGTAAAAGGAGTGACTCATGAAGATGTTCCTCTGCTACTCTCCAGAGCAAATGAGGCTTAAGAGAGGGTCAAGAGAAATCCCATCCTGGGTAAGTTTACCCGTTAGCTATGCAGGCTAAAGTGAACATGTACATCCTGTGAGAGCCATAGTGGTGAGTAGCAGGAGAACATCTTTCCAAGTCAATCCTTTCTGTCACCTCCCCAACTGTAACTCCAGGTCGGTGAAACAGTTGATTCAAAAAGAGCAGGATGATACTATTAAAATCTTCCTACTACAGTACTCCCCCATTTATCATGGAGGTTAGTTGTCTGAGCCACCTGCAATAAAGGAAAATCCATGAAATGCAGACAACTCAGCAAACTGACCTTGGGCTGCTCCTGCTGGCATGCATGTCCAAAGAGAGGCTTTTAACCCCATCCTGACACCTCAGCAAACAGACCTTGGGCTGTTCCTGCTGGCAAGCCCTTACAAAGAGAGGATTTTAACCCCGCCTGACACCTCAGCAAACTGACGTCGGGCTGCTCCTGACAGCCCGTGCCAGCAGCAGCAGCCCCAGATCTGTCTGCTGAGGTGTCGGGAGGGGTTTAAAAGCCTGTTTTTGGAAGGGCATACCAGCAGGAGCAGCCAAATGTGTATTTGCTGAGGTGTTTGAAACTGTGCTTCTCTCAAGAAAAAGTCCACAATATACTGGGACCATAATATATGAACCACATTGTGGTGGGGGGTTACTGTATACTGTCCTTTGAGGGATGAAACATCAACCTTCAAGTTCTTATGTTATTTTCCCTCATTTTGGCCACATTGCATTAATCCTTCAAGGTCAGTTATATGGGGCTAGCACTACTACTGGAGCTCAAAAAATGGAAGTGGCCCAGGCCACTCTCAAACTGTAGACCAGATCTGGGCAAATCCCCTGATTAACTAATCTAATCAGCCTAATTTGGACCAATTTGCAGAATGAAGTGAAATGGCCAGATTCAGTTCTGGAACCAAGGGAAGCAAATGCACACATCAGTTTATTCCTGGAACATGCTTTTATTTAGATGGGCCACAAATCACTGCAAACCAAATCAAGTTGAATTGAAAGCCCTGAATTATCCTGAAAATGGGATCATTTTGCTGTAGGTACAACCAGATGTACAGTGCCCTCTGGACACCATTCAAGACTAGGTATGGGCATTTCCTTTTGGAACGAGTAGGTTCCAAAATGACCCACACAAGCCCAAGTGGTGCTTGGAACCCTCTAATATTCTTACTTTTCTCTGGGCTCGCATGGGGTTAAACTCCAATACACTGTGACATCTTCTTTGCTTGCTCTGGGTGCTGGCCAATTAGGAGCTGTGCAGGGACAGGCATCATCCCGCCTCCGTGTCTGATTGGCCAATACCATGGAGCAAACAAAGATGACATCACAGCCTGAGTCCTGGTTGGATGCCCACCCCTATCCAGACCACTTGCTTCTCATAGGAAGCATCTGGAAGTTCATGTGCATCTCTGTACCCTGAGGTGGACAGTTACTATCAAATCTAAATGGAGTAGACCAATTGTCTAAATCAGTATAGCTCAGTTTATTTATTATTTATTTATTTATTATTTACACTTATATACCGCCCCATTCCCACAAAGAGGAATTCAAATAATTCCACCATCACCCCCTGCTTTGCTTCTAGTATGACTTTCTCTCTCCTTTTCTTCAATATAGGAAGAAAACAAAAAAACCACACCAAAAAGTCAACAGAAAAGTGCTTTTACCTCATCAAAGTTTTAATTGGTTAGAGAAACTGCTTGGCACAGCAGGTCAATTTTTCTTCCTGTGTACACTCCCCAAACCCACTCTCGGTTGTGCTAATAATATTGCAAACCATTCTTTCTCATGCCAAATATCATAAAGTCACCCTCACACAAAAATAAGACACTTAAATGGATTTGTTTACCCAATGAAACACAACTGGTACAAAATGCATAAATAGCCCAGCAAAGTTCATATGGGCCATTTTAATCAACTTAATCATAGTTCATCTCCTTCAGAGAAGAGTAGGATGGTCCATTCCAATACCGTCACTCTGCCCAATAACATCCCAAGTTACCCTTTTAACAATATCATGCCTTAGATTTAGGTAATGGCAAGTTTAAAATTTTCAAGAGTATCATCCTGATGCTTCGAGGGGTGAAGCACTAACCTTCGTGCATTCTTGTTTCCCATTTTGGCCACATTGCATCATGGTCAGTTACAGAGGGCTGGCCCTACCACTGGTCAAATTGAGGCTGTTTTCTCAGGTAGCAGATACTGTGAAAGGATGTTGTTGGAGGACAAATTCTTTTTTGTGCCCTCTAACCCAGCATGCTGTACTTTCATTGGAGGACATCATCACATCATTGGTGTTGCATGATAATTCTGGCAGTCAAGCCAGCTTTTTCTGAGGGAGCGCCATCTTTCTTTGCTTCAGATGGCAAACATGATTGGGTCACTCCTGTGACAAGAACTCTTCTTGAACAAAAGTTTTCCACTGTGATAATTACTGTTACCTTTGTATCTCATCCAGCTTCTGAGGAGCTCCAGGTGGTGTTCATAACTCATCCTTCTTTCATTCTCACAAAAATGTTGCGAAGTCAGTTAGAAATGCCAACAAGTTCACGATTATCTTCTGGCCATTAAGATATCAGAATCCAGTGGGTTTCCCTGAGGGAAGTTCACTGCTCAGTGACAACCTTCCAACTGGACAACTATGGCACTTGCACATGGCATCTTCTCATACAGCCTTCTTCTATGTGAAATTAGCACTAATGTGTCTCTGTGCTCGCTTCAAAGGCAGAGGTGGGAGGCTGTAAGGAGGGAGGTAGTCAAGAAGTAGGTAAGGCTTTGAGTTCATCACTGGGTCCTTATGCAGTGGGACAGAGGGCAAAGTATTTGGTAGCCAGGCAGATGCACAATGCCTGTGCCAAGGGACGTAGTGCCACATGGGGAGACCCACACAAGGTTGATTGCTGGTGATCAGGCAAGGAGTCTTTCATATGGTTGGAATGAGAAAGAGAGACAGAAAGAGAATGAATACAAATGCAGGTGTTTATCTGGGTGCAATTTTATGGCTAGCACACTTGCCTTATCATTTTTCTTTTAGCACTAAAAAGAGCAATGAAGTTTCAGAGAGTATCTCTAAATGGAGTTCTTAAAACATAGTGACAGGCAATCAGTAAAGCAGAAGAGGATTGCTTTTGTTCCACTGTCTGCAATATTTCTGAGGATGCAGCATGGAGAACAGAAAACCTCTCTGCCAACCTGACATCTCCTTCAGTTCCAGGTTTTGCAGAAATTGCACAACAGATTTTAAATGGTGGGCTTAGAAAAGAAAACAAGGCACTTGAATAAACCAATTCCAATTCATGGTACAGATTTCTGGTTTGGATATGGCTTTGATGGCCACAACCAGAGTGGAACAACAGGGGCTAACCATGCCCGTGTTGATTGCCTTGTTCTCCACTGATCCTACTCGAAGGGGACAAGTGAAAGGGATGCAACTGTGTAGCCCACACTCACCCATCTGCAGCAAGAAGCCCTGTGCCTGAGCCCTGCTTAATTACTTCCTTTGCAGCCCCCAGGATGCCCAAAAAAGACACTAAAAACAAACTTCCAGCAGTGTCATCAGATTAGAAAGAAAAGGCAGCCAACTGGACCTTCTAGTTCGACTTTGACTTCTGGTTTCAAGAGAAGTTTCTAAGGGTATTTGTACACGACCCCTAAACTCCGCAGCAAATGGCTGCCAGCTCGGAGCTTACAATTGTTTCCCCACCAGCTCCGAAGTTTGCAGGAAATTAAGTGCGACCACGCCCACCTAAGCACGTCCCAGCACACTTTTCTTGTACCTGCTCTAGGAGGGTGAAAATCCCCAGGTCTGGATTTAATCTGGTGAGTGCGGGGCTCTCCTCGCTTCTGTTTGGGTTTTTTTGCCTCCCACCCCTTTAAGAGAAGGGGCGGGAGGCAAAAAAAATCAAACAGAAGAGAAGGAATCAGGACAATGACGGGGCTCCGGGCAGCTTCGGAGGTGAGCCTGCATTTTTTCCTCTCTTTTTTCCTCCTTCCCCTCACGCAGACAGGAGCAAGGAAGTGCGGAGGGGTGGGAACGCAGAAAGAGCAATGAACCCCCAAGATCTCTGGTCCGAGTTTAAGTGGCCAGCGGATCTTAGGGGTCATGTGAAAAGGCCCTAAGAAGCAACTTTGAATGGTAGTTTTTGTGCTTGTCAGTTTCTCAGGGTTACTGACCTCAGAAACTATCTTTCCCACCACATCTCGGATCTCAGAACTTCCCCTTCCCTTGAGACCAGCAATCCAAGGAGATTGGGGTAGTTAGAACTGGTGGAGCTGCCTCTTCTTTTCACTCTTTCCCTTTCCTTTCTCTTCTTTTTAGAAAAGTAGCTAGTTGCATGCACAGTTCTTTGGCCCCAAATTTAGTAACATGCCACTAAGTTACAATTTTAAAAATGTTGTTCTTTCATTTGCCGTTTCTCAAAGTAATAACCTTTTTTTCTTAGGTTTTTTTTTTTTAAATCTGAATTTTACAAGTGTTTGGCCAGTGCTTGAACCATGTGATATTCCTCCTCCATCATTTAGCAAGGCCTAAAATTGATAGTTTAGTGGATTTAGTGGCTGCAGAACTGGAGGTTGGGGGTTTGATTCCCCACCGTCCCTCCTGTGAACAGAGCAAGCCTGTGCACACTTGGGCAAGCTAAGCAGACACAGGGAATGGTAAACCACTTCTGAGTATTCTCTTTGCGAAAACTCCAAAAAGGCTGTCCAGAAATCAGAACTGACTTAACAACGAAGGATTATTTATTACGGTAATAGTAGTAGTTTTAATGTAACTTTAAATGTGGCTGTAATATTCTCTGTTGTCAGTTCATAACTGTAAGATAAATTAATGACAAGTACAACTTGGTTATTGCATAAAGACATTCATTACAAGTAATTAGTTTCTTTCAAGCTTTGCCCAGGATAAAATTCTTCTCAAGATCAGTCCATATGTTTTTCTTTCTTTTCTTTAAGGCTTCCATGCTTTTCCAAATGTGAAGCTTATATACCTAATAGCTCATAGTGTGTAAGCTAAAATCATCATTCAGAAACATCTTGGGATATTTTAGAATAGGGGTCCTCAAACTTTTTAAACAGAAGGGCGGCTCACTGTCCCTCAGGCACTGTTGAGGGGCTGGACTATAGTTTGAGAAAAATATGAACAAATTTGTCTGGCATCAACTGGCTTGGGGGAAGGCTTGTCTGGCAGTGACCGACTGGAGGGTGTATTTGATCCACTGATTGATCAGTTTTAATTTGGGGCTAATGCCTGATTTCAACACGCACATAGAGAGACTCTCCTCACACCCAGCTCCACGGGTCGTGCTTGCCCTTCCCAGGAGGTGGAATAACAGGTGAGCTCCTCACAATCTCTTTCAGTTTTTACTACCCTAAATAATTTAATGTCATCGGCAAAGTACTGAACCTTGAGGTACTCCACTCTTTACCTCCCTCAATTTGGAAAAGTGTCCATTTAGTTCTACGCTCTGTTTCCTGGCCCTTAGTCAGTTGCTGATGCAGGACAAGACCTGTCCCTTGATTCCATGACTGGCAAGTTTATTCAAGAGCCTTTGGTGCGGAACCTTGTCAAAAGCCTTTTGAAAGTCCCAATAAACAATGTCAACTGGATCTCCCTTATCCACATGCTTGTTGACACTCTCAAAAAATTCCAGCAGATTAGTGAGGCATGCTTTGCCCTTTCAGAAGCCATGTTGGCTCTCCAGCATCACCTTCTCTTCTATATGCCTATTAATTTTATTTTTTAGGATGGTTTCCATCACTTTACCTGAGACACATGTGAAACTGACCGGTTGGTAATTTTCTGGATCACATCTGGATCCTTTTTTGAAGATTGGTGTTACATTCAGTACCTTCCAGTCATCAGGCACATGATTTGAAGGAAATATTATATATATTTGGCTAGGACATCGCCAATTTCATCTTTACGTTCCTTGATAACTTCAATCTTCTTCCTAACAATCTGAATTTGGCTTCCAGGATGGACTGTTTTGCCTTCCCAACATCATTGGTACCAATATGTACCATTATCATCTGGCTCCTTCCCAGTTCTGTCTAACAAAGATTTCTCATGATGTCTGTTGTAGGGTCCTTCGCTACTGCCGTGGCTCCTTCAATCCCACCCATACATCCGCCGCAGTAGGGTTGGGGGGCAAGTGGAGGGTGTTCTACAATGGCTGGTGGGTCAGATTCAGGACCCTGGTGGGCCAGATCTGAAGGAGCCACGTAGTTTGAGGACTCCTGCTTTAGAGCCTCTACAGGAAGTCTGTTTTCAAAAGACATTTGTTATTTATTAATGATACACATTGCTTTCAGTTTATCCATGTGGTTTCAATTAGAATAAGCAACAGCCACCAAATCATCATATCCACTGGATTGTAGATGAAATGTTTCTGGGTAAGAAACCAGTCAAATGGTTTATGTTATAAAGGACAGAGGAAGGAACAACCTGACTTTAGAATGTTGGTGAGGCAGAGAGTAAGGCCTGCAGGTTAGGAAGATCTTGCTTAAGTTTCTCAGCAGCTTCCACTCTCAAGCGTAGAACATGGCATAGTTTGCATGAGCTTCTGCTTGTAAAGACAAGTGATACTCACTCTTATATCTGCTGGTGGAGTCTGGATAAAATCAACTTCAGTTAGATGCTGAAGGCCACCAAAATTCCCAAACCGTTCATGTTTTCTCCACTTTGCCCGCTGGTTCTGGAACCAAATCTTCTTGGAGAGGAAGAAAGGGGAAGAAAACTATTAAAATGAATCAGTATTCAGCTTTTTAAATACATAAATGAAGGAATAAGCTGATAAATGCCAAGCAGTAGAAATATGCATGGGTTGTCCAGCTCTAAAGAAAAGCAACAATTTCTGCCAGCTTTAGCTGTGAATCTCCTGAATTGACCAAGAGGTGGATTAAATGGTCTTTGGTGGAATCCCTTATAAAGCTACAGTTCCATCATTCTACTTTTGTACATGACAGTCATTTCCAGACAAGCAAGAGAACCAAGTGGACATTAATGGGTGTTGTTTGAAGGATAGGTGTACAACAAAAGCTTGTAGAAGTCTAGACAAGCCAGTCTCCTACAGTAATAGGATGCCTTAGAGCCATAAGATCTCACAGCTGGTGTTTACCAAGTGCAGGCTGAGGATGGAGTACTGTTTCATCTATATCTGTTTCTGTATTTGATATATCTATGCTATTTCTGTTTTACACAATAGTTTGATTTATTGCCCATTAGGTTGTTTGCCTTTAGCTTGTTCACTGGCCAGAATAATGCATATGCATTAACCGGGGTGGGGGTGGGGGTGTAGAAAATAAAATAAAATAATCAGAGTAGAGCAGAATTCAGAAAAGTTATTTTTTTAAGACCATGACTTCCAGATTTGCCCAGCTCTTGGGGTCACTGGTGATGTTGTCTGGAGAATGTTGGGAGCTGCAAAATGGCAACTGATTTGAAAATTTACCAGTTCACCCAACCAACATGCTGTGACCTGGCTTATATTTACCCAACTTCACTTAGAAGTGAAGGTGGCTGATATACTCCAAGAATGGGGCACTTTCAGTGGATCTAGGAGTTACCTCCACTGTCATAGGATGTGGCGATGGCATCTGACCTGGATGCCTTCAAAAGGGGACTGGACAGATTTCTGGAGGAAAAGTCAGTCACAGGTTATAAGCCATGATGGGGATGTGTAATCTCCAGGGTACTTCAAAGGCCAGATGCAGGAGAGAGGTATCAGGAGACAGGTATCTAGTCACATGTGCTCCCAGAGGCATTTGGCAGGGCCACTGTGAGATACAGGAAACTGGACTAGATGGGCCCTTGGCCTGATCCAGCATGGCTCTTCTTATCTTCTTATGTTCGTATGGCACAGAAAATTAGTGTCAACAGAGAGAAAATATTAAAACAAGCATTTTCCTTGTTTTAAATGCATTTCTAAAAGCAACCTTCCAAATGTCATTGATACACAGCTGCAAACCATTTAAAGGGAGGAACATTTTTTTGCTTCTAATGTTTTTTCTTTGCCTGAGTCCTTGCCCCACCTTTTGCTGATGATGTTTGGTGGCATGGTTTTCTGAGATGCTTGTGGGTATATGTGTAAGACGCAGGTTTTGGCTATTTGGAGAGCCTCCAAATAACCCAGCCAAGGTTGTGTACAAAGGTGAAAGAAGCAACAAGTTCAATGGTGCAAAATGTGAATGAACTAGAAGCTGGATTATACTATTAATAACAGTTGGACTGGGATGTTAATTCAAACAGAAAGTAGTCTGGAGAATAATTTGAGTAGCATCAAGGTCAGGTTGCCAGGAGGTCAAGCAAGCAAGCAAGCAAGCAAACAAACAAAAAACCCCAAGAGCGTAAATTAAAGCATGGGTACAAACAAACCAGGATGCTTATGAGGAGGCAGACCCGGCAGAAATTTCAAGATGGTGGGCAGAAAACTCAACATCCACCTACTTTCATTCACTGTTGCCAATACATTCCTCTGGTTTCTACTGAGCTTCTTCTAAGTGATCTAGCTGTCTCCACCCTCCAGCCTCTACACAGGCTTTCTAGCACTGGGTCTCACCCCTTTTCTCAAGGAGACCCCTTGCTCAAGAAGGGTCTGTACTCCCAAGGAGACTCATATCTGTATAGCTTGTGCCTTTGTTCAGCATTGTTTTGAACTGGGAGGAGGCTGTACCACCTCAGTGAACCCTGGAACTCCCTCTGAGGATTCTGGGTAATTAACAACTGCCTGTGCCATCTATCTTACAGTCTCGGGGCCCTTGTTTGAGGAGGATTCCTACAGCATAGGCATAGCGTATGATTCTATCCTCAGTATATCCCCTCCAAAATATTACTTTTTATTAAAATAAATGGTTTTGCAATAAAAGCAAGCCTCCTTGTTCTACGCACACAAAAAGAGAGTTGAGTTACGAACGCATGACATTAGTGACTATTTAATGGCGAATCAATTTCTGTCAAAGTAAATTGACTTTTTAATGCAGGTAGCACAAGAAAAGGGATATCTGGAACAGAACCAGTGAGTATGTTGTTTGTTGACAGATTTGCTCAGCAGTATCATCAGACTTTTTTAAAAATAAACCAACAATCACCACTATACCTTTTTAGGAGACAGGAAAGGGAGATATATCTCACTGTAAAGTATACTGTAATCTGGCCATTACTAGGTTTCTGACCTTTGTTAGCCACTAGGTAGCAATAACTGAGCAACCAGCCTCCTGCTAAGTTTGTCCTACATCAGAAGGAAGCAAATTTTACCTGGATGCTGGTTTCAGAAAGATTGATCTTGCCTGCCAGTTGTTTGCGGATACTGACATCTGGATAGTGTGTCACTTGGAAGATCTTCTCTAGTTCATGGAGTTGCTCAGCTGTGAAGGTTGTCCTGATCCGACGCTTTGCTTTCTTCTCATCTGCACATATAGGAGAAAGATGTGTGTCTTGAACAAGTCAGCCTACAGCCCAGAGGAGCAATGCAGTATTGACACTTTATAAGACTCAAAGAATCATAGAATAGTGAAGTTGGCAACCCCCTGCTCTATGCAGGTATACAAATCAAAGGATATCTTCCAGGTGGTTGTCCAGGATGTTGTATGCTCAACTTTAAAAAGTCTCCATTTGAAACTTTGTATATCCAGCTTGATTGCATTTTTATGTGTATGACCAACTCTTTATTCAAGAGGCAGTAATATATAATTGGTGGACATGTGACATGTGTTTTTTTTTCTAATTTGGCCAGGGCTAACTGGGTGAAAATGTTTTGGTTCTTTTTGAAGAATTCAGCAATATTTGCAAATTGCAAAGTTTTTGTCATCCTCAAATGTGAAATAATGAGAAAGCACATGTGTACAAATATGAGTCTGAAGGTTCATGGCAGTTTATACGCACAGCTGCATATTCCCTTCCCTAACCTCCCCAGCTGGATTCCCCACTCACCAGCAGGTATATGTTCCTCTTGTCCTCCTCGTTGTGTGTTCTGCCAGTCTCCAGTAGAAGCAATGGCTACCATGCCCTGCCTCCCAGGCTGATTGTCCAGTAAGCCAAGGAGACAGGACCAGCAAACCCAAGCTCCTGCTGCGGACTGATCAAACACACTCTTGACTGGTGAGTGGGTTTTTGGCCAGGGATGTGGGGGAAGAAAACACATGGCATGGAACTCCGAACCAAGGTTTACGCCTATCTCCAATGCTGGCTATCGCCTTTCCCAAGTGAAGCAGAGACGCAAGTCTACCTCAACTGTTTTTATTTAATATGAATTGCACTGCATTTGAAGGAGCTCAGTTGCCATAAGAGATAACTGCTATTGAATTAGGTAGGCCAGGCCGATAGATAAGCCCCATTCAAAAGCAGAGGGTGTGGAGAATTGAATGAGATTCTGCTCACAGTCCCACCAACAGCATTGGCTTGTGACTGGGTAGGGTGAGCTGTCTCCTCCATTTTTTTTTGAAGAGAGTAGAGGGGGGATTACCCCCTAGCCCAGTACACAAACTGTCCCTGTTAACAAAAATGTACAGTTCCTGCAAAAATCCACTTCTGTCCCACCTACTGTGTAGGTTACAACAAAGCTCAGAAAGATGCATGTTTCCTGCAGGGGGCAGTGGCTAATATCAGAGGCCTTACCCAAAATGTTCTGGGTAGAGATGGGCACGACTCAGAAAAATTGTTCGTTTTCGTTTTCGTTTTCATCTAGGGGTCCGTTTCAGCTCGTTTCCGTTTTCGTGAGCTAATTTTCAAAATTTTTCGTCTTCGTTTCGTTGCGTAACGAAAATGACAAACGAAAACGAAAATGAAAATTTTTTCGTTTCTTCCCATTTAGCTCCATTAAGTGCTTTTCCAGTAACGAAAAATGAAAATTGGCTTGAAATTAGTCGTTTCATTTCCGTTTTTGTTCCAGTTTTGAGCCGTTTTTCGTTTCGTTACGTAACGGAAACGAAAAATGAAAACGAAAATGAAAATTCCGCTAAGTCGTGCCCATCTCTAGTTCTGGGATTTCAACTTTGCAAGTCCTAGCTCCAGGACAGCACTGATCTTCTGTCTTCTTTCAGATACATTGCTATTGTTTTTTTAAAAAAATCCTAACACAGAGAGAAGGAGGTATGCTAATCCATTGTTTCCTAGGGATGAGCACGAAACAGAAAAATGTGTTTCATTTTGTTTTGTTTCATTCCCCTGTGATTTGTTTCATTTCTAAAACGGGTCTCTTGGGTCCTAGGGGCACCAATTTTGGTGCCTCTAGGACCCATAGGAGCTGTTTTACAGCAAAATGAATTAGTTCGTTTTAAACAAAACAAAAACAAAAAACGCCATTTCATTTCATTACTAACAAAACACTGCTTCCCCATTTTGTTTTGTTTCATTTCAGTTTGTTAGCTAATGAAATGATGAAGCAGCCATTCGCTTCTTGTTTGGTGTCCATCCCTACTGTTTCCAAAAGCTAACAGGATACATGAGGTTGGTGACGCTGCTGCTGAATGAAAGAAGTATCCCAGTGACAACAATCTTTCTACCATGATTTCAGACTGAATCCAGTTGGCCAGAAAATTGAGCATCCATCATGATATATACTGTCATCACAATCTCATCTCAAAAGCATAGATCAGATTTAATGAATAAATGAAACTTATGTACCAGAAAGCTCCAGGACCTTTAACTAGCGTGAGGAAGTACACAACTCATTAAATGCATCTACAGCAGTAGCCTCAAGGAGTCTTTGTCAATCACAGTGAGTCTTGCTGACACTATTAGGGCAGTGATCACAAATGAACAAAATTTCTCGCATGCACATTAAAGACTAGAGTTCAGAAGCTGCGGTCCTGTGGAAACAAACTGTTTCAGAGGAACAGCCTAGAGGGATAGAGAAAGAAAGAGACAGAGAGACAGAAGGAGAGGCATACACACACACACACACACACACAGAGAGAGAGAGAGAGAGAGAGAGAGAGAGAGAGAGCGCATTGGAATACTTGTACGTGGATGAGGCCACCTCTAGTACTTTGAGCCATCCCTTATGAAGAGGGTTATTGTCTCAATTCTTCAAAAGGTAAGGCCAGGAACTGTTGGCCTTACCTTTTGAAACCCACAAAACTACAAATCTGTATGCAGTTGTTATGGTATGTATAGATAGCCATGGTTGCTTCTTGAAATGAACTGTTTGGAATGGAGAAGGAATTTTTTTTTTTGCTTCTCTGTTTCTCAAATTCACATTTTTAAAAAAACCTGTTTCCATCCAATATGTTAGGAAACTTCATCCCAAATGTTAAGTCAATATGAAGACAATTGCCTCCAAGTACTAAAGAGGCCTGCCCTTCTTAGCTTTCAAAATCAGATGAGATCAGATGTTGGTTGGAGGAGGATGCACTTTTCCCTTTCTCCCAAATGACAGGTTCATGCTTCCAAGTTATTGCTGACACAGAGAACAGCAGATTACCAAAAGCAAAGGAAGAGGCTAAGCAAGGCCTCCACTTGTTACCACCATCACTAACTAGGACAAAGACCATCAACAAACAGATGCAAGGTCCAAAGTCTGCCTCTGGTTGCTTACCCTGCAACCATTGACTCTGATCCAATTCCATGCCCATCTGTTCTGGTATTGTAAAATTTCTCTGCAGGACTCGCATTTAATTAGCTTTCAACATGAAAGTCCAGATCCTTGACTTAGGAAAAGGCTCCCTTTGAGCCCAGTACCAGAGGGGAGAGAGGGGTGTGGGACAGGTTGGCTGAGAGCAATTTGGAACAATGGCTAGCAAGTCTTTGCATGTGTTCTGTTGGATTAGTCTGCATTGTTTCTTATAACCAATCAGTTGCCAAACTGGCCAGAATGTAGGTGGGGCCTAGAAGGTGGACCAGGAGAACCTCTCTACTGTGCTGTACTCTTGGCTTATAAGTATGTGCCACAGAATAAAAGTGCTAGTTATTTTTTTTCTTGGTTGCCTTTATAAATGATGAGAGAAGCAGGACATACATACAGTATGGTATGTATCTGGTATCTGCTGGGGATTGGTTCCAGGACTTCCTGTGGATAATAAAAATTGTGGATAAGAGAGAACACACAAAAACTAGCAAAACTGCTATTTTGTGACAGTAGTTTGCTTTACAGCTGCTGTTTTGCGACAGTACTTTGCTTTGCGGCTGCTGAATTATTTATTTAATATTTTTCCTCAGCCAACTGTGGATAACTGAATCAGTGGTTAATGAATCAGTGGATATAGGGGTCCTACTGTACCGTATACTTCACAGGCAAACTTTGCCCTGTATTTATGAAGTTTGTACCAGCGAAAATGACACCTCTGCTATTAGAGAGAGTGAGGTGTTTACCACAGGCAACAGATATACAATGACAGAAAAGGGCATACATTTTCTTATTATTGATTTTATTTTTACTGCCAAGGGCCCCTCCAGGATGGAAGAAATCTGAAGGTGGCACTTCTTTGCCCACCTGTCTGGAGTGGCACAAAATTGTAGCACTCAAGGGTCAGACCGGCAAGGGCCAGGCAGCCTATATAAGGGCTGCAAAGTCTGCTCCAGCCTCTTTGGCTACAAAGGAACCCCTCCCTCCCTTAAGGTGATTATGAGAGTAGCTGGTCACATATGGACCAG
This sequence comes from Phrynocephalus versicolor, assembly GCA_023846285.1. Taxonomy (NCBI): domain Eukaryota; kingdom Metazoa; phylum Chordata; class Lepidosauria; order Squamata; family Agamidae; genus Phrynocephalus; species Phrynocephalus versicolor. Next base: position 21,742,826 of record JAHTLZ010003526.1, on the reverse strand, counting down.
ATTGGAATTTTTAACCCGTACCTTAATTGGCTGTGGGTTACTGGTGATTTTTTAACCCATCCCATTCTCATGCAAGGGTTAGGCTAAGAAGTAAGTGTTAATCTTGGTCACAACAGCAGCAAGAGTGTATCTGGGGGGAGGGTGCATTTGCCCTGGGGTGCACAGCAATCTGGGGGTGCCTGGAGGGGGAGCAGGAGGAGGAAGCAATGCACCCTCCCACCAGCAGTCCTCCTTTCCCCCAGCTAAGGCTTGGCAATGGGATCCCCTTCACTGCCTCCGCCTCTACATGCCAGGCAAGCAGCAAAGCAGGCAGGCTGGCAGGCGGGGAGTGAAGTGGATATGTTGCCCTCCTCTTCCCTCTCTTCCTCTCCTTCCTTTGGGTCACTGCGGAAGAGGAGTAAGGCCCATGCGCTAATGTGCGTGTGCACACACGTACACAAACACCCGTCTGCCCACCATCACCACCTGCCCCTGAACCCGCAGGATTGGGTCCTGTTGCTGTGTGGGTGCAATGTGGTGGTGGTGGGGGGCAACAGGATGGGCACAAAAACAAACTTTGTCCCCAGGCACTCCAAATCCTTGCTACGCCTCTGAACAGCAGGTAGTGCAAGAGGTAAGAGAATTCTAATGAGGTCCATGGGAAGGCTTCCAAGGAGTGGTAGGCACTAGGGAGTTCTCTTATCAGAATAAGAAAGGAAAGATAGGAAAGGAAGAAAGTAAATAATATAGAGAGGATAAAAAGGTAAAGGTAAAGGTCCCCCCACGCATGTGTGCTATTCATGTCCAACTCTAGGGGCGGTGCTCATCTCTGTTTTCAAGCCAAAGAGCCAGTGTTGTGCAAGTCCATGGCCATGTGGCCGGCATGGCTGCAAGGAAACACTGTTTACTAGAGATGGGCACGAATCAAAAAAATGGCATTTCGTTTGTCGTTTAGGGGGTCCGTTTCAGTTCATTTCTGTTTTTTGCAATTTTTTGCAAAAAAATCGTTTTTGTTTTTGTTCATTTGTTACCATTTCGTTACCATTTATTTCAATTTTTTGTGATTTTTTTTTAGCATTTAAAGCAGTTCAATGTATTGCCGTAACAAAAACGAAACGGACGACAAAATTTCTGGTGTTTCTGTTCATTTCGTTTCATTTTAGAGACAAAATTTGTTTGTTGTTTCATTACATAACGAAACAAAAAATGAAAACGGAAATGAAAAATTGTTCATTTCATGCCCATCTCTACTGTTTACCTTCCACCTTTTTAATGGTGTTACCGATTTATCTACTTGCATTTACATGCTTTTGAACTGCTAGGTTGGCAGGAGCTGAGGTTAACAGTGGGAGCTCATTCTGCTTCGTGGCATCCAGGATTCGAACCACTGAGCTGCTGACATTGCAGCCAACTGTTTCAGCTGCTCTAGTCTGCTGATCCACCATGGCCCAGTATACAGAGGATAGAAACATGGTTAATGGAGCTTGGTAGAAGGACTGCCTCAGGGTACTCACAACTCAAGGATTTGGAAGCATGCTGACAGGTGGACAGGACGCTTCCGAAGTAGGAACTCACTGAAATCAGGCATGGGTTGAAGGTCAAGTCAGGCCCAAAACTGCTTGTACTACGTTCAGGTCCCCCTTGTAATTAGGGGAGGTTAAGTGGTTAACTAGATTAATAAAGTTGTGGCCCATTTAGAACCCAATTATGTAGTCTCACCTCTTTATTCCAGGCTGGATGGGCAGAGAGAAGAGGCACTTGTGAAATTTCCTTGCATACCAAAATAGCATGTCTCAGGTATCAGAATTCCTTAGGCAGGTCAAATATGCCTGGGCAGTGCCAACTCTATTCAAGGGGCTTACCATGTGTGAGTTAGATGGTGCTAGCCCCCCAAACCTATTGGCTGGAGAAGACGTGGACTCCTGAAAATAGGGCAGTGAGCCATCTGTGCTGTGTCTCACTGATGTTCATTCTCAAACAACATTGTATATGTTTGATGACCTTGATCTTGCTGTTTTCCTTAGTTGGCCTGGCAAACTGTTTTTGGAAATGCAGGCTTCACAGGGATAACAACAACAACAACAACTACACAGGGAGTGTTTTGAGAAGCAGTCCTGCTGTGAACAGTCTTTCAAAGCTGCAATGCATCAAATTAAAAGAATAAAATAACCCGAGGTCAGTGGTGGGCCAACAGAGACTGAGCGGATGGGCTTTGATTTTTAACTCCAAATGAAAAAGTGGCTGATGGAATTACAGGAAGCTAATCAAGAACTTGCCAGTAGGAAAGTGAGATGGTGCATTTTTGATTAAACTTAATCAGTAATTCTGTTTATGTTTCCAGAAAAAAGGAGAGAAATTAGTTTGTGAAGGGGAGCCAAGGGGGGTGTTGTATGGAGTGACAAGACTATGTTAGTTTTCATATACTCCTCTACAAGGTGAAAATTCCTTTGACTACACCACCACATATTTGGTTGTGCCTTTGGGACCTCAGCTTTATAGAACCTAGCAAACAACAGCATTCAGAATGGCAATTTAATAAAGACCGCGGGAGAACGATGCAGGCTAGAAGACGTTACACATAATGCTGGCTTTATAAATTTGGCTCCTGGGTCCTTTGGGAAATAAGAAGTACATTTCTTTCTTGAAACATTTTCATATGCAAAGCACGAGATGTTCATAATCTTGTTTTTTTTTAAAAAAAAGCTTCAGGGCAGTTGTTCAGAACAAAAACTTAAATCATTGAAGAATGTGGTCCGTTTCCTAAATGTGACAATCAAACCTCTTGCAAAAGTCCCACCCTCCTTCTTTGACAAAGGCAAATTCTATCATGGGTTTTGAAGTTGCCATAGACATGGGATGGCCCCATACTTTTAGACTGCAACTATCCCAAGCCCTAGCAAGCATAACCAAGACTGAGGAATTCTGGGAGTTGTAGTCCAACTAAATCTGAAGGCGCCCAACTCTGCCATGTGCCCAACTCTGCCACCGAACTTTAAGAATTTGAGGGAGAAAGACTAGCTCAGTGCCTCTTGCTCCAAATGGTCTCCGCCTTGGGTTTTAGCTAGATGGCCAATGTCCTTCTCAGAGTAAAATTAGCAGGAAAACCCATGACAAAAATGATAATCCCACAATGGAGAACAATTGAAAGCTGCTCAAGAGCAGAACTTGGAAAGTTATATTTTAAAAATCAGTACATTTGAGCCACAGCTGCGGCTATAACTCATTTCTCCACACTGGATGTTGTGCATCCCAGAAGAGCCAGGCTGTGTAATCTTGGGCAAATTGCAAAATCCCAGATCATTTTCTGAAGAAAGGAATGGGAAATCACTTTTTCATAATCCATACCTGGAAAAACCTGAACATGGTTGCCATGTGTCAAAACTGTCTGAAAAATGTTGTTATTGTTGCTGCTGCTGCTGTTGTTGTTCAAACAGCACCACAAAATGTACTACATTTTAATCAGGAAAAGTCTCTGGCAAGATCCAAAACCTCACATTTAGATATGGACTGCACAAAAATGTCAGTACTTTTTCATTTGGATTTTTAAAGTTAGATCTTGAATATTGAGAAGGTACAGCTATTCCTTGCCTTTTTCTTTCAAAGACAGCCACCAGGCTGTTACTTTATTTATTTATTTATTTATTTATTTATTTATTTATTTATTTATTTAAAAGTTCATATACCGCACCGATTTTTCCATAGGGAACTCTGGGTGGGTTACAAGCAGAACAACACAAACAATTAAAACCACTCAAACAAATGAACAGAGGGGAGAATCTTGCAAGAGGCATAACCAATACAACGAACCCAATAAATCACAAGGAGCACAAAACAAACATTATACAAACAAACAAACAAATAAAATAAAGTTCGGTTTCATCAGTCTGGATTAACACAAATTGACACAGGCTAGTTATTTTTGACAAACTTTCTGCTTCATCTCAAATATCTTCATTAGAATGCCTTAATAAAACTGTGATTGAGAAATGAGTGCGCTCTTACTATGTGATAATGGGAGATGACAAATAGGCCAGCTTGACATGTTCTGATACAGTAGATTTGAAAGGCAGTCATAAAGAATAGGGGCAGGATCTGTTCCTGATCATCCTAGAGTACAGAACCCATAAAAATAAGCTCAAGCTGTAGGCTGAATATCAGCGAAAACTTCTTAGCTGTTAGAGCAGTATGACAAGGGAACCAATTCCTTAGGAGGTGGTGAATGCTGGAGGCGTTCAAAATAAATAAATAAATAGACAACCACCTGTCAGATTTACTTTGATTTGGATTCTGGGCCAGGCATTGGGCAGGTGGTTGGACTTGATGGCTTTATAGGCCCCTTCCAACTTAATTATTCAATGAGTTTCCAAGGAAAGATCTACATCACACAGTATACAGCTGCTTGATTCCACTTTAACTGTCATGTCTTCATCCTCTGGAATGCTGTCTTTTGTAGTTTGGTTGAGGGAGTTAGAATTGTTTGCCAGAAAGCTCTGGCACGCTTTCCTGGAGATTTTAAGTACCTTACCAAACTACTGATAACCAGCTTTCTGCAGTAAAGTAGCCAGAGCCATTAAACTAGAATCAAACTGCTGAAACTGTGAAGTTGAGGCACACTCCAGGACATAGCTAGTTGTAGGGTAAGGTTTAAAAGAAATCAAATGTCTCTTCCTGAAAAATGTAGATCAACCTGTCCATTTATTTATTTATTTATTTATTTATTTATTTATTTATTTATTTATTTATATTTTAGAGTATTTTACGTCACCTTTCTCCTTGGAAAAGGCCCCAAGGCGGCTCACAGTAATGAGGGATAATATACAGTCCAGTACAATTAAGACATGTTCAATTAAGACTGACTGACTGACTGACTGACTGACTGACTGACTGACTTACTTACTTACTTACTTACTTACTTTTCAGTGTTGGCACATCATCTTTTGTTGAAACAAGCAAAATTTGCTTGCATGCATAATGATATGTCCTTATTTTCATGCCTAAATGAAAAAAGTCCACTCTTCCATTTAAAAGAGGTTGTGAAAAGGCTTTCAGCTGGGATTATGGCGCTGTGGTGAATTCTTATTCCACCCATTCGAAAAAGGAGGCGGTGGAGTCTGGGAGAATGCTTCTAATTGGGTATGTACAAATTGCTCACGGTAAAGCCTTCTGCTACTGAAGCATAGCATTTAGCCTCCTGCTGCTGTCCGCGAGGCATTGCCGAAATGGAGCTGCAGGACGCTGGGATGTTTAAAGCCTCATTTTGCCTCCCTCTGTCCAAAACTTTCAGACAAAACTGCCTGCAGCCAGACGCCAATCACAGTTGCTTAATTATCACAAAGGATAGCTGGAAGTAAAGGTAAGCAGAAGTTGTAGGGGGCTATGAGTTGAGAAGCTTTTAAACAAATATTAAAATAAGAATAGGAGGCAAAGCAGTATCATTTCAAGAGGTTAACAACATGGGAAGTGGGATTCTTCTTCTTTTTAAAAACCCCTTTCCTTGATGAGAAACTACTCAGTTTTTAATGAGAATTGAGATGTACCTTGCTGAGCTGCTAGTGCGGTGAAGGCAAACATAGGATTGAAGACAACCACTTAGAGACCCTGGTCTGTTGGGCAGGATGGATTTTATGTCAATGGACATGGTGGGAGTTAATTAAAAAGGGCAGTTCTCAAACTGGACATGAAAGTATATTTATAGGCCAGGGCTGTCCAACTGAACAGCCTGAGGACTGCTTTTGTTCGCCGCACGTGCCAGCGGGCTCCTTTGTGAATTGTTTGCTCGTGCACACAAGTGCGTACATGCACACACTCCTCACCACTGCTCTGCTCTCAGTTCCTTGGTGCTCCCCATTGTCCATGCACACGCACACACACACACACAAACGCCTGCCCCCCATGCATGTCCAACACATGCACACTAATGCTCGTCCCCCCATGCACACCCACAGATGAAGAAGAGTGGCAGGAGGCCAGCAGGGACCTGGTGGGTAACCTCCAATGCCACTGCAGGTGACTGGTCACCTGCAGTCGACGTATTGGGCTGGCCTGGTATAGGCCACTAGAAAGGATTGCTGAATAGCGCTGTGCTTTCTTTACCTGGCTGTGGAGCCAGAGGTTGGGAGTTTGATTCCCCACTATGCCTCATTAATAGGGATGGACATGAAATGGAAAAATAGAGTTTCATTTTCTTTTGTTTCTACTAGTGGTTCATTTCATTTTTAAATGAATTTTGGTAAAAAACCCAAAACGAAACAATAACAAAACGATTCATTACACTCTGCCTCCCAGGTCCTAGAGGCACCAAATTTGCTGGGTAGCTTTTTACAAGAGAGCCATTTTACAGAGTAATGAAATGTTTCATTTTCAAAGGGAAAAAGAAGCATTTTGTTTCATTTCATTTTGTAACAAAACACTGTTTCCTGTTTCTTTTCATAACGTCTCGAAAGCTTACGAAATGCCAAAACAGTGTGTCATTTCTCATAAGGTGCCCGTCTCTACTCATTAACAGGGACTGGATTCAATGGTCCATGAGATCCCTTCCTCCTCTGCCATTCTACAAAGATAAAATTGCAAACAAGCCAACATTTTAAGGGGAAAAAATCACACTAATAATTGCATGTCATTGAATCAATTTTGATTTCTGTGGCCTTTTCCAGAGTAAACATTACTCACCCCATCCCACACTCTCTATTAGCAGGATGCATATCCAGGAAGAGAATGTGTCCCCCCCCCCCCCAGAAAGTTTGAACTCTTCTAACACCCAGCAAGCTCTTGGACACCACAGGCAGCAGCAGGAGTGCTGCGCCCCCCATTAGATTGATCTCTTTGCTGTCTCCTATTTCCTGAGCTTTAAAAGTGAGACCCAGTGATGTTACAGGTGGAGGCCCCTTGCAAATCAGTATGTGCATGTGCCACCGGAAAAATATCTAAATATACAATACCAGAGGGGAACTTTCTAGATGGACAGAAAAACAAACAAATGGGTCCTAAAAAAAGTTCCGCCCACACATGTGTGCTAGTTTTGTCTGACTCTAGGGGTGGTGGTCATCTCCATATTCAAGCTGAAGAGCCAGTGTCGTGCAAGTCCATGGCCATGTGGCTAGCATGGCTGAAAGAAAACACTGTTTTACCTTCCTGCTTTTTACGGCACTACCTATTTATCTACTGACACCAAAGCTGCCCTGCTTAGGGAACATAAGGAGAAGACAAGACTTCCTGGAAAAGACAATGATGCTCAGAAGGGTGACACTAGCAGAAAAAAAAAGAGGACCAAATATGAGGTGGATTAACTCCACACAGCAAGCTTATATTTGTAAGAGCTAAGCAGAGTTGGTAATGACACGACATTTTTGAGGTCACCCTTTTATAGATTACCATAAGTTGGTGGTGACTTGATAAAACAGAGCAACAACAATGTGCAAAGTTGTTCTTGTTAGTGTGAGATTTACTAGGAGCATTAGTCACATGAACCAGGAGAGGGCAAATGCTGCTGCTACTGTATTTTCTATGTTGAAGACTATGTTTTCAATCTGAACTAGAAGCCAACCTTCCACAATGAGACACATACAGGGAGCCACAGACTCTACAGTCTTTCAGCTACTGGTATTCAAAGCACTCCTTCTGGGCCCACACCCATGATGTTTTTAATTAATGAGTGGGAACATGCTTAATAGCTACATTCTTCATGGACTTTCCATCTCACCACAAACCCTGGCATCTGGAAATCTGAAACTAATTAGGAAGGAGGTTTATACATGTCACCTCCACATAGGAGAATCTTGTTTGTTCACACACCTGCATGTGCATAGACCTCATTTTAAGACTACTGGCAGACAGTAGTATACAGTACAGTACTGGCTGTAGAGAGCATGACCATTGAATGTGCTCGTGATATGTAGACATGACTAGCAGAGTGATTTCTTTCCTTTTTATGTCTTCAGCGCTTGCATTTGACTTGTTCGCTTCCTAGAGAGAACAAGAATATGGAGTACACACACCCTTTGGTCCCACCTGGAGTTCCCCTACCCTTTAGAATACTATTCTTTGAGAACTATATGAGATATTTTGTTCTACTGGGAACAAAGATGGCAAGAGGATCACTATCTTGAATAACCTTTAAAGGGGAATTAGATAAATTGATGGAAGATAAGACTGTCTCAATGACGGCTCATCATGATGACTATGTACTAACTCCAGTATCAGAGGCACTAAGTCTCTCAATACTGGTTGCTGAGAAGTGGATGTGTGAAGGTGTCAGGGCACTCTTGTCCTCCTAGTGGTCATCCTGCAGCACCCAGTTGGTCACTGTGAGAACCAAATGATGGACAAGATACAACATTGGCCTGATTCCCACCAATATCTTGTTATGTTCTTACAGAGCTTGATTTCTTGTGGGTTTGTTTAGCAGGCCAATTTTCAATGAAATAACAGATAGCCTGTTGCTTTCTGTTATTCCTTGTACCTAGAGAGCTTTACACATCAACCAAAAGGGCTCACCTTTTAACAGTTCTGTCTAAATCAGGCTTTCTGCTCCTTTTCCTACCATGCAATGCAATTTTGTCATTGCATTGCTGTACCTGGCCTCTGCTCTCTGCTGATAGATGATAAAACTTGTTAAAACAACAGATAAAAGGCATGCCCCCAATTCTTAGTCAAAGAATAATAAAAGAAAGGAGAAATAGAATGAAATATCAAATCCTTTGGTTGTAAAAACAAGTTCTTAGATCAGTTTGGGAGAAGCCAATAAAGCCACAAAAGGTGTTAGAAGGAAATGGTCAACAATTGTATTAATTATAATTCAAAGTCTATTATCAGGAACTCTATGGTCCTAGCAATAGCATTATCTGACAGCCTTATAAAATGTGATGTGTGTCTGAAGCCCTAGGCAATGTTGAACAGGAATGAACCTGTGCACAGATACAGTGTGCAGAAGCTTTTTTCAGCAAAGCTTGTGCTCTGTGCCTTTGATGAGTTGTTGTATGGACTTTATGGGTGATCCTAGCCTTGTGCAAAGGGCAATTTTGTGGGAGATGTGTTTCCATGTAAAATGGAAAAAAAGTTGGTAGTAGCTGCAAGCAACTGATTTGACCTGTACTATGGTGGTGTCACTTATGGAATAATCCCATGGGCCGGGGGACATGGTTGAATTGAAATCTATCTCAGAGATCTTCAATCAAGCTCTAATCTAATCACAGAAAAAGGCAGGCGGATATCCACTTTTATATTATTTTTTTATGCCCAGTGCCCTTAGCTCTCTCTGCTACTAGAATTAGTCAATGAGACTCATCCCAAATTGGAATAATTAAGCTACTGGAACAGAACATGTTCCACACTCTGTCTAAAGGAGTCTCCTCAACCTGGAGGCCTCCGCATAACCTGTCATCACCAACCAGCATAGCCATTGGCCATGGTGGCTGCACATGATGGATAAATTATACAGTTTGACACATGGGGGGGGCTGCTGGATCAGGGAATCCTGGCAAAACAGTCCTTTTATCAATTGTAGCATGACTTTTGATAAGACAGCACTTATATCATCTGGTCACTTCCACTGGTCTCCAATGGCTCTACCACTTGAGACAGAGGAAGAATTCACAAGATGTTGCACCATGTGTGTAAACCTATGTGTGGCATGGCCCATGTCTTGTATTATTGCAGTTATATGGTCCAGGGGAAAGATGTCCTGCTACCCTTCTATGGCTCATTGTGTAATACTGTGCCTATCTGCAAAATGTGTGAATCATGTTTCAAGTGTTTGACAGTCTCAGTTTGACTTCTAAGTTCAAAGACATTGCCTTTTACCCCCTCTCATTCCTGAAATGAACAAAAGCTACTACTGTGTAGAAGTGATTAAGGACTGTAGGACACACAGAAATTTAAAAGACCCATCTCTTTCCATTACTGCATTTCTTCTTGAGATCCAAGGGATTTGGAAAGGCTGGTTAATTGGGCTGATTATATTGTTTTTCTAGAGCAGTCACTTACAGGAGCCCTGTATAAGCCTCTGAACAGCCCATTTATTTATTAATGATATTTAGTATTCAGTTTAAGATGAAATTCCCAGGGCGGTGTACAATTAGACACAAAACAATAAAGACTAATCATGATGCTAATCAAGGAATGGTAGTTAAAGTCTCTCTGTCCCCCTCCAAGGGTAATTGAATTTTAGTAGCTCAGGGCTCTGCTGAGTTCTTGTGCAGAGATGGAGTTGGTCTGCTAACTTAACTATAAGAACTTTCACAGAGAGCACCCTGAAAACTCATCTCAGTATAATCCTGGATTCCTCATCTCTGGACTAGAAGAAGGAAGAGAAGGCCCTTGGAAATGTCAATCAACATTTAGCATAATTGATGGAGCAAACACACGGTAGCCATAATCTTCCCTATTATGGTGAGAAATCAGCACATACAAGTTTATCCCACATTCCTTTGTTTACATGTCTTTTGCAACACAACGTGTACCCTGTGATGAACATTATAAGGACTTTTCTTGTCCCTGGATTCTCTGCCATCAATTTTAAAGACAAATTTGGACAGAACCCTATTGGTGTTTGCATAACTTGCCAGGAGGGATTGTGACTAATTGAGAAGGTCATCTTGGTTGTTCAGTCAAGTGTATAAATAGGCATGCCATCAAGATGTGCCCTGGGACTTCATTAATTAGCCACATTGAGCCATGACATCTTACAGAAGCCATACGCAGACACTGACATAATGCTGGCCTTTGTTGTGTTAATACAGGTGGATATTTTGACCACCACCTTTTCGTCAAATTGAGAGCAGGGGCTTTCTTCAAATTGAACGTAAGGACCCTGTGGCGCTCCGGAGGTTGGTGCAGTATAATCCTGTCAGCATGGCCAGTTTTGGGTTATTCTGAGGCCTGAAGAAATTTCCTCCTCGGGAGAGAAGAGACTTCAGATAAGGGCAGTTCTGACCTATCCAGCTCAGTAAGCAAGCTGACAAAAATAGCCGAGACATTTTGTTTCTATGCAGTCAAGAGCATTGCCACCTATGTTTCTGCCAGCAATGTTTGAAAGGGAAGGGTTGACTCAAATAAGTCAAAGGTGAATATGCAACTCGAAAAACTCCTGTTATAGGTCTCATATTTCCATCTGGCCTTTCTGACATTACGAAGATGCAAATTTCTTCTGCTGCTTTCTGACTGCTTCTTCGGCATAAGGTTTTGAAATGTGAATAAGAAAATGTTAGCTTCTCTTGGAGCCCTTTGGATGTTTTCCTTCAGGGAAATGGAAAAGGGGAACAGGTGAAACAAAAGATGTTACAAGTGGGCAGAGGGACAGCAGGAGGAAGAGGGCCTTGGAGCCAGGATGACATTTTCTTTGGTAAATGTAGCATTTGACTTCCAGAAATGGTGACATTTTAGCCTGGTGCAGGCTGAGAGAAATGTTACTTTTCAGCAGAGAAATGGCTTTGAGGGTTATTTTAAATTGCTTTGGCTGCAGCACTTGCAGCAAGATGCAGAGGAAAATACAGATGGAATAGTAGTTGAATTCAGTTCTACAGATGTTTGTTCAGACTAAAGAGTGGCTGATTGGTAGCCAACTGTAACATTTTGAGCTTGGAATGGAAAGATAATAGGGCTGGAGCTAGGAAAGCTAGCATCTGACATGGGAAAGCAGTGTTTAAGTGCCTTTCCCCTAAATTTACAGAATTCGTTTGTATTTATGGAACAGAATCCTGATGTGTTAAAAAAAACATAAGAACATAAAGCAAAATGTTCTGCTTATATACTGCCCCATACCACTTCAAGTGGTCTCTGAGAAGTTTTAATTATAGTATGCAGGCTACACATTGCTCTCCCAGCAAGCTGGACATTCATTTTACTGACCCTGCAAGGATGGAAGGCTGAGTGAACCTTGAGCCTGCTACCTGGGATTGAACCCCAGGTCCTGAGCACAGTTTTACTTGCAGTACAGGCATTTAACCACTGCATCACGGAACAGAAGAACATAAGAAGAGCCATGCTGGATCAGGCCAAAGGCCCATCTAGCCCAGCTTCCTCTATCTCACAGCGGTCCCACCAGATGCGTCTGGGAGCACAGGAGACTAGATATCTGTCTCCTGATACCACTCCCCTGCATCTGGCCCTTGAAGTACCCTGGTTTAAGCTTGGAGATTATACATCTCCATCATGGTTTCTAACCTGTAATGGACTTTTCCTGCAGGAATCCGTCCAATCCCCTTTTGAAGGCATCCAGGCCAGATGCCATCACTACATCCTGTGGCGGGGAGTTCCACAGACTAACAACACGCTGGGTAAAAAAAAAATCTTTTGTCTGTTCCAGCTGTAATAGGAGAGAACCCTCTCAACCCTCAATTTGAGTGGATGTCCCCTAGTTCTGGTATTTTGTGAGAGGGAGAAGAGTGTCCCTCTATCCACTTGACTCATCCCCTGCATTATTTTGTACGTTTCAATCATATCCCCCCTTGTGCGCCTTTCTTACAGACTAACGAGCCCTAAGGCTGAAATCCTGCTCAAAGCATAAGCCAACTCCTAACTTTTGGTCTCTCCCTTCCTGGTAGTAAAGTTCCCCTGGAACAGTTTTCAGAGCCATGTACATAAACTGGCTTGTTGTCATATGTGTGTGAGCTCCCTCTGAAAACCCATGGTGGAAATGCTTTGTTTACCAAGGAGGAACAGACTGAAAGTTACACCTTGGCTTACACTACAAATAGGACTTTGGCCATAATGTTTTTAGCTTTTTTTAAAGTACTTGGTAATATTGTCTCAAAGTATGTTGTTCCTACATAGAACAAAGTGATGAAGCTGGAAAATGTAATATACCTTAAAACAAATTGCTGGAAAATTACTTTTACAATAATTACTCAAACAAGGCTAACTACGCTGGTCTCTAGTCACAAATGGCAGTACACTAGCCCAAGGTCCATCTTGCTACTAGTTCTGCATTTTCAGAGGTTCTACGAGGGTATACCCAATACAGTTTTGCTTGCACGTATAGTTCTCTAATGCAAAATGTAGTCTAACACAGAGATTGGAAATAACTAATTCCAAACGACGTATATGGGAGACAAATATAATATTGTTAGCAATGAATAGTTATGGTGTTGCATTTGCTGGTGTGACATTCCCCCAAAATGTTGTTTTTAAATACCAACTCAACACACTAACAACGCACCACTCAACAAATTACTTTTGTGAGCGAAGCAACAACAAGGCCCCTCTTCAAACCAATGAACACTGAGCTTCAACAAGTTCATTTGAAACCTGTCCTCATAGTCAGATTCCTTTAACTCAACTTCTTTTCATCCTGAATAGGAAATAAATTGACTATTTGGGTAAATTTGTATTAAAATGAATTAAAAATAAATTCTAACTTATCTATAATCAGATAAAATATTCTGCCTAACACTAAACTTCACAGCAGCAGAATAAAGTATACCTTCACAGCACTAGAAATTAGTTTTGTTGTTCCCTTTTGGTTGCATTGTTTGCCCTGAGCACAGCCCTTTTGTAAGGAACTTCCAGCTACTTCTTTTTGTGTATGGTCCCATATGGTCATTCATTTCACAGTACCTCATCTCTTTGAAAGCCCAGACTCAAGAGTTTTTCAATTTCCATACAGCATGAAGTGGTTTCAGATTTCCCATTTCAATTCATTCCATAATGTGGAGCTATGCTATTAGATCCTCTACCCCAGCTGTTCTTTCTCAGTTCTTCTGACTCTGCCCAGTACTTCAGCAATTGTATGCATATTGTAAGGCTGCTAGATCAAATATTTGACAAAAAGCACTGCAAAATGCTGGAGTTATTTGTATGAAGGTTCTGTGATCTTTTCTCTCCTATTATAGGTGTTAAGCCAGCAAAGCAAAGCTAGGAAGATAGCATTATAATTTGATATTGCTACTATAAGTGGACACAATGTTCCATTTAGGCATTAAATTAAAATGTTGCAGGCTGCATTATTCAGATTTCAGAAAGCTACTTTTTTAATATGGCTCTCAGAAGTTTCCCATCACCATGGCCAGTGGGTGGATTCTGGCAAGCAACTGTAGTGCAAAAACGTTTAACTTTTATGCTCTGCCATTTAGCCCATATGGGCCATGTACATTTCAACTGTGTTCACTTATTAGCTTGTTCTATCTTATTTCCATATAAATCCACAATTAAAACAATTAGGAAAAGTAATGTTTCAATGGGCATTGTAAATAAGTATTATAAATGCACACACCCCCAATAAAATCCACAACACATATATTGTTTCAACATACAGATTTCAAACTAAAAGCTCACACTTTTCTTAGATAACAAATTTGTTGTACTGAATCATAGCCTGGGAGATAGAAGCCTAGTCAGTTTTGTCTCTGGTGTCCCAAAACCTCTCTTGTGGTTCAAAACATCTGTAGTGTTCCTATCCTTTTGGAGGTAAACTGACTGTACACCCACAACATTAATGGCAATCAGGACTGACTGATTGCTTTAAAAGAATAACACAAACCATCTGCAATTTTTCATACAAATCTACTGGTATCTTAGTTTTAGGCAATTTGTAAATTTAAATGTTTCCTGAAGTTTATGAATTGAAAAGTTTTCCACCAAATTTGAGCTATTTTTGCACAAATGTGAACAGTTCGGCACACAAAAAAACAACCTTTGGCCAATATATTATGTCTACCAGCCATATCTGAAGAACATTGCATTTTCCCATTCTCATCAGAAAAGATGAATCAAGCAAAGACTTGCATCTCTACATCAGATATATTGGGTTCTAGGCTACAAATAAACCTAAACCTAATAGAGTTGCCATTGTGAGTTTCTCTTTTTTCTCTGTCTCCCCACAAAAGTTTTACATGACTCTTCCTCCGGATGAGAAGATATGAGAGCAGCTCAAACAATCATTGACAATCAACAGTATCCCTTAAAGGACATCATCAGTTAAATTTGATCAAATTCAGTTTATGATTGAATGCACATGGTGTGATAAGCTGCAAGCAACCTTTAAAATGTCTTGTAAGTCCTGTTTTTACAAAGGAAAACATAAATTATGCTCTCTCTGCCATTACCAGCTGGGGAAAAAACCCCTGTATCTGCTGAATGTCTGCCCACTGCACTTCTCCTAAAGGCACGACATATCTGAACCCAAAAAACAGTAATAGAGCTAGCCAGAAAAACTTAATATAGTTACCTATTTCAGGGGTGAAAGAAGGAAAAGTCACTAGCAATTGGCTCTGCTTGGGGCATTGGATTGGATACTTAAGTGGGATTTGCTTTTGAGTAGCGATGGACTGCACTGTAAATTTATTTTGTCTCTTCAGCAATCATATTGATAATGCCAATCAAATAAATTGTCCCTGGCGACTGTCTTTAGACACAGTGAGAAAGAATCAGAGCACCAAAACTCAGGTGAAGTCTCATAAACCAGAAGAAGAGGTACTCACTCTTACATATATCCAAAAGTGGTTCCGAACGGAGGATCTGAGAAGCTTCAGGTTGGTTGCTGTAGAGCATGGTGGCACATGAGCGAACTGCAACAGATGGTTTCTTTAAGATCTCTTCAATGGAAAAAGACAAAAAGGGCCTCTTTTGGTCATCATTTTCCTTGGAGCTGCTCATCTTTATTCCATTCTGAGGAGGGAAAAGGTCAGCATCAAACAGCATTAAGGCAAAGGTGCTCCATACATTTCACACTCTTTGGGCTGTTCGTTGTTTTGTTTTAAACGCAAAGAAAAGAGCAAAAGCCGTTGATGTTCTTTTCTCCATGCAATCCCGTTCCCAGACTCATACAAAAAAACTAAAAGAAGAACGGAAAAACTTTTGGCAGGCGGTGAGATCCGCTGGATGATTCAGAAAAATGACATGTCCAACCCTATAGTATGATTGTTTGAATAAATCTAGTCCAGGTGTAGCCCCACCCATGGCAAAGCAATGACTCCAGACAGTTAAAGTGTCAAGTATCCTCATACATCATCATATATCCACAGTCATTTTAATCCTAAGAGGAGGAGTCTTCTTCTTTGCAAAGCTGAGATCTTTCTTTCCTGTAAAGCTTATTAGAAAATCCTGATAGGGAACATGTAAGAAATTATTCCAGATTATAAACAATGCAGTGGGACTTGAACAATTCATTTAAGCAATATTCTTCATATTTTCTTTTTTCTTTTTTAAATTGAAAACCCAGAGAAGATTTTTTTTTTTTTGGAACCATCATAGTTAAAAAAAAATCTTAAGGGGTTTTAGAAAATCTTCTCGAGACCCCCTGTGCAAGCTGCTGCATCATTGTCTTGCAAACAGCTATTGACAACAACATGGCAATAATAAACAGAAAAAACTACAAAGACTTTTCTATTTGTTCAGGCTTTGTTAAGAAACTAGACTACCTTCTCTGCATAAACTCCACCAATAAGAACTTCAGAGGTCGTCACCCTCTTCCTCCCACTCCTTCTGATTTCTCTGGTTCCTTTGAATTTAATAGTATGCCCTTAAAAATAAAACTTTAACAAGGTTTTGTAAATCATCCTTCACCTTTGAATGTTACCTTCCTGATTCCTTTTTTTTTTGGCTGCCTCCCTACCTGGTTACACTGCTTTTATCCTACAACTGTATTGACATATTGTTCCTTGTTTGTCCAATTAACCTAACAATTGTTAAGCTGATATCCCATCATATGATTCTTTGTAAAGCTCAGGTTACTGTGTAACCAGGTGGCAATAAAAACACATCTGATAAGATGAAAGATGTTTGTCCCCCCCCCCCCAAAGACTAGTGGAGTAACTGCTCAGAGAAAAAAAGTCACGGTGGAATGCCAACATATTAAAGGCAGGCAATAATATGATGTTTCTATTATTTCAGCAGTACAGCCTTATATATGTTTACTCAAAGGCAAGTCTGTGTTTACTGAGCCTTGTTAACAGGTAAGTATACAGAGGATGGCAGCCTGGTACAGCAAGCATGTGTGTGTGTGTTGTGTCATTACAGTTGTGACCGACTCTTCATGACTCCATGTCCATGGAGTTTTCTTGGCAGGAATACTGCAGTGGTTTGACAGTTCCTACTCCAGGCACCTACAGCGCCTGGTATTCCCTGGTGATCTCCCATCTAAGTACTAGCTAGGGCCGACCCTGCTTAGCTTCAGAAAATAGGTGGGACCTGATGTGCTTAGGTCATCTAGCATAGACATATCTGTGTGGGAATTAGGCAAGTGCATGGGCTTCAGAAAAAGTACAAAAATGGAGAACAATCCAGGAATCAACAAATATGGGGAAGGAATCCCAGCCCCATCTCTTCTTCTGTGTGGGCAACTGCCAGAAGAGATAGGGTAGGGAATTGCCCAGACTGGGCAGTCACTCTAGTAGCAGGATCTGGCCAGCATATGGAGGCCTGTGAGCATGGCAGGTGGCTAGGTGGGTGGGAGGGAGAGGGATGGGGAGGGAGCACACAGCATCACAGGTGCCACAGGTGCACATTTTGACCAAGTGGCACAAACTGTTCCATGCCCATCTCTAGTAATTAGTTCAATTAAAAAAAATTGTATCTGTACATATCTGTACAGATAAATGAGAATATACACTTTTTTAAAATAAATGACGGCACCTCATGGGACACTGGTTAAATGCCTCTACTGCAGGTAAAACTGTGCTCATGACCTGGGGTTCAATCCCCGGTAGCAGGCTCATGGTTGACTCAGCCTTTCATCCTTCCGAGGTCGGTAAAATGAATACCCAGCTTGCTGGGGGGGGCAGCAATGTGTAGCCTGCATACTGTAATTAAAAGTGCAAACCACCCAGAGACTACTTGAAGTGGAATGGTATACAAGCAGAACACTTTGCTTTTACAGAGATCCTTGTTTTCCCTCCCCCGGTTTTGAGTGGTGTCACCCTAGTAAAAATGCTCTGTTACACACCTTAAGGCTGAGGATTTACCTGTCGAGTAAAGCTAAGGTAAAAGGTTTCCTTCTTCTGTTCTACAACTGGCAGTTCTAGGAATGATGGAAATTTTATGTCATTCCGTTGAACTGTGCTGTTTATCTGCCCTCCCAGTTTTAATCAAGGGTGGCTGTAGTTTTCACTGGGAGCTGGGAGGAAATCTGGCACATGAAGAAATGAAAAAGAAATATCATGTTCTCTCTCTCTCTCTCTCTCACTCACACACAGCACCTATAGCCTAATCTTATTCATCTTTGTAGTGCTTATTTGCTTTTTTTTAAAAAATGATGCTTGACCTGTTGCAAAAGGCCAAGGATAATAACCATGCAACCTAAGCCCCTTTGTTATTTCAGACTGGTATCTTGTTTGACATCTACCATGCTGCCTTTATCTCAATCCTCTGAGAGATAACGTAGACCCTCTTTAACTATAGAAACCTGGAAATTGATGGCATTGCAGTCTTGGTAGTCAGTTATTGAGACCCTGCCACTGCATGCTGGCTGAAGCTGGAATTTAGCAAGGGCTAAGAGTTTACACTAAAACGTTGAAGTCACACTTCAGATCCAATTTGAAGAACTTCTCTCTCAGGAAATACGAAAGACATATTAAGAGAAACTGCATAAATCTAGTTTTGGAGGGGGTAGCCAGTTATCAGGCAAAATCCAAAGAAATAAAACAAAATGAAACAAAAACATGTGGCACCTTAACTATTATGATTTAATGGAAGCTGTTGCGGACATGCCTGATGAAGTGGCTATGTCCACAACAGCTTACGTGAAAATATAATAGCTTTTAAAGTGCCACATGTTTTTGTTTTGTTTTGCTTCTTTGGATTCTGCCTAATGTGATTATCTAGGCAAGTACAGGGAAGTTTCTCACTGCCCATTTTCAAATAGGTTGAAAATATGCTTCTGTATCCTTTGGTCCACAAAACCAGCTGTCCTGTACTTCAAGCTGTTTTACTTGGTTGTCACCCCCTAATTTGATTGTCTTTATTCATATCCCAGAGTATTTCCTGTTGTGTGATCCAAAGGAATATTGAGGATGACTCTGAGCCAAGTTGCTGGTGCAACTTAAGTTCGATTTGACAGTGAGTCCTGCAACTCAAGTCCCCATTCCTGATCATTTCCCTGTGTAAACACTCCTTCACCAACAAATCTCACCAATTCCTGACTAATGTACTTCTACAGATCAATGCTAGATTTCTTCTTTATTTATCCAACCTGGTCAGTTTACCTGGACACAGAGATGAGAAACTGGGAATACACTGTTCATGAGACATTATTTCTTATCTCACATATATTTGTGTGAGGAACCTCATGGTACAGTGGTTGAACTGCTGCACTGCGGCCAAAAATGGGCTCACAACTCAGGGTTCAATCCCAGGTAGGTGGCTCAAGGAAGGCTCAGACTTCCATCCTTACAAGGTCAGTGGAGATCAGAATCTACAATACAGGTGCCCCTCCCACACTATATACTCAAGCACAAATTGCCTGTAACCTGTAATTAACCATATCTGTTATTCTGTTCATGGTTACAGTTTATTATATTTCTATTCTATTCTTCCTCCTGAAAGAGCAAAACCAGTTTTGGGTTTGTGTGTTGTCTAGGAAAGAGAGGATGAAGGGGAAATTTGATAGGGCTTTTGAACTGAAATTGCAAAGCTTATTTTTAGAACTATAACTCCATCTTGCATACTTGCAGGTTTGCTGAGTGATTCTGGGAGTTATAGTCTGGAAGCATAAGTTTCCCAAGTTCTAGAAGATGTAAAATGGTGGTGCTACTCCCAGCATAGCTGCTGTTGCTGACCACTTTCTGAATCAGAGGAAGATAAAGAAACTAAGAAGCCTGGTAGATACATAATGTGTACTATTGCCTCTGCTGTTGAATGCTCCCCTCTCCACAGAAACTGTTAGAATTCCCCCCTCCTTCTTAAAGGAATTCAATGAAATGACTCCAGCGAATTTACAAACTATTGAATGTGAAAATAGTTATTCGGGCCTAATCTATTTGTTGCAGCTACTTAAATGAAACTCTAGCCACAGCTCCTTCTTTAATTGATTATGTTAAACCTGCTATGATCTGACTGTGGACGTACTGTGTGATATTCTCCCGGATGTCATAAATTAAAACAGGGGCAGAATTGCAACTCATTAGCTTTCAAGCAAAGGAAGCTGGCCAAGTTCCACTTCCATAATTTCATTTTTGCAAAAGACTCCAATGAAAGAGATCTTGATTTACTTCCCTATCAGCTGCTTCCCACAAATTGACCCAGGAGTGTGTTTGCTCTTTGGCTTAGAGAGATAGTACAAGGGACCAAATTATCATAATTATGCAAAATCAGGGGCAGCCCAAGGCATCTTCCTATTGAAGGTGAAAGGCAATATGTCTATGAAGATTCCCAGTCATCCTGGCGAGGTTATCTGGACGTGCGATGAGTAGTGAAATGTTTCCGTCTGGCAAGAAAAGAAGTACAGTTGCCGTGACTCAATTTCTGGACAAGATGAAAGGCTCTCCGGTGCTAAGATGATGCACTTATTTGCAGTAGGCATTGCCTATGGAGAACCACTTTCTCTTCTAAACCTTCCTGAGGTGATGCTGCTGCTGTCTCTAAATTTTACACTGGGACCCATTTCAAGGTAGATTGTTCTTTTTTAAAAAAGAACCACATAGTTATATTGCCAACTGACCCCTATTTTGTTCTGTCCAACTTTTGGATAAATGGGTATAGGTTGGTAGCTTACATTGTGTGCCGTGAGTGCTTTCGAGTCCAGCCAGTGCCTGGATTTCCTTTGTGAGGGTTAAACTATAAGTAATATGGAAGATTCTGTGACCAGAACTCCCTAAAGTATTTTCATTTTATGAAAAGAGAAGCAAAGGGAAAGTGTTGTGTGCATTGGTTGCCTTATGTATATAAAAGATCAGGAATTCCAGCGATGGAGTAGCCATGTCAGATGTACAGTGGTACCTTGTATAAAAGAATTAATTCATTCCAAATGAAATTATGTTAAGCAAATTTTCCTTGATACAAATTTCCCATAGGAAGGCATTGAAAATGGAGTAATCCCTAATTGTGACCATTTTTATGTTGTACGGATTCGCTCCGTTAAGCAAATTTCCTCTATCTCTGGAATGTTTTATGTTGTACCGATTTTATGTTATACCGTTCGTTATATGAGGGTCCACTGGAGTTTAATGCCAAGACATCCTGCACTTTGATGAGCACAGTGTGTTGTGCCTTGTTGGGCTTATAAATTGTATTTGGAACCAGGCTCATAAAGCCTTTGCCAAGCTGAACAACCAAGGACAAGCGACTAGGCAGTTCATTCAGCCTTCCTTTGGGATTTATTGCCCCCAAACTGCCTCTGTAATGTCCCAAATGTACCTGTAAATTAGAAAATATTAATAGAATGACACTGTGGGTTTAAACCAATAACATTCATTGGGCATTTTATGGTATAATTATTATCAATTGACATTTAAGGCAGTCTTGGAATCCAATGAGGTGAAATGGCCTTTGAAAGCTATTCCTTCAAGATGAAATAATAACAATAATGATTACTTGGGGGAAGAGAGAGAAAAAAAGAAGATGAAGGAAAGCGAGAGAGAGAGCAGCTATGTGGTTTGAATCTAGATACCTGGTTGTTGGTGTGTGTATTGACCTGAGAAACATTAAGTGGACTGAATCATGGCTGTTGCTACCTTGCTGGAGTGGTGCTGAGCCACCACCAAAACATATTGGGGAGGGAGGAATCAGTCCCAATCTGGATGACAAACATTTCAGCATGGTGGCTTTGGGAGCTACCCATACATGCCTTCTTGGTTTTATTAGTTGTCTATAGGAAGACTTTAATAACTTCAGTTGTTGATATATGAGATTTCAATTTCTCCTCGATTTGAACATGATTTTTCTCTCATTCTTGCTATTTTGCAAGGAGCTGGTTGAACAGAAGGCTTATTAATTTAATTTTGAACTCTCCCTCCATCCCTGGTATCTACTGTAACTATTTCCAAAGGCTTCCTCTTCAAACCAGCCTTATGAGGGCCATTCTTTGATAATTAGTACTTGTTCCACTTGTACTATATATGGTAATGTGCGACCATGTCAGGCTTCAAAAGGGATTTGCAGGAGAGGCAAGCATCTGAACTCTCTGGCAAATATTCTTTTGCATATCTTTTGTACCACACACACAGCAAACTCATCTGCATAGAACAAAATCTAAGGCAAGGGGAATTTAAATACCTAGGGCAGTGATGGCGAACCTTTTAGAAACTGAGTGCTCAAACTGCGCTCTAAAACCTACTAATTTTTCACAGAGTGCCAATATAGCAATTTAACTTGAATACAGGTGGCTATGAAGGGGCGATGTTGCGTGCCCACAGAAAGGGCTCCGAGTGCTACCTTTGGCACACATGCCATAGGTTCACCAACACTGACCTAGGGCATATTCCTGACAGTTGTACCATGCAGACCAGTAGGAGCCATGGACTTAGGGGCTGTGGACAAGTGAAATTATTGAAATGAAACAATGGTGGAGATTGTAAATAAACTCCTAGATAATTTCTTTGGATCAGAAACAAGAATCCTGTTGCTGGTGGACAACATGTGGACTTTCCCCGCTTTTGAGTTTTCTATCTACCGTGTGCAAAATTTATTTTATTTATTAATTAGATTTATATACCACCTCATTATTCCAAACACGACTCTCGGTGGATGTTGTTTTTTCTATGCTGTGAAGTCGGAACAGACATATAGTGACCCTACCTGGATTTTCAAGGTAACCATAAACCAGAAAAAAAAGGTTGAACTGGGCTGGTCCATGATTTGGTTTGGTGATTCTGTTGGGCCAAAACAATGCAAAACACTACCCCCCTAGTGTTTTCTTTTGTTTCAGCAAAATGGGGTGCCCACTCCTCCCACTCCCCTTGCCCTGTTGCTTCCTTGTCTTGAAGTTGCCTGCTGATTCTCAGGATGGAGGAGGCAGTGGAGAAGGAGGAGGTAGCTTCAAGAAAATGCAGGGAGATAGCAGGTTGGCAGTTCCCTAGCACAAAACTGAAAACTGAACCAGAAACCAGTGTTTTTTGGGGGTGGGGGTGATAGTTCATGGTTTGTGGCTACCCATAGACCATCACAAACCACTGCATTGCTGGTTCATACCCATCTCTACGCATGAACCATGTGGTATTCATCCTACATTATTTTGTGAGGCCACCACCTCACACAACTGTAAAATGTTATAGTTACCCTGGAAAAGGAAATATGATATTTACAACCATGTTAATTGCTCAGTGGGTTGAAGCACTGAGCTGTGGTTTAAGCAACCCTCACAGTGCTTTCTGGAAAATAGAGAAAGCAAGATCATGTGTGGTAAGGGTTACCATGCCCTGCCAGATGTGCAAACTTGGGTAAATTGCATGGTGCCAGACTGCCACCAGGAGGAGGAACTAGTAAACCAGGGTACTGGATAGTTTCTACTTAGCAAAGCCTATAAGGAGTGCCAGAACTTGGAACTGACTTGACAACACATCATTATTCATGTAACATAGGCCTAAATGCAATTTTTAGTTATAACCAGAATAGACCTAGCAGAAACGTTGTGAGGCAACACTGTTATAAGTTATATTAATTCAGCTTGTATGTGTAGCAATTAGATTCAGTGCTTAGATAAAGGGGGGCACAATTAGCTGAAAATAATTTGTTGTAATAAGTTGCTGGGTTTTTTAAAAAAATAAAATGGTTGTGGTTGGTTAATCATCTCTATGGGGAAGACTCTGTCACTGCACTCTCTTCTGCTTGAGTGAGGTCACAAATTATGAGCTTTGATGCATCTCCTCAGCCCTCAAATCCCACAGGGGCCTATTAAGCAGCTTCCTTGTGGTTGCTCTCCAGAGGCAATCTCAGGATGTGGAGTTCCCATTCCAAAGGGCAAACGTAAACAAAACTGTCTCATTCTGGACCAGACTGACACAGTGCTGAGAAGATATGCTATGTACAATTTGGCTTTCTTCCTAGTGTACAGTTGCTTCCTGTGGAATATAAGAAATACTTGTTTTTCCTTTACAGATGTGCAAATCTAATTGACACTAAAAATTTTAAACGTCACCCCCCTTTGAATATACAATTCTGTTAATTTAAAAAAACCTTCAGTTTATGAATGACGGACACTGTGCTTCTGTATCCATTATTCAGAATGCCAGGAAATGGTCCAATATTGCCACACAATTTTGTGCCTGCATTGTCAGGAGGGAAAAGGATGCTAAACGTTTATATAGCAGAGGGCAGCCTGAATGTTGACAACACTGATGGTGGAGGTGAAGATGGTCTACAGGATATCCTCTTCTGTTCACTACCATTCACAGAGATATCAAGCTAGGACCAATCCCAGAAGCTGACTCATAAGCAAACTTCTCATCCAAACACAAAGCAATTGTTTGGGCTGTTTTTCAACTGGTGTGAATGGCATGGCCCAGAATGTTCCAGGTGGCATTGTCAGTGGTTAGCCTGTACAGCAGGATGGGTGACCTTGTTGGGCCAAGGGCCAGATTATTACCCACAAACTGTGTTGCAGGATGCACCAGGCTACAAGTGGCCAAAATAACTGGAATAAGAGGAGGAAAACTGGAAAATCTGTATTCCAGTTTTGTGTCTGGAGGCAACTGGGAGACTGTCAGAATGACCAGCAAGCAAACATTATTATTATTATTATTATTATTATTATTATTATTATTATTATTAT
>JAHTLZ010003526.1:21700292-21710921 GCA_023846285.1 Phrynocephalus versicolor | reverse complement strand
CCCTCTACCCATGAGCTGTTTTGACTGACATCTCTGGCAAGGCCATTTGGTCACAAGTGGTTAAGGGATAGGAAATGGTTCTTTTGTTGAGAGTGGAAATTCATATAATAATGATCCTGTCTTGTGTCGTAGAGCTTCTCAATAGTTCATGAAAAGCCCATTGTTCTGCCAGTAAGGATAAAGGCACAATTCTTAACCTCAAGTAACCCTTGACTTGTCTAATAGTGATATTCTAGAGCAGCACTACTCTGTTTGCAGTGACTCAGAATTCCATGGTCATCTATCTCTATTTCATGAGAGCCGGTTTGGTGGCAATTTCAATTGGGCAAACAATAGCCCAACAAAGGGTACTCCCTGGTGATTTTGCTGCCTCTAATAGCAAGTAAAGGATGAATAATGTGTTGTGAATGTGAATGACTACTAATAATGGATGCTGAATCACTAAAATGAATTGGGTAGTTAAAGGTTTGCTCCAGCCTGGAAACTAGGAGGTCCCATTCTTATAATAATGATCCTGTATTGTCCCTTTCCAAGGAGAAAAGCGGGGTAAAAATACTCTAAAATAAATAAATTGTGTTGTAGTGCTCTTCAAAGAGACAACTTGAAATTTAAGCATGATTAAATCTGGATCCCACTCAGAACTTGCATTTATTATGGCCAGCAGACGGATGGTACAATAAGTATTCCCATTGCTTGCATGCTTGATTGTGAGATTAGTCGCGCAAGTGCTTACAGCAGGTCTGCCCAAAGTCCGGCCCGGGGGCCAAATCTGGCCCGTCAGGCTATTCTGAGCGGCCCACGACTGGCTGGCCCGCCCCTCCCTCCCCCTCCTTTGCCCCATGTTTTTTTTAAAAAGATCTTCGGCCCACACTGACACTGCCGGGAAGCTTGTGGGGCTGGGTGCATGCATGGGGGTGGTGTGCAGATGGGCCGCCGCCACCGACATCAGCGGGAACCTTGTGAAGCTAGGCGCGTGCACACAGGGCGGCGGGCGGGCAGGCCGCCACCACCGGCATAGCTGGAAACATTGTAAGGTTGGGCGCATGCATGGTCAGTGGGTGGGGCTTATGGTTCAGTGGGTGGGGCTTGCAGTGGGGTAGCAGGGTCAGGGAGCAACCGGCCCCTGACACATTCTCAGCCTCCTAATCTGGCCCTCCTTACAAAAAGTTTGGGCACCCCTGCTGTAGATGATTTGAGGGATCTCTTCAATATGTAAAAACTGGCAGACATTGCTACTGAAATATTTGATGAAAGAAAAAGACCATATACATGTTACCATGGCCAAAACAGAAGAGGAGACAGTGTCAATAGGCAGAAAAATGTGACATGTTCTGAATGGGAAGGGGAAGAAAAGCAATGATGCAAGCACATTCTCCCAAAAACCATTCCCACAGATATTCAAGAAGGGGCTTATTTGGCATGAATCTTCTTCATTCCAGTGTACAGAAGTTGTAGGGGGGAATGGTTTTTGTTCACATGGTCCTCTTCCTAAGAGTTAAATTGTGTGTTTTTTACCCTTAGTTCTTTGTCATATTGGTCCTTTTTTTTAGTTGTGTTGGAAAGGACATTCTCTGCATTAAAAAAAAAATCCCATGATTTATTTGATTTCAAAAGTTTCTTTAATTCAACAGAGCTTCCCCCAAACACCTGATGCTTAATAATGAGCTCCTGCTGATTGACATTTTATAAGGATAACCAGCAATACCAAATGCTGTGATTTATTTATTTATTTAAATGAATTGTATACCACCCTTCCAGCAGTTTGCATCCTGTTGGAAGTCATCCACCCATAAGATGGTTGTAAGTCAAAGGCAGTGTGATGGGTCATAAAACATTCTAAGCAGAGCTTGGCAACTGTGTTATTTTTGGACTAGTTGCCAGAACCCTCTCAAACCAGTAGAGATTTAGGTCCCTATAGGCCAGTGTTGGCTAATGTATGGCACAGGTGGCATCTGGAGCCCTTTCTGTGGGCACCCGACATCACCCCTTCACCGCCACCTGTATCCAGGTTAAATTGCTGTATTGGCACTTTGCGAAAAATCAATGGGTTTTGAATCACACTTTGGGGACTCGGTCTCTAAACAGTTCAACATCACTGCTATAGGCTTTTCTTTATAAAACCCAGCACTCAGTTTCTCAAATTGATAGTTTTATATTCAGTAAGATTTCTATGGTCTCACTGTTGGCATGGATACAGTCCAGGCCAAACAAAAACAGAATTCTCTGATGTCAGAGTGAGGTTACAACCCAGAGTGGTTATATTTCCCTGCAAACCAAGTGACCGTTAACAGTCAGGCTGAGCCCTTAACATGGTCAGGATGGGTTTCTACCCAGGTGCTTGCCTACTTGTTTTGTAAGGGAATCAGCTGCTCTGTGAGCTTCACAGAGCTCATTTCACTCAGATACTTTTTTTCCAGTAAAAGGCTCTAGTCTCTAGTTTCTTTCCTTTAGTCTCTAGTTTCTTTCCTCATTTTTCTGGTAAAACTTATGTTTTTCTAACTTTTTTTTCTTTTCACAAGTTGGGGCAGCCCTGCCGTGATGCTCAGTAAAAAAGCCAGTTCAAGGTGTCTGAAAAGGACAATAAATAATTTTATGGGATTTTATTTTTTGCCTCTCGAATAGGGATGCATAGGAATTTCAGAATAACTTGGCTACTCCTGCATATCCTATATGTGGCATTACGGAAGATCTGAAGGAACTCTTCATTGGATAAAACACTAACCAATATTATTGTCCCCTTATTTGAAGGAGGAACAAAATGGTATTGATGTTATCATGGCCAAAAAAGGACAATCAACAGTATGCATAGTTGTGTGGACAAGCCAGGTCTGATGCGAAGAAAACCATGCTGAGCACCTATGTAAGGAACCTACTTTCTATAACACACCAGGCCATTCTCCCGGACACCCAATGCTTAACAATGCACTTCTGCCAGACTAACTTTCATCAGGGTAATCCACATTTAAGCAGAGCTTGGCAACTGTTTCATTTTTGGACTACAGTTGCCAGAAACCCCTCAAACCAGTAGAAACTTAGGTTCCTAGTATAGGCCAGTGTTGGCGAACGTATGGCACAAGTGCCAAAGTTGGCACTCAGAGCCCTTTCTGTGGTCCCCCGACATCACCCCTTCACAACCATCTGTATTCAGGTTAAATTGCTAGAGCGCTGGGTCTCTAAAAGGTTCGCCATCACTGCTATAGGCTGTTCTTTATAAAACCCAGCACCCGATTTGTCAAACTGAAGGTTCTATACTCAGAAAGACTTCTAGGGTCTTACTGTTGGCATGGACACAGTCCAGGCCAAACAAAAACAGAATTCTCTGGTGTCAGAGTGAGGTCACAACCCAGAGTTAGGATGGGTTTCTATCCAGGTCCTTGCCTACCTGTTTTGTAAGGGAATTAGCTGACCTGTGTGCTTCACAATGCCCATTTTGTTCAGAGATTTTTTTTCCAGTAAAAGGCTCTCACAAGTACTTTTTGGACCACAGCTCCCAGTAACCTTGGGTCAGGATGGCCAGTGGCCAATATCATCAGGGATTTCCAGGAAACGGAAGGAAGAAAAGTAAATTTTCCAAGCCCTTGTTCTGTCCTTGAGTCTGAGTAACAGGTGACTGTGTCTAAGAAAGAAAGAAAATCACATTTTCTATTTTAATTGTCAACAGGTGGCCATAAAACGAACACCAGACATCAGGAGAGGGCAAGACTTTCTTGAACGATCTCAGTCCTTCAGGTGACTTTTAGTCTCTAGCTTCTTTCCTCATTTTTCTGGTAGAACTTATGTTTTTCTAACTTTTTTTTCTTTTCACAAGTTGGGGCAGCCCTGCCGTGATGCTCAGTAAAAAAGCCAGTTCAAGGTGTCTGAAAATGACAATAAATAATTTTATGTGATTTTATTTTTTGCCTCTCAAATAGGGATGCATAGGAATTTCAGAATTACTTGGCCACTCCTGCATATCCTATATGTGGCATTGCGGAAGATTTGAAGGAACTCTTCATTGGGTAAAACACTAACCAATATTATTGTCCCCTTATTTGAAGGAGGAACAAAATGGTATTGATGTTATCATGGCCAAAAAAAGGACAATCAACAGTATGCACAGTTGTGTAGCAGTTTGAACAAGCCAGGTCTGATGCGAAGAAAACCATGCTGAGCACCTATGTAAGGAACATACTTTCTATAATTAACACACAGGCCAGTCCCCTGGACACTTGATGCTAAACAATGCATCTCTGCCAGACCAACTTTCATAAGGGTAATCCACAAAATCCATGGATTGTGTGGCATATTAATCCCACAGACTTTTTAAAAAAAATTAAATAAATACCATAAATGTTGTTCAATTATTAATAACAGAAAGAGCCAGCCGTTTTAATACTGGACTGCTCTGACCTTGAGTTCTGCAGAATTAGTCACTATAAGACTATGAGATGAGTGCCATATTTATACCTATGTATGTACTAAGAAAGTGTAGGTATCTTTCATAAAATTGGATTTTCCCTCTAACTGAAATAGGTCTCTGAAGAATGTCATGAGTTTCCCTGGACACCAACAAGAGCAGATGTGCTGGAGAGGTGGAGACGAACATCACAAACTATTTGCATAGAATGTTGTATGCATCAGGACTGCAGTCTGTGACCTGACTCTGTTTCAGGATCCTTTCCACTCTCAGCTGATCTCTCCCTTTTTCTGCCCTTCCCTCCCCAACAGTTTGATTTGTTGTGACTCCCAGTATCTCAGTCCTTACCAGAACCTGGAACCTCAGTGTCTTCCTGAATCTGGGAAAGTGGGAAATGCCCCTGGGAAATTGGCAGATGCCTCTGAGCCCCCCCCCAGCCCCAATATTCCTCCCCAGTGAGCCCCATTTCTTCCCTCCACCCGTGGAACCCCAAACACCCTTACCTGACGGCTGTAGCTATGGGGCTCCAGCAAAGGCAGAGCTCCAGTGAGAGTGCCGGAGGCCATGGCAGAGAAGGAAGGGGGTTCTCTCCCCTCCCCCTCCACCCCTCAGTTTTCTTCCCTTCCCTTCTCTCTGCCTCTCTTCCTCTCCTATTACCCTCTGACTCTTCCAATGTTCTTAGGGTAGCCTTGGCACGGTCAGAGGGGCAGGGGAGGAAAAGCAAGGGAAAACAGAGGAAAGGGAGATGGGAAGAGGTGGAGGGAGGAGGGGAGAGAGGAAGGGAGAGAGGACAGGCATTGTCCTTCCTTCCTTTTCTGCCATCTAGTGATGTGTGCCTCCCCTCCCCCCCATTTTATCCTCATTTTGGCTTGGCTTTTCCAAGCAAATTGGACTCCAATTTGGTTGTGTGAGACCCCAGTGGGGGCACCAAATGATGAGAAGCCTTCCCCAACCCTCCCTTCCGTCTCCAAATGTTCATCCACAATAAGATGGGCCAGTGGGAGAGGGGGTGGAAGAGAGGGGGCTCAGAGTATGTCCAGGAGATGCAAAGGGTTCATTGCTGGCAGTAGTAGTGGAGGGAGGAGGGAGAACATTTGGAGACTCAAGGGAGGGAACCAGGGAGTGCTGTTCTTCCTTGGTTCAGATGGGCATCTTAGCCAGGGAAGAACTCTTGGGGGGTCGTAAAGCTTTCTTCCTATTTGAGATTAAGCTTACGACGCACCATCTTTAGTGATCTGAGCCAAGGCATGAGAAACCTTGGCACCTCGGCATCACCAACTGCACAGCACAGCCAAAGTCAGGTAAGTGGTTGTGAGTGGGATGGGAGGGGCAGCCCACTGCCCTCCCAGCTGCCCTCTGGTTCGGATGGCAATGTGGGTGCATGGTACAAGCGCACCACGATCCTGTTCAAAAACCAGGGAAGCAGGAGGTTCAGCAGGTCTTTACTTTCCCTGGCACTTGAAACACTGCTATGGCCAAGGAGGAAAGGGGAGGAAGATGGAAGGTAGGTAGAGACAGACAGAGGAGGATCCAGGGCCTGCGGTCAAGTGGAAATTTCTGCCCACAACTAGAAGAGAATATGGTTTCAGGGGGAAAGGCTAGAGTAGCAAAAGAGAAGAGAGCAGGATAAGAGCCTCCCTTCCTCCTTGCCACCACTGTTGCTGCAGCCAGAGCGCCAGAAGGAAGTGGGGGTGGGGGAAGAGGCAGGAATACTTTCCATCCAGATAGTCAGCAAAATAGGTGGTGGAGAACCATGGGGAAAGGCGACCCAAGGCAAAATGTGAGCAATGATTGTGATAATGGTCACTTTATATTCTGATTAGATGTTGGGTGGGGAAAAATGGGAATATTTTCCTTCCATGCTGGGGTTAGGCTGAAGGGAAGAGCTGCCTGCCTTGTGGGGGCAGAAAAGGAATGACTCCAATCTCTTCCTGTGCTAGGCTGGCCCTACTGGGTTATGAGGCATCCTTGACCAAAAGGTCTCACCACTGGGCAGGGGCAATCACTCTCTCACTTCTTGTATAGTCTTGGATCTTCTCTAGTCCTCCAGAAGCTCCATGCATTATTCTCAAAGAACAGCAAAAGGGAGAAGTTTGGATCTACTTCCACATTGGTGTCATAGGAAAACTCATCCAGCTCCGATCCTGGAGGAGAATAATGCTTTCTGTGAACTTGGTGGCTAATACCACCCAATGCAGGCACGTAACCACCGACACACCCTAAAAGGGTGTTCAAAACTCTTGAGCCCATATTTCATTCCTCTGATTTCTTCCTTTGCCTTCTGTATGTCACCATTTTGACTCTTCCCACTCTTTGCTGGTCCTTTCCTTCAGGTGTTTTCCTTCAGGCTCATATCCCTCTAGATGGTGTAGCATTAGCATGCTTGCCCCCAGCCGTTTCATGGACTATTGACAAACACCACTTCTGATTTTCCTCGATCGCTGCCACCAAATAGCTTAACTAGTAAATTAAAGCCTTCAGACCGATTTTAAGTTGAATTTAAAAACAGTATACGGATTACAAAGCAGAATCAAAATCATTAATGGCAATGCGTTAAAGTATAAACAAAATGAATGTAGCTCAAACCCACTATCACTAATAAAAATGAATAAATGCACACCCAGTTCCTAAGTTTGCTAACTTTAAACACTTAGTTTTCTTCGCAGACACTCTAACAATCCTTTCCTCTAGATTCCCTTTCTCCAAGTGTAGGTCTTTCTGTAGGCCCCTATCTGACCCTGTCTACCTTATCTGATTCAGACAGTGCCAGACCCTATCTGTCCCTATCTGGCTAAAAAAATGCTGAGCAGAACCTTAAATCCTCTCAGGCCACTCCCCAGACTCTCTCATCGGTTTACCAATCAACTCATACACCTCTAATACATTATTCCTTACCCCCGGTAAACACCAAAGATGGCTCTATCTTGAACGTGACCCACGTACAACAAGTGGAACAATGGTGGTGTCTGTCTCCTAGCCTTGCTTGAATTCAGCCTGCGGTCCATCCTTTTTTATTTCTGCTGTCATGTCCACAGTCTGAATGTTTCAATGAGCAAATTACTGTTGGTGCAGCTTGGTTGGTGTAAGCCAGAATCAGCTTATGAGGCTGCCTAGGGCTCCCTTTTACCCCGAGGAAGCCTTTATTTCCAGTATAGCAATCTGATTTACCCTGGCAGAACTACAGAAGCAGGAGTTCTTCCCAGAAAATTCAGCCAGTTTAGATATAATTTGTCATCATCCTGTGGTTCTAAAGCTTCTTCACCGCCCCCAAAGCCTCCTCTTTCCTTGTGGCCAACTATAATTCACTGTTTTCCTCTGAGACTTCTTGTTGCCTCCCTTTCCCTGTTCTTCTTTGTTTTGAGGGCTTGCCCTTCTAGGCTGCTGCTCTAGCTCCCCTTGGCTTCTGTCATCAGTCACTGACACTGTTTATTTGGTTTAGACCCTCTGCAGTGGTGGATCCAACAATTTTGCCTCAGGACACCACAGTTGGAAGGGTGCTATATTTACATTGCTCCACAGCAAACCCAGGCAAGCATTTTCTTAACGCTGCTAGGCTCAGGGACCTTATTTCTCTATGCTTATTTAATTCAGTTTGTATTATTGTTGTGCTCTTTGAGCAAGAAACCTCACACACATATAGCTTAGTGACTGTGTTTCACTTGCTTTCTGCATTTTGTCTTTTAGTCTGTCCTGTAGCTTCCCTTGTCAGTGGCTCCTCTCATTTTCTTTCAATTGCTCCGACCCTTTGAGATCTTTGCCCCCCCCACCTCAACTCCCCATTACAGTTGTGCATCTAGTCATCTTAAGGAGGAGGATACTCTGCCTCCAGGGCTGAGCTTGGGAGCAGTATAAAACCGCCAACCAATTTCTTTTTTCTACAACCCAGGGTGGGTCTCCTAGTAGTGACATATGTCAAAACTTCTAGTTGTTTGATTGCACCTCTTTTGATCCTCCCCATGCAGTTTATAGTGGGAAACAATGGGCTTGATCCTTCCTTGACTCCTTCTGTGTTTAGTTGCTCCTCTTCCCCTTTGTTTTTAAACCCTGTTG
Source organism: Phrynocephalus versicolor (assembly GCA_023846285.1). NCBI lineage: Eukaryota > Metazoa > Chordata > Lepidosauria > Squamata > Agamidae > Phrynocephalus > Phrynocephalus versicolor. The sequence continues at coordinate 21,702,475 of JAHTLZ010003526.1, read as the reverse complement.
CTGCTTACAGCTGTGTTTCACTTTTTGAGTTCTTCTTGGAGCCCTGGGTGGGTGGATTGGGTGTTGCCTGTGGAAAAGGCTGAGGGAAATAGGCATATAGGGATGCTCCTAGCATTCTCTACCTGCAAAACCAGGGGGAGGGAAATCTCCTCCTCCTCCTTTCTGGTTCTCCAAAAATCCCCTTGGCTTTTTCAGCTTCTTGGCAACACCATGGGGAGCCTGTGGAACCCCAGTGCAGCCACCATTTATCACTCAGGTTCTACCTTCACAGAGAGATTCCACAGTGGCCCAAGACAAAACATTAACACAATTTTGCTGTCTTAACTCTGCAACATTCTCCACTTCTATTGACTGTAGAACACTGCTCTCTGTTATTTAAATCTGGTTCTATAATTACTGTTTGTTCTTTTGACAAGTACTAAACACCCTCTCACAGAATAGCACAAAAAGAGAAAGAGTATTCAGAAAGGTTTTCCTGCTGTGGTCCCAGTCTCACCTTTTAGTTGGGAGATTCCCCACACACCTTCTCATCCTGGGGTGCAATACACAAAGTCAGAACAGGGAAAACGAGGAGGCTCAGCAACACCTGATCCACTACATTTCCCAGGCTCCCCCTTTTTGGTGCTCAAGGCTCCGGGGACCCTGGGAAATGTAGCAGCCATAGCAGCCTTGCATGTGTCTGAGGATGAGGGGCAGGGATGTAGAGGGGGAAGCTTCTCTGCCCCTCCCTGCTGCAGCCAGAGCCGGAGGCAGTTTAGCGGGTGGGAGTGGGAAGGTGGGGCCGCGGTGGAGGAAGGGGCCAGTTGGGATGCCAGTCAGAAAGGCATCCAAAGGATTTCCAAAGGAAGGGGTTCCAGGGCTCAGAGGCATAAATTCTCCAGGGGGCATCAATGATCCATGTCTTCAGGAAGACCTGGATGACCAGGATGAGACTTGGGTGGGATACTGAGATCCAGCTGCCTGCAGGTGCAGCAGAAGAAGACTCTAATCTAAAGAGATTGATAATTCTTTCTTTTGACACTCTAGTCCTGGTATTCTCTACTGGTCCTTCCAGTTTTGCCAGTGATTTCTCTTTTTTCCTATGTGCACTGGGCAACTAGCCATACCTTCCTCATTTATGGAGGTGCTATACAGTGGACCCTTGTATAACAAACAGCTTGTATAACATAAAATTTGTACAACATAAAAATTCTGGATATAGGGGAAATTTGCTTAACATAATCGCCTATGGGGAAAATCCATACAACATAAAAATGGGATCACCCCATTATCAATGCATTCCTATGGGAATTTGTATAAAGGAAAATTTGCTTAACATACTTTCATTTGGAACAAATTAATTCCTTTATACAAGGTACCACTGTAGTTTGCTGCTGCTATTTGCAGGCCAAATGATTATTTATTTATTTATTTATTTATTTATTTATTTATTTATTTATTTATTTATTTATTTATTTATTTATTTATTAACAATTAACTTTAATGATATTATTGTTTTGGTATTGTTCCTTTGTGTTTTTGTAATGTTGTTAATATTTGTTATGTGATTCTTATTTTACTTTGTTACTGCTAGAAAGTAAATGATGTTATTGTCACAAAACCTCCTCAGTTTCTTCAATGGGACTGTCTTATTTTCCCCCCTTAACTCTTTTGTGAACTACCTTGACCCTGTTGTTTGCTGAAAAGCTTAGAAGCTTTATTGCTGCTTATTTCGTGTATTTTAGTCTTACTGAGTTGATTGATTGTGAGAATTACAAAACACTTGAAAACTAAATAAAAATGAACATTCATATTGGAAGAAGTAAAAGTTCTCTTCCTTTTTTAAAAATAATTATGGGCACTTCACACATCTAACATAAAGAAGTGGGTGTTGTGAAACAGTCATTCTGAGCAAATTAAAACAAGGACATAGATTCGAAACCAGCAATATTAGGAAAATCATACATACTATACCAAGTGTTTTAACAGGTCCTTAGGTTTTTGGTTAAAACTTGTATTGGTTTTATAATAGCATGTTTTTACAATTTTGATTGACCACATCTAGTATTTTTAAATAATGATTCTTATTATATCTTAGAATTGCTGGCAAGAACCCTATGGATCTTTGACTCCAGCCTCTATCAAGGAGGCACACTGGGGAAGCAATGTCCCAACCTCTAGTCCTACAGCTAGAAACCTAAGAC
>JAHTLZ010003526.1:21663778-21700282 GCA_023846285.1 Phrynocephalus versicolor | reverse complement strand
TCAGCCACCAAATCTGGCCCTCCTTGCAAAAAGTTTGGGCACCCCTGGCTTACAGGATCTGTAAAAAAGGGGGGGATTGGAGACTATCGGAGTTATGACTGCCCTTCCACTTTGGAAAGGATACTGTTCTATGTATCCAACCCTTCTTTTACAGAACTTAACAAATGCTTATCACTTTCTTCTTGTTCTAACAACATGTTTTGCAAATATATGTTTTCTAGAATCAGATTCAACAGAAGAATTTCATCAAACCCTTTTATCTTATTTTTTTGTCTTGTTGAAAATACATTCATGTCCCTGTATGACCAATCCTCACAGCTACACTAGATGGGGCAAATTAGAATAGATAGATGAAAGTATGGACAGATAAAGATCTTCGGAGAGTTTAAATGTAAAGGTTCTCCCCACACATACATGCTAGTTGTATCCGAATCTAGAGTTTTTAAGCCAAAGAGCCAGTGTTAAGCAAGTCCATGGCCATGTGACCAGCATGACTGCACAGAACACTGTTTACCTTCCTGCTTTTTATGGCAGTATCTGTTTATCTACTTGCATTCACATGCTTTCAAACAGCTAGGTTGGCAGGAACTGAGGTTTACAGCGGGAACTCACTCTGCTGCATGGCACCCGGGATTCAAACTGCCAAGCTGTTTACTTTGCAGCTGACATTTCAGTGCTCTAGCCTGCTGAGCCACACTCCTCACCACATTGGACTGCATATACTATATTGCTCCTCTTGTGTTTGGTGTCAGATCCTTTGGGTGGTCAAGTCTCTGCCTTAGTTGTTACTTGGGTTTGAAGTAAACAGGGATGTGGTATTTGTCAAAAATCCTTTTAAGCTTTTCAGACACTCCAGCCATGTAGGGAATGACCAAGTTCTTCCATCAGCTCAGGGTCTCAGGCTGATCCATTGTTCTTCTGGATTGGGACACTGATTTGTTGAAGACCCATTTTGAATATCCACAGGCCTTAAGCACTATCTTAAACACAAGAGGAGCAAGATATTATATGTGGTCCAATACAGTGAGGAATGTACAAACCTCTACATTGGAGAAACTAAACTGCATTAAACAGGAGTATAGCCCAACATAGGACAGGCAACAGATCAGAACCAAAATCAGTAGTGTACCTCCACTTGAAGGGAAAAGGACATTCATTCAATGATGAGGATGTACACACATTAGACATAGGTGGTTTGAGAGAGGGGTCAGGGGGTCAGGGAAACCATTCGTGTGTGTATTGAAAACCCCTCTCTCAACAGAGGTGGGGGACTCAGACACAATCTGTCTGCTACTTATCAAGCACCCCTTTCATCAACCCCCAGACAAATCAGAAGCACTTCACACCTCCACCAGTAAGGCCATGGCTAACAGCCCATACTTAATGGGTGTTGGGAAAGGTTGCATAGGTGGGACTTTCACACACTTTAGGCTATTGTTCACTTAACAAACCTATTCTGGCCATTGTCCATCTAATGAGCCTATTCAGGCCATTGTCCAACTTTTGAGCCTATTCAGACCACAGTGATGTGAAATGATGGTGAACTATAAAATGGAGGACTCACCACTAAACTTCATCAGATTGACAAAGCTGCTTGGATGAGTAGTGAAACATTTCAATCAGCCAGGGGAGGATGATGATGCATGCATTTCTTTGCCAGCTTCTAATTGGCCAGCACCAGGGAGAAGGAACAATGATGCATCGGAAGCTACTTCCTGGATGAAGTATCACCTCACGTGAGGTAAGGCAAGGTAAACGGGTCTCTGCATACAGAGACTGGGCATACTCTTCAAAGTTTCTTATGATGGAGTCAAACAATAGTCCCTAAATCTGTTCACACTTAGGTCTGAATGGCAACCTCTTAACAGTAGTCTATCATTCCCCCTCTTAGCGTGAAGCCAATGGGCCACTGCTGCAAATCTTATTTTAAATTAAAATGGTGCACTGTTATATATAATTATAATGCTATAAGCCTCCCTCTCTAATCATTTACCATGCTACTATGGCAAATGATTTAATTGTATAGGACCTCTCTGCCCCTCACAGCAAAAACCTAGCTCACCACGCAGGTAATAAGAATTATGCGTGCATAACTCTGTGAGAAATGAATAGACCTCATTTGATTACAAAAAGGTTATAAGCAGCAGGAGTCCATTATGATTAGCAATAAAATGGAGAATTCCCCATACATCATAAATGTTACCTTATAATTTACATTCTCCCTTATCTTCTTTCCCTTTGTGCATCTGTGAATTTGTATTTGGTCTCCAAGTCAGCACAGTGCATTGTGCCAGGCATCCGTCTCTGTTGTGGCAATGTGCTGATTTTTGTTTTAATTGCAGAGGGATTTTTGTTTTTAATTGCAGAGGATTTTGTCGGGGGGGGGGGGAATCCTCAGACCTTAAAAACAAAACAAATAAAGCACAATAAATTATTTCTACTCTGCTACTTGCTGGAATTAACCATTGCTCACCCAGGATGGCTGTGCAAGAATGGGTAAATCTGCCAGTTTCACTTGGGGTGGGTTTTGCAAAAGCAGCCAGCCCCCCCCCCCCCAAAAAAACCCCCACACATTCTTTCCATCCTATCTAGGAAACAAACATTGAGCATTCTGATAAACTCCACAAAAATGAACTGAACAAAATTCTCTCCCATGGATGCTGGCTAAATTAAAAGGCACTTCTGTCCCTGCCAATGAGAGGTCTATGATTTATCTCCCTGTGATGTAGCTGTTAAAGATGAGGAGTCTGTTAAGAAAGAGAGGTGATCACCCCAATTTGGCATGAAGAGGGCAGAACATACAGAGATCCAGAATTAAAGACTAAGAGTTTGGAGCCTGATTGGACTAGCCTGTATTTTAGTTGCTCTTGCAGTCAACTTTTTTGCAAGTTTTTTCCCCATTCCAAGTGCCGTATAAGTATTCAGGAATTTGATTTTTTTAAAAAATGAACTGCAACAGAATTGTTCTCTTTCCCTGCTTCGGCGTGTTTCCCTTTGCACCATTGACACATCTGATTGCAGAACCACGAGAACAGCTACATTTGGTGCAGGCGATCAGTTTAAAGAAGCAAGCCATTATGGGAAAATTTTGGAGGAGGGGAAAGAGCTGTCCTAATTGCATTATTGAATCACACTTACAAGAATCCCCTAAACAGCATGGGCATTAGCCAGAAACCTTGCCCAACAAGTAACATGTTAGGCTAGATTTCTGGCCACTGCTTGGCAATGACTATGCTGCCTTGGAACCTTCTGGGGAGAAATATTTTAAATAAATAAATGAATGAACCCCAACCCATCCCCCCTCCAACATACAGGTTGTTTCACATTTGAAGCAGAATCTTGAACTTTGTTCTTTTCTTGTTTTTTCCACCTGCCTTTGTTGGTAAAAAGAATTAGTGCTGGGTCAAAATGTGTCTTCACCCCAAACATTTTGTTCTCAGATGGAACCGAAAGAAAAGAAAAAAATAATTTCTGTTTTCCACCTGGAGAGACTACATCTCCTATGTCCAACTGACACAAGTGGGTGACTCCATCTCTTCTATCCCACAAGGTTGCATCCCGCCTGATCTTGGAAGCTAAGCAGGGTCGGCCCTGCTTAGTACTTGGATGGGAGGCCACCAGGGAATACCAGGTGCTGTAGGCGCCTGGAGTAGGAACTGGCAAACCACTCCAGTATTCCTGCCAAGAAAACTCCATGGACATGGAGTCACGAAGAGTCAGTCATGACTGTTACGAGAGACAGACAGACAGACAGTCAGTCAGTCAGTCAGACAGACACACACACACACACACACACACACACACACAGAGAGAGAGAGAGAGAGAGAGAGAGAGAGAGAGAGAGAGAGAGAGAGAGAGAGAGAGAGAGAGAGAGAATTATGGGCCTAGATTGCCAATGACAAAGGACTGTAGGAATTGTGATCCAAAACATCTGGAATGCTGAAGATCTGCCACCACTGATATATACATTTGGACTCTGGGTATGAGACATCGGATATTGATTGATTTACTGACGGGCTGATTTTTTTAACCCACCTTTTTCTTTATAACAGACCCCACACCACCCCATTAGTGGAAACCATTACCATGGGAGGTTTACAACATAGCAATAAATCAATAAACAAAATAAAGAGTTTCCCCTCCGCTCTTTCCAGCACCATCCATAGCAGGACCCCAACTGTCTGCACGTTGCAGGAGGTTTGAACTGCACATGTGTTGTGAAAGTAAGAATATTTTGTTGTGACTGACAGAAGGGGGAAATCAAAGCCAAATAAAGCTAATCAATGCTGTGGTATACAGCTGTGTGTATTTATTCAAATATAAGAGCTGGTGTTTTCTTTCTTGAATAAATATGCAAATTAGCTTCATCAACACATCCTATGAACAAGTTTGGAATTACGTATTGTCCTGAATGTTTATTTAGTGCTGTTCTTAGCACCATTGCTTATGATGAGTGTGTGTATGTCTCTCTGTGTATAAGAGTCTTCTACCCAAGGAAAAGCAAAATCCATATGAAGTTGTCTGTTAACTTTCCTCCGTACCGAATTTTGAGACATTCACCCATCAGTGCTGAGTCATGATTCAACTGTGTATTTAAATGTTGACCTAAATGTTGTGGAGCAGGGTGATGAGTTTCAGTCTACTTGTTATCAGACTTGTCACGGAGAACCATACAAGGCTATTTAGTGAAATTGTTTTAATTGTACACCTTCTGATTTGCTTGCCGGAGTGAGTTTCATAGCCATAGAGGTATATGATTTCTGGTTTTGAATTTCAGTTCCTAGAACTCTCCAGACAACATAGCACAACTCCCTGGGTATTCCAGGATTTGTGGTCCAAAACCACATATCTGCACATGGTTGAAGTTTTTACCAAGGAAAAGTAAAAAACATAAGTTAAATATTGAATATAGTAAGCTTACCTGCAGTGGAGTAACTTAGGCCAAACAGAGTGTTTGGAGAGTGGTTCTTACAGGTGAAGAAATCAACAGAGGTTTCTTGCTGCATTGGACAGGTGTAGGTAGTCAAGCAGCAAGAAGAATATATAAGCAAAGGCACAAACCTCACTTTTTGCCAATTCTTCTTGAACCAGCCATGCTGATCTACAAGTTCTCTTTGAGCTTGGTTATGCTGGGGTGTTGCTCTGCTGTACTGATAGCATGTGTGTTGTATGTTTATTGAATAAAGCTATAGGCTGTGCTTTATAAGTGGTAAATGTTATATGTTGATTGGGATTCAACTTTAATCTTTGTTTCACTAAGTTAACAGAAGGGTTTATTTGTCTTGCTAGGAATATAAGCAAGTGTAAATGGTCTCTATCACATGCACACTAAATGTGCACGTTGATTTGATGTGTACTTTTTCCAAGACTGGTGATGTGACATTTCATGTGTATTTTCTGTCACCACAGTAGCATTTTTGATGTTCTATTAATGCATCCCCATGGGCTGAAAGTGTATCAAATTGCTATTTTGAAAAGCTTTTTTCTCTGTTGCTATTACACACACACACACACACACACACACACACACACACACACACACACACAGAGAGAGAGAGAGAGAGAGAGAGAGAGAGAGAGAGAGACTGGTACCTTGTATAAAGGAATTAATTTGTTCCAAATGAAATTCTGCTAAGCAAATTTTCCTTTATACATATTTCCCTTAGGAATGCATTGAAAATGGAGTAATCCCTAATAGCAACCATTTTGTGTTGCATGGATTTGCCCCATAGGCTATTCTGTTAAGCAAATTTCCCCTATCTCCAGAATATATATATCTCACAGTGGCCCCAACTGATGTGTCCAGGAATGCACGAGACTAGATATCTGTCTCCTGATACCACTCCCCTGCATCTGGTCCATGAAGTACCCCAATTTTAAGCCTGGAGATTACACATCTCCATCATGGTTTGTAACCTGAGATGGACTTCTCCTCCAGAAATCTGTCCAATCCCCTTTGGAAGGCATCCAGGCCAGAAGCCATCACCACCTCCTGTGTCAGAGAGTTCCACAGACTAACAACGCGCTGGGTGAAAAAATATTTTGTCTGTTCTCACTCTCCCAGCCATCAATTTGAGTGGATGTCCCCTAGTTCTGGTATTTTGTGAAAGGGAGAAGAGCATCCCTATATCTACTTGACTCATGCCCTGCATAATTTTGCATGTCTCAATCATATCCCCCCTCAGGCACCTTTTTTCCAGACTAAAGAGCCCCAAATGTTTTAGCCTTTCCTCATAAGGGACTCAATGATCTCTAGGGTCCCTTCCAGCTCTGTAGTTCTAAGATTATTTTGATCATTTATTCACAGAGGCATTGCCAATAGACCAAAGAACATTCTGATTTTTAATGTATTTGGTGCTGATATTGGTGGCAGCAGTTTATAAACCTGGCTAGACCTGCAAAGTTTCTTTGTGCTGAGTTCACAGCTCACCCATAGCACACAGCTGATTTCCCAAGGATTCAAAATGGCTGCTGTTGATCAGCGAAGTTCTGCCCTCATCTTCCTGGCTAATGATAAAGAAAGGAAAGGGAAAATGGTAGCCCGGGGCTTGGCAGTGAGTCATTGCCATGCAATTGCAAAGGATTTGCTTTCTATGCACTAAAGCTGCGAGAATCCCAGAAAGGGAGATAAGGAGGTGGATTGCTGTAGGAACACGACTGGGTAGTAATGTGGATGAATAATTCAGATGCCTTTGGACACTGATTGCCGTTCATAAGCCAATGCTGAATTTATTTTGCCATCGTGCTGCCTAATGAGCTAACTTCCTCCAGTCCTTCTATCCAAAATAATTGCATATTGTCTGCACATTTCTCAGGTCCTCTGTGTGTCTGTCTGTCTGGGGGTGGAGAGGGGAGATATATTTTGGAGGTCACAGTGGACTTCATAATAATAATAAAAAAATCCCATTCCACTAGCCAAAGCAAATCAAGCCAAATGTTTGAGAAGAAAAGAAAAAGTAATACTGTAAATAGAGCACTGTCGTATAAATCATGGCTGCTCTCTCTGTTTGCCGGGAATATGGTTCTTACAGGTCTGGGCAACCTGGCTTACTTTCCCACTTCTTGCCAAAAAGTAAAGAGAACTCGGAAATGGAATGTCACAGGCAAGCCATGAAAATGATGAGGGGCATTGAAGGAGTCCTGGAAGAGGCGAGAAGGAAAAGATTAGGGTGGTTTAGATTAGCAAGGAGACAGAAGAGGAACATAAAAATAACAAATGGCACTGAAAAGGTAGATCAGGTGCGCTTTCTCATATAACAGGAAAAAACACACAAAGGGATATCTAATGAAATAAGCTCCACATTTTAAGACAGGAAAAGGAGTGGTGATTTGACGCCACATCTTGAAGAGGATTGGAAAAAATAAGGACACAGTATTGCCTCAAGTTAGGCATTTTGCTGGGCAGAACTTGTCCCATTCAATTCAGTGCTTTATCACCCAGTCTTGGAATCCAACATGATGCCACTGAAATACTTCAGGTCCCATTTAGAGGCGAGGCAATAGAAGGTCTCAGGTGGTGTGCTGGTACATCTGGCATGGAGATGTGCTGGAGGCACTCCATACCATAAGCACAACAGGACTACCACTGTTATTGTCAGGACTGCAGACTCTTTGCCTGGTGTTTCATGAGTTTTCAAAACTCTTCCAGTTGGAGGAGTTGGCTCATTCTTATACCTGGACAAGATGAAAATGCACATGGGAATGGAGGACCGCCATAACTACAATAGGATCCAATCAGGAATTTGGGTCCTCATGCTCACAACTCTATGGAGCTCCACTGAGAACCTTTAGAGCTCCAGCTATTATAGATTTCTAATCTATACCAAGAAGCTCCAGTGAGCACAGATAAAGGTAAGGAATTGTAAGAGCTGTATTTACAAATTTCAGATGAGCCCAAAGTTTTATAGGCCTGACAACCAGATATAATTTATTCTGCACTCCTTGCGAAGCAAAAGCTAGATGCTACACTAATGCAGTATCTCAACAATAGTCCTCCTTCAGGTTCTCCAACTATTCATCTAGGCTGATACTTCACGTCCCTCTCGCTGCAGTTCGTGGCCCCGCTGGAGACCGGTTCAAAGGAACGTAACCTCACGTCCTTGTGGGGTCAATCCAAGTTCGAACGAACGGAACCTCACGTCCTTGTGGGGTCAATCCAAGTTCACCCTGACCATGCCCCCTGAACTGTGCTCCAAGCGGGGTGAGAGATTCCTGTCCTGGAGCTCGGGAATCTTTTCAATCCACTTCTCGATCCATGTTGAAAACCAATTTCAACACGAAGGCAAGTTCACCTCGGCTCGAGGAAGGATGTGAAGTAACCACCCTGGTCTAGCATATCCCATTCATAGAAGCCATCAGTCCAGCTCCTCCATTTTCCATCACAGAGAGAAATGAGAGAGCAATGGAAAGCATTAATGCAGTGGTTCTCAACCTGGGGGCCAGGACCTCTTTGGGGGTCGAATGACCATTTCACAGGGGTCGCCATGAGCCAGTGAAGAAAAAGGCACAAACAACTTGGGTCTGGAAGGGGGGGGGGAGGAAGGAGGAAAGAGCTTGATAGGTTGGAGGGGATGTCAATCAATGGCACCGGAGGCTGCGATTGGCTGAGGGTGCCTGTAGAGGGAAGTTCTCTATGGCACCTGTGGCAGTGGCCTGCCAAAGGGGGCTTGTGGCCTCTTCCAAGCAGGGCAAGGGGTCACCACAACATGAGGAACTGTATTAAAGGGTCGCAGCATTAGGAAGGTTGGGAAACAATGCATTAATGTTTCTATATAGGCCTTTCCACCCCAAGCACTGCATTTATTGTTTTGTCCCCCCCCGCCCCCCCCAATGTAAAACTTCAGAAATACTACAATTGTACCTTGCTGATAGTGTTGGAAAGAAAAAGAAAAAAAATCTTCCTCTCTCCCTCCTTGAAATCTTTGGGCAGACTGTTCAGTTATTAAGGTGAAACATTTGGTTGTAACACAATGTTTCTCTCGTTGCATTAGAGAGGGATGAAGACAAAGATACAGAAAGAATGGAATCATGTGATATTAGGGACTTCATTAGTGTTGCAAATTTTGATACAGACTGACAGGAAGCTCTGTCAGGAGATTTCTTAATCAGCAGAGTAAACAACAATGGTGGTTCTGTGAACTTTTAAACTCCCCTTATTCTATTCTCTGGAGCAATAATCCATTTAATAACCTTAAATAAAAGTTACTATATTTATTTAGAAAAATGTGGATTTAAATGCCTGTTCTAAACTAGGTAGAAGACCATGCCTCAAGAACTGAGGCATCTAGCCCAGAGAGGAGGAGGTTTGTTTACTTTCAAGAAAATCCTTAATAACTGGAAGGTTGGAAAGAGGGTTAGAGAGAAAGAAGATCAGAGAGAAGGAGATAGAAAGTGGTGAACCTTCAACTCTGTATGAGGACATACACTCAAATTGAGGGCTGGGAGAGTAAGAACAGACAAAAGAAAATATTTTTTCACTCAGCGCATTGTTAGTCTGTGGAACTCCCTGCCACAGGATGTGGTGATGGCATCTGGCCTGGATGCCTTCAAAGGGGGATTGGACAGATTCCTGGAGGAAAAGTCCATCACAGGTTACAAACCATGATGGAGATGTGTAATCTCCAGGCTTAAAACCAGGGTACTTCAAGAGCCAGATGCAGGGGAGTGGTATCCGGAGAGAGATATCTAGTCTCCTGAGTTCCCAGACACATTTGGTGGGGCCACTGTGAGATATAGGAAACTGGACTAGATGGGCCTTTGGCCTGATCCAGAATGGCTCTTCTTATTCTCTTTTAAGTTCTTATGTCAGTAGGACAGTGAGAGATAGCCAATGAAAGGAATTTGTTGTTTAGTCATGCAGTCGTGTCTGACTCTTTGTGACCCCATGGATCAGAGCTTGCCAGGCCTTCCTGTTTTCCACTGCCACCCAGAGTTTGGTCAAATACATATTTGTTGCATCAATGACACCGTATAGGAATAGTTGCAACCTAATCTCACTTCCAGAATGGTCTATTGGCAGAGCTGCAAAAGAAGTTATCTAGAAATCTTTGAACAGTTGGCACATATGTAATTGGCCACTGGAATGGGAACAGAAGCTTCCTCTGTAACTCTGATGACACACTCATGCATCTCAAATGGGATAACATCGCTGGAGTTAAAATGCTGTGAGAATGTGAAATATGATTATCTCGGTATGACTGTTTCCAGCCTGAGCCCTACCTCGATCCAGCCGAATCCCAGCTTTTCTTGTTCAGAGAGCTGTCCATGGTGCTGATCTTTGTTTGTCTGATCTCCTGTACATCCTTTGCTTGAATATGACCATGGGTGCCAACTGAAAAGATCTGGCAAGAATCATATGCCTTGGTTCGGCAATCTATCAATCACCTAAATTGTACAGATATGACATCAGTGCAATACATTTAAAAACAAACACCTAACCTCCTAACTCCTTAATTGGTTTATATACCTGATACTTTCTTGAAGTATAGTATAGAATCTTGTTCGTGCAATGTAAATTTGGTGTGTTTTAGTTTGCCAGTTCCATTTTAAGTATTTTTTATATCTCTGTACTAAAATGCATATACCTGAACATTTCTTAGAGATGAAAACGAAAACAAACAGAGCCTGGTTATCTAAGGTTTTGTGGAAAATACTCCTAAGAGATTCATCATGCACCCAATAAAGTGGGCTGAAAGCCATGAAACTTATGCCAAATAAAATTTGATAGTCTTTAAAGTACTATAAAGCTGTTTACAGGTGTGTGTTTTTCTGTAACAACTTACAAGTCTACCCAGCTCCCAGATATTCCTATGAGAGCAGTATTTGCAAAACAACAGCATCCGTTCTGTTACAAAATATAGCGTTTCTATGTAAAGGACATATATGTGTTATGGAAACATGCCTGGATCTCTCATTTTCATAGAATTGTCTGTTTAATCCTAATACTGCATAAATGTTATTAAATAAACGCAGTCATAAATAGGAATACTCTTAAAGTCCTAACAGGTGTCCTTTATCTAAATATTAATACCTGCCTTGATTTATTTTATTTTATTTTATTTAAATTATTTACCCCTCTTTTCTCCTTATGATGATCCAAGGTGGTTTACAAAAATTAAATATTTAAAAGCTAAAAACATTGAATATACAAATATTTAAAAGGATTAAACAAACATTATATTTAAAATGGTTAATAAAATAAACTTAAGACACCAGAGCACAATAATTCAACACATACACACAGCCCAAGATGCTAGTCGCTAAGGAAAAGCCTGCCTAATGGTCTTTGCCTGCCGGTGGAAGGACACCAAAGATGGGGCCGATCTAATTTCCTGTGAGAAGAGGTTTCAGAGTCTGGAAGCAGCGACAGAGAAGGTCCTCTCCTGTGTCATAGAATCATAGATTGCTAGAGAGACCTCAAGGGCCATCCAGTTCAATCCCCTGCCATGCAGGAACTGCCCTCAAAATACCCCTGGCAGATGGTCAGCCAGCCTTTGCTTAAAAACCTCCAAAGAAGAATATTCCATTGCTGAAAAGCTCTACCTGTCAGGAAGTTCTTCCAAATGTTCAAATGGAAACTCTTTTCCAGTAATTTGAAACCATTGCTCCAAGTCCTAGTCTCTGTGGCCATGGAAAACAAGCCAGCCCCCTATTCGATATGACATCCTTTCAGATATTTAAACATGGCTAGCATATCCCCTCTCATCCTTCTATTTGTAAGTTTACACATTCCCAGATCCCTAAGTGGCTCCTTGTAAGAATATGTTACAGACTTTAAACCATCCTGGTTGCCCTCCTCTGTACCCGCTCAAGGTTGTCAGCATCCTTTTAAATTGAGGAGTGCAGAACTGTACAAATTACTCCAGGTGGGGTCTGACCACAGCAGAAGAGAGTGGTACTATCACCTCCCTTGATCTGGACACTATGCTTCTGTTGATGCAACCAATAATCACATTGGCTTTCTTGGCTGCTGCATCACACTGCTGTCTCATGTTCAACTTGTAGTCTACCAAGACTTCCAGATCCCTTTCATGGGTACTATTCTCCAGCCAGGAGTCTCCCATCCTATATCTATGCAATTCATTTTTTTCTGCCCAGATGCAGGGCCCTACATTTCTTTCTGTTGAAACCCATTCTATTTCCTTTGGCCCAGCACTCTAATCTGTCAAGGTCCTTTTGGATTTTCACCCTATCCACTAGGGAATTAGCCACGCCTCCCAATTTGGTATTATCTGCAAATTTAATCAGTCTACTCTCATTTCCTTTGTCCAAGTCATTAATAAAGATGTTGAATAGCGCTGGACCCACCCCACTGGCCACCTCTCTCCATGCTGAGGAAAAGCCATTTGCATACGATCAGTCAACCAACTATAAATCCATCTAGCAGTATCATTATCTATCCCACATTCTACTAACTTCTTGCAAGTATGTCATGGAGAAACTTATTGAAGGCCTTACTGAAATCAAGGTAAACAATATCCACAGCATTCCCCTCATCCACCAGGCCTGTAACTCTATCAAAGAAAGAGATCAAATTAGTCTGGCATGACTTGTTTTTGAGAAACCTATGTTGACTTCTAGCAATGACAGTATTGCTTATTAATTAATTACAGACAGTCTGCTTAATAATCTCTTCTAGAATCTTTCCAGGAATAGATGTCAAGCTGACTGGGCAGTAATTATTTGTGTCCTCTTTTTTCCCCTTTTAGAAGATGGGGACAACATTCGCTGTCCTCCAATCTATGGGGATTTACCCTGTTCTCCTTTTCTCCAGGAATTCTCAAAGATTATTGCCAATGGTTCTGAAGTTATTTCTACCTGTTCTTTTAATATCCTTGGGTGTAATTCATCTGGCCCCAGAGACTTAAATTCATTTAGGGTTTCCAGCTTTTCCTGTACTACCTTCCTACATATTCTGTGCTGCAATTTCCACCTACCTCATTTACTTTTCAATCTGATTGAACTCCTTTTTCCATTCTGGAGAAAACAGAGGCAAATAAGGTGTTGAGAAGTTCTGCCTTTTCCCTGTCTCCTGTTAGTAACTGGCTATCATCACCATGCAGAAACCCTATCATTTCCTTATTTTACCTTTTGCTGTGGACATAACCAAAAAAATCCCTTTCTACTATCTTTCATCTCTCTGGCAAGTCTAAGTTCCTTCTGTGCTTTAGGTTTTCTTACAGTCCCCCTCCATATACTGGCTATTTGTTTATATTCTTCTTTGATGCATTCCCCATTTTTCCATTTCCTGTACATGGTTTATATATTTATACTTAGCTGACTTGAAAGTCCTTTAGTCAACCATGGAGGTTTCCTTAGACATCTCCCATTTTTTTTCCTTCTTGTTGGAACTGTTTTAGATTCTGAGAGTTGAAGTCCAAGAACATCTGGGTTACCCAAGGTGGAAAACATTTCTGTACTCCATAAAAATTGTGAACACACAGTAGAGATGAGATATGGACTTGTTCAGCCTTTGCAGGGAGGTAAAAAATCTTTGTGTCTCTGGATGCTGGGCCACAACTCCCATGATCTCTGGTTATATACTGTGCCATGAGGGCCTGATAGGTGTTGAAGTGAAGCACCATCTAGAGAGCTACCAGCTCCTTCCTTTCAGATCTACACTATAGCCCAGCTGCATTGCACTTTGCTATTTCCCCAGTTCACACAGTTAGCCAGTGAAATTTTGGTGCCAACAACCATGCTGTAGAAAGAGTGTGGGGGTATTTTAATGATCTTTCCTGCAAGGAAAACCAATGTACTGTAAAACTTGACTCTAAGAGGACATGGACTAGAGATGATGAAGAAAATGATTATTTATGAGTTACATAAAGGTATTGCTCTTCTTAGTACTGAGTTCTGAGGAAGCGCTTATGCAAGAAGCTCATTTGGAGAAATCAAGATTGATCGTATTTCATTTCATGTCGTGTCCTTTGCAGTTGAAGGCTGTGATGCATGGGGAAAGCCATTCTTCCAGCTTTCTCGGGAGAAGCATGGCAGTTCTGTTAAAGAAAACAGATATTTTTACATAATAACTTGTCCCCAACTCATG
Source organism: Phrynocephalus versicolor (assembly GCA_023846285.1). Lineage (NCBI taxonomy): Eukaryota > Metazoa > Chordata > Lepidosauria > Squamata > Agamidae > Phrynocephalus > Phrynocephalus versicolor. The sequence continues at coordinate 21,686,235 of JAHTLZ010003526.1, read as the reverse complement.
TAGCATCTAATGGAGGTGGGGGCAGAAGGGTGAAGTGCACAGATGGAGTAGGCATATGACGGGATGGTTGTGAGCTAATGAGGAATGCTCTTCATAATTTGCAACCGGCAGCTTGCCCTCCAGCTCTTTAAAGCCAGCTATGTTTGTATGTCTCTGGATGCCAGCTTTCATCTTGCAAGAAGGAATCAAATTATCATTATTGGTAGTAGTTAGACAATCTTATTCAGATTTATTTATTTTTAACATTAAGAACCTAAATACTGATACAGAGGGGTAGCATCTGTGAGAAATGGTGGCATGGCAAAACATTAAAAAATGGCTGACAACAAGGAGAAATTTTCCATGCCTTTGCCACATCCCATTTACAAAGACGCCAAAACTCACAAACTTCTTCACATGTAAAATAGAAAGGAAACTCTCATAAAAACAATGTGATTGTAACTAAACTGACAAATTCATCCACCTTGGCTTAAGGATTTATTTATTTATTTATCCCTCCATCCCTCCCTCCCTCCCTCCCTCCCTCCACACATTCCTGCCTCCCTCCCTCGCTTCATCCTGCCTTTCTCCTTAAAAGGACCCAAGTCTGCAAGTTTGGCTTTTGCTTTCAGCCATGTTAGGATTGCTATTTCTTTTTTCTGCAAGTTGCCTCATTTTCGACATCTATGCAGTAGTGCTCTTCTTGGAGAGAATTAGATGTACTTTTTGATTTGGGCAAAGATAGAGATAGCAGAGAAACTTTGACTTATCCTTGAGCCTGGTTGCCCAGGTCATGGCTATGGCCAGGAGCGCATTTGCACAATATGCAAAGTATGCGCACAATATGTGCATGTGCAAGTAAAGCCCGCTTCTTGAGAAACCAGCTCTGGCCATGGTGACACGTGCCCTAGTGATGTCCCGGCTAGACTACTGTAATGTCCTCTATGTGGGACTACCGATGAAAAGTCTCAGAAAACTCCATCGGGTCCAAAATGCAGCAGCCAGGTTATCCTAATAGTAATAGCTGCACTGGCTACCAATCAGCTATCGGACACAATTCAAGGTGCTGACCTTAACCTACAAAGCACTGTACAACCTGGGTCCTAGCTACCTCAAAGATTGAACCTCACAGTATGAATTAGTTCAGGTGTTAATGTCATTAGGAGAGGCCTTTCTCTCCATCCCACCACCCTCACAGGTACGTCTCATGGGAAGACATGAAAGGGCCTTCTCAGCTGCTACACCTAGACTCTGGAACTGCCACCCATTAAAGGCAGAAGGACTGTCCCATCTCTGATGTCTTTCTGGAAACAGGCAAAGACTTTTCTCTCCAGGCAAGCTTTCCCTGAATGATGGGACTACCTATTATGTGTCTTTTAGAGATGAGCATGAAACAAACTTTTAATTCATTTTGTTATTCATTATTCATTTCGTTATCTAGTGAAATGAATAACAAACCAAACCATCAAAGAAAAACGAAAAGAAACTGAAATTTCTGTTTCGTTCGCTTTGTTTTTCATTAACCCCCCTCCTACCTTGTCCTCTTCTTCATAAGAAGATTGGCAACCACCCTAAACCCCCTTTCCACAAGGTATGAAGATGGAAAAGCTATCAAAAACTTTCTTGCAATAGTCCATAATGTAGGATAAGCAACAGGTATATCTTTAAAAACATGCACATGGCGAGGATAAGGTTCCGAAAAATGATGAAATATCCCCACTCCACACACACAATGCAAAATAGACTTTAAAGGATCAGGTCCCTACCTTTGCACCACTTGAGCAATGCACCAACATAGTTTAAAATTTTCTAAAAAATGCTGCAAAAACTTTCAAAAGTGGTGCCGAAACAATTTGTGTTAGTTGTAAGACATTTACAGAATGCCTAAATGTTGATGATCTGCCTAAATGAGGTCCACTCATGTGGACCCCCATTTACATTTTGTGGTCCCCTGATTTTTCTCTCTCTCACTATCATAGACCCCATGCAAGTCGAAATAGACCTTGGGGGTCTATATAGACCACTTTGGGAACCACTGGCCTGGAGTCATGAGTCTGACTCCCCACTGTGTCTTCCAGGGGATGTATCAAACTGAGTGGTCTTTGGCAATCACTACTTAGGTGACCTTATTTATTATTATTATTATTATTTTAGCATTTTTTATTTTATAAACATACAAACATACAATAAACAATACCAACAAACACTACAAAGTGCACCCCCTCTCCCCCGGGACCATCCAGTATTCTTTTATCTTCTCTTCCTTCTTCATCTTCTTTTTTTTCCTAGTTGGCTTCTTAAGGTCCTTTTCTCCAGAACTGTGTTGGATTATACGTCGGTTGTATCCCTTTCCCTTTTAGTAGTACATAATCTATAAATTTCCCCCAAATATCATAAAAAATATCCTTTCTCATTTCCCCTCACAAAACTTTTATATTGCAGGACAATTTATCATTTAGAGCTATATCCCACACTTATACCAGTCAGCAATTTTAAAATCCAATTTCAGTTTCCATTTTTTAGCTATAATCAGTCTTGCTGCTGTCATAAGATTTGCAATTAATTCTTTTGTTTTCATATCATATTCGTTAATGAGGTGGTAATGCAATTTCCGGCTTACATTTAATATCAGCTTCTAGTATTTCTCTTATCTCACTGAAAATCTGTTGCCAAAACTTTTGAACTATTTCACATTCCCACCAAAGATGAATATAGGTGCCTGTCTTTTTTTCACATTTCCAGCAAAGCTTAGAATATCTTGGGTTTATTCTATTCAGTCTGACTGGTGTCATATACCATCTTAAAACTAGTTTAAAGTAATTTTCTTTTATTCTAACTGATAAAGTAAAATCCTCAAGTTCCAAATTCTTTTCCATTCCTCTTTTTTTATTTCTTTATCTGTGTCTTGTTTCCAAGCCTCTCTTATTGCAACTTGCTCCCTTTCCTCAAGTGAGTCCTGGATTATTTTATATATTTTATCTACCGCTCCTTTCCCTGTATTTCCTTTCTCTGGTTCATATGTTAACAAGAATTGTTCAAACTTTGTATATTCTCTGAGTTGTGTATTTCTCCTTGTCCATTCTTTCATCCAACTTTCTAATTGAGCATAATTCAACCAAGATAAATCCTTGGCTTGCAGTATGCACTTAATTTCCTGCTTTGTTCTCATCTTTTTAATCCACTCTTTTAATCTTAACACTTTCATTGTTTCAAATAATTCTCTAATTTCTTCATATTCGTGGGGATATTTTTCTGATCTATCACCAAACCGAGAGGGGATCCTTCCGGTACCAATTTCCTTCCATACTTTTTCCAAGTGGTTAATAGGGAACTCAGTAGCAGGTTTTTAATTGGATATCTTTTTTGGGGGAAATTGAACAAGTGTTTATTTATAGCTCCATTTAACTAATCTGATTCAAGTTCCCACCATATTAATTTTCCGGGTTTATATAATACTTCCCCCACACAACTAAGCTGGTTAGCTGTATAATAGATTCTAAGGTTAGGTATACCTATGCCTCCATCCTTTTGAGATCTGTACCAAAAGGTTTTACTTATTCTTGCTTTTTTTACCACCGTTACAATATCTGTTTATGAGATCTTGATAAGCTTTAATTTCAGCTTCTGTGTACTGAATGGGTAGCATTCTAAAAAGGAAATTAATTTTAGGAAGTATCTTCATTTTTACCAATGCTATTCTACCAAACCATGATAGATTTAATTTGGAGTAATTTTGTATTTTATTTCTGATCTCTTCCTTTAATTTGATATAGTTCCGTTCTTTGGTCTTAAGCAAATCTTTGTCTAAAAATATCCCTAAATATTTCATATATTTACAGACTTTCAATCCAAAATTGGAAATCTCCTCCATATCTTGTTTATCATGATTATACAACATAATTTCTGATTTTTGACAATTTACACATAGCCCAGTTGTTTCACCAAATTCCTTTAAATGTGATTTTATTCTTGGTATATTTTCTGACGGATTTTTTATTGTTAACAAAGCATCATCTACAAATAAACGAATTTTAATCTTTCCCTCCTTCCCCATACCTTTGATTAGTTGATCATCCCTTATTGCATTTGCGAATAGCTCTATGACTATGCAAAACAGAACTGGTGACAAAAAACATCCCTGTCTCATTCCTCGGCCTAAAGTAATCTGTTCTGTCATCCCATCATTGACTATAATTGACGAAGTACTGTCTGAGTAAAGTTGATTTATTACACCTAGACATGTTTTTTTCCAAAACCCCATTTCTCTAACAGAAGTTTTAACGCAGACCATTGAACACAATCAAACACAGCAATTCTAGCCAAAAGAATGTATACCTTTATAGATAAATATATTAAGGAAGATCAAACTGGTTTTATTAAGGGTAGACAAATGTCGAACACTGTAAGAAGAACTTTGAATGTTCTTCATGAGATGGGGAAAAGGGCAAGATAAAGCATGTATTCTATCCTTAGATCTACTTAGGTGACCTTATAAAGCATTTTGAATTTGAAGGATGGGCAAAGCCATAAATCTTCAGAATAATGTGTCTATCCACAGCTCTGCAAGCTTAGCTGGAGAAGAACTTCATGGATTTGTATACGGTAATCCCCTGCTTATTGCAGGTGTTACGGACCCTACCCAACCCACAATAAAGAAAAATCCACGATATGCAGATGCTGGATAGGGTTGGGACTGGGGGGCCTGTCTGGGGCCTCCTACACTTAGCTTAGGCCTGGTGCTGTCCCAAACGAGCCACCGACGGGCTTCCTGTGCCTGTTGGAGTCTCCAGAACTGGTTTCAGGCAATCCGGAAGGCACTTCTGTTTTTTCGGAAGCCACTTTTGGTTTGCCAGAAACCACTTCTGGGGACTCCAACAGGCCATGCAGCTTGTCCAGGGGGCCTTGCCTTCATATATTGTGGCCCCATGATATACTGGGATGGCAGTATATGAACCGCAAAATGGCAGGAAACAATTGTATAACTCAGTGTTCCAGGTATCTGGCTGGGGGTCGTGGTCAGAAGCTGGGAGTTCTGTGCCTGTGTCCACTATGAGCAGAGCTAGCCTGTGTGGCTTTGGGCAAGTGATGCAGCCCAAAGGCACCTCCCAAGAAGAAGGAAATGGTAAACCATTTCTAAGTAATCACTACCTGGAAATCTGTGAAGAAGGTCACTATAAGTCAGAATTGATGGCACATGATGATGATGATGATGATGATACCACATGAATAGAGTGTGAAGCAAATTTCTAAAAAGGACAATCTGCTTGATTTGTGCTTTTTGGATGAATCTATAGATTGTGATTCAGACACTCACTGAAATGAACATTTCCTATTAGAGATGGGCACGACTCAAAAAAATGGTGTTTTGTTTGTCGTTTGGTCATTGAGGGGTCCGTTTCGGTTCGTTTCCGTTGGTTTTTTTGCAAAGTTTTCATTTTCGTTTTCGTTGCGTAATGAAATGAAAAAACGAAAATGAAAACGAAAAATTTCTGTTTCGTTAGCATTCTTTTCAGTTCAATGTATTTGCCGCAACAAAAATGAAAAACACAGCAAAGTTTTTCGTTTCTGTTTCCGTTTCCGTTTTGTTTTTGGAAAATTTTCATTTTTGTTTTCGTTGCGTAACGAAATGAAAAAACGAAAACAAAAATGAAAATTTCGCTGAGTCGTGCCCATCTCTATTTCCTGTATATTTTATGATGCACCTCTTGACTCAAAATGACATTGATATACATAATTTTGGAAATATTGTATATCTAATGTGTGTGTTAATGGGAATTGCATACCTAGATGAAGATACAGAATACTTATTAAAAATTAGGAAAAATGTGTGTACTTTGTGGATTTACAATTTAGCCTCTCAGCAGTGGGGTTCTCTGCTGGAGTACATTTTACACAAGGAGGCAGGACATAATCCAGCAGAACAGGGAAAACCATCTACTTTGGCTATTCTAACATCCTTTGCTTAATCCAGGATCAAAATTGTCTCCAGTACTGATAATACAAGACTGCCTGATTGCTCTACTGATTAAGGAACATATGTACAGAGACAGGATGGAGAGAATTGACTTGTGTTGTCTAAGATGGTGGACCAAATGCTTCTAACTGTCCAGTGCTGTGGAGTACACCAGGAGAAATGTAACACCACCGCATATAAGCTCCACTTTATTGCCTGCAACATATTTCCCGTTATAAGATAAAACAACAAGCAGATTAAAAGGATTTTTAAAAATCTTTTGATCCATCTTCCTCCTGAATTTTGCCTGATGAAGAGATAATCATCTCAAAAGCTTGCATACTTCTTTATGCCTTTTTGGCTTGCCTAGTAAATCACTATCATCAGGATTCTGGAACCTTACTGTGCCCACACAGCTGCCCCTGCTTTTGTTAGATATACATGAATAGGGACATTGACAAGAATACAAGAACATTGTGTATCTGTTTAAAGGGAATGCAAAACAGATGAAAAATGGAATAGACTTCTCAAATGAATAATTACAAAACTGGAAACAAATAAGTTGCAGGATGATTCAACTGAATTCACTCATTACCAGCTATTTATGGTGTCCAACCTAGGAGCATTGAAAATAATTAAGTGGGAGGTCAAGAAGAAACACAACACAAAGCAGAAGTGAACAAATGAATGAAAGAATGAACAAATGAATGAACAAACTAATGAACGAACAAACAAATGAACAAATGAACAAACAAATGAATGAACAATCAAATGAACGAGTGAGTGAGCAAACTAACTAACTAACTAACTAACTAACTAACTAACTAACTAACTAACTAACTAACTAACTAACTAACTAACTAACTAAAAGACAAAGTCATTGTGGCACCTGTGAGCCTTCATGGAGCAAGTCCACTCTTTCAGATATAAGAGTGAGAATACAGAGACTGCATGGCAAAACTATGATAAGGTGTCAGCTGTAAGTTGTGTGGGTCATTTCACACCCAGTAACAGCTTAAGATCCCTGTTTAGTTTTCAGTTCTTTTCTTTTGAAGCTTTGTTCTGTAAATAGTAACAATGATCAGCAGCATCAAGCTCTGAGAAAAAGCAGCAGAAACAACATTTAGCAATGTGTTCAAAACCACTGACTTGACCTTTAGTGGGAAGGAACCCAACTATGCAGGTTGCATACTTGCTTAGGATGTGTATCTTGTTGCTTGTTACTGAAGCATTTCTTCCTTCTCAATAAATACTCTGTTCTACACCTTACATTGTTGTGTATATTGGCCACCTCCAGTCTCTCTCAAGATGTTCATGTGCATCTATAACCAGATGCACACCAATCAGCATGCTAAAGATGCATTAGGTGCAATATTTGTACAGTGTTTCACAATGTGTAAAAAAAAATCCAGTCTTCCGTTTGTAAATATAGTACACAATCCATTGCCCAGTTGACAATCTATTGCCCAGTTGGCAAAGTTAGATAAGCATTTCAAATGCCCCCACCCCCTCTGCCACAGCCAGGCTACCATGTCTTTAATTGCACATGGTTCCCTAAAGTCTTTCTTGATCCCTAGATTGACGTGTGTGTGTGTGTGTGTGTGTGTGTTGCGTTGTTACAGTCGGGACTGACGCTTTGTGACCCCATGTCCACGGAGTTTTCTTGGCAGGAATACTGGAGTCGTTTGCCAGTTCCTACTCCCGGCGTCTACAGCACCTGGTATTCTCTGGTGGTCCCCCATCCAAGTACTAACCAGGGCTGACCCTGCTTAGCTTCCAAAATAAGGCAAGATCAGATGTGCTTAGGGCCTCTAGGCCTAGAATGATGTACCTCATTTCAAATACAGTGAAAATGTAGCCTGTTACAGTTCATAAGGCAAAATTCCTAGGGAAATGAGCCATTTCTTCTTGCCCATGTACGAATAAGTTGTTTGCATTCAGGAAGATGGTGCCTGAGGGGGATAAAAGAAAATGTAAAAATACACAATTGTATGTTGAACGCAATGGACTTTCAAGACTCTGTGATCCATTTTATTGAACTGAAGTTGAGAAATGAAATAAATGCATCTACCAGCAGAACTATTCCATTCTCAAAGAAAAACACCGGAATTGAATTCTGAGTTTTTATACATAAGGAAAACAACAACACATATTTTATAGCATGCCCCATGGCTGGAATAGCTCTGTCACTTTGATGACAATATGTAGTCCAAACATTTGGGCCAAGTAACGAGATCTTTTTCTTTCCCAGCAGTCTTCCCATTAAATATTGAGGAAAGGCTAGATTGAGTATGTGAGTAGTAAATAAGCATTTTCACCTAAGCTGAAATGGCTTCATACTGGGTGTTTAAGGATCTGTAGCAGAAGGATATGGGGGGGGGAGGGGGGATTGCTAAAGAGAACATTAACTTTCACACACAAAAAACCTGTTTTACTAACAACTCATTTGGGGGAAAATATAATGTTTAGATACTGTTATGTGCTTCTTCCTTCAAATCTCTCATTTATTTAAAGCAGGGGTGGGGGAGAAGATGATGAAATGTTTCTCATTTTTCCCCTTCTTCACAGTTGGGGAGCTCATCTCCTTAGAGGATTCTGAAGTTTGTTCGTAAGCTTTTCCACTGCTATTGCATACATATTTCTCCCTGAGGTAACATAACTGATTTATTTGCAATCAGTGACAGACCTCGTGAGATGAGCTCCACAGCAGTGCTTCAAATAAGGATCAAGACTTCTGGAAAATTTCCTTGCTGATGCATGACCAGAAAAAAGTTCATTTATTTATCAATGTGCGGCCTGGACTTTTAGGACAGGCATCAAGAAAAACATATATACACACATAGAGGGGGTGTATAATGTTGCAAAATGTGTCTCTAGCAGTAGATTAGATAGAGAGATATAGAGACTATCTAAAAAAAAAATAGGGTGAGCACAATTTCTTAAGCTAAAGCACAGCAAATCAACAACAACAAAAGTGTTGCTTATAATGTATACTGCACCACAGTGCTTAAACCACTCTCTAGGGGGTTTGCAAGTAATTATGAAAGCAATACATTCCCCACCCCATGCCCAACCCCAGCAAACTGGAAACTCATTTTACCAAACTCAGGATGGAAGGCGGAGTGAACCTTGAGCCTGCAACCTGGAACTGAACCCCAGGTTGTGAAGTTTTAGCTGCAGTACACATCTGATCTCTCCTGATATCCTAAGCTAAGCAGGATTGGCCCTGGTTAGTACTTGGATGGGTGACCACCAGGGAATACCAGGTGTTGTAGGCACCTGGAGTAGGAACTGGCATGCCACTGCAGTAATCCTGCCAAGAAAACTCCATGGACATGGGGTCACGAAGAATCAGTCATGACTGTAACAACAACAACAACAACAACAACCAGTTTAACCACTGTACCGTGAGGCTCATCAGCTAGTAAATAATACCAGTGATAGGCTGTGACAGAGTCAGTAGGGCAGCCCAGCCCATGCCTACCCTCGACCCCCACAATGCTTGCCAGTGAGCCACATGTACCCCAGTATCGGTATCCTGCGAGATTGTTCCAAGTTGGAGGACCCAATCAAGAGGCAGCCCCCTAGATAAAGGGGCTTGATTTGCCCGTAGGAGGTGCTGAAGTCATTACCACTAAACTGTGGTCCTCACAGATGTCAGGTAAGAGGGAGGAGAGAGGCGGTATGAGGGGATGGAGATAAAAGAGAATGGAGCTGGGGCGCTCAGGCAGGAGAAGAAGGAAGTAAAAAGTGCAGACACACTGAGGGGAAGTGAAAGTGGAAAGAAGCACAGGAAAGAATGGGACACAGACTGAGCCCTTGCAGGCATGCCCTAATGCCACCTCTGAAGATAGTCCCTGTGCCCATCCTTGCTTGTGCTGCACAGCAAGCTAGCCCTTACCCTGACTCAAAAACGGTGTGTGTGTGTGGGGGGGGGTCTCCAGAACCTACAGGCCTGGTGTCTCTGTCACCAGAAGGTCTAATAGTGCCTTCCTCCATGTCAATGGATTGTGTGTGAGAGAGCATGGATATACCCAAAGGGGGCACATTAAAATAGAGGCACGAGGAGTCTAGGGAAGGGTGAACAGAATCATCTCCAGCTATTTCTAGGGACTCATGCAAGACTAAGGAGATTGAGGGAAGACGTGTGATGAATGCAATGTGCCTTGTAAGAAAGAGCATTGGTGCAGCCACAGCATCTGAGTGACTGATATGTCAAAAAGGTCCAACAGTTAAAGCTCAAGTGGATCACATTTACCTTCTAATGGCATTCTACTGTGTACCATCTGTTTTGACCAAACTCTCCGAGAACTGTACACAGGGCAGGAGCCCTTTAGGAGTGAGATGGTGGGAGACCTGCAGCTCAGTGGTAGAGAAATTGCCCTTAGGAAGACTCTCTGGCTTTAGGTCTGGAAAGGCAGTGAAGATTGAGACACAATGCTAAACCATGCTGAGGCGATGTGTGTGTTTCCATGGCAATCAAAGGCAAGGTGGAGGAGCAGCACGCAGCACAGATTCCCTTGTGCTAGATTGTGCATTTATGGGGTTAAAATGTTAAAATAAAAAGTGGCAAAAGGGAAATTGAAAGTAGAGGAGCAGGTGCTAATGGAGTGGTGACTGACAACTTTAAATCTCAATGGATCCCAAGGCCTCTCCTGTATACTGTATGTCACACCCTGAGGTACTAGGAAGGGTCCCTGAGGGAGATCAATTGACTGGACACATTCCCTTGCAGGTGATCTCCCAGACATTTGGCTTAGCTGCACTATGAATTGAGGGATTTGCTTAAGAATCTTTGTACATATCTGCATCAACACTTGACCCCAGCAATAGTAGACTCTCATTTTATTTAATTGGAGTGGTCTTGGTTCACATATATTTACTTCAGCTCCACAGAATAGCGTGCTAGTGATGGTCCTCCTTAGTAAAGTGTTCCTTTTTAAGCTCTCCACTGCTCTCCCACAAATTCTTATCTCCTTTCGGCGTTCAGATGCAGTTGCCTGCAATGGCTAGGAAAATTGCAATGCGTTGTAACATAGGGACAAGGACAAAAGAAGAGGGAAGACAAAAGGGGAGGGGAAGCAAAAGACCAAAAGGAAAAAAAAGTCTTCAGCTTAAAGCTGTCCTAAAAGAATTTCTTCTCATTATTTTTAAGTACCTTTTACCTCACCTCTGCAGGCTTTCCTCAAGCAGTGGTGACCAGCTGGGAAGAAACAGGTGCAAAGCGGATTCACTTTATGTTGTGGCCTCTTGTCTAATAGGCTCTGAACTCAGCCCATCAAATGCATTTCAATTCCAGTCCCATGCTTACCTCAGAAAATGGCTCTGCAAGACAAGGCAAGTGTCCAGGTTTCATTCTAAAACCTGGATTTAAGAGGCATATGCCAGCCAGCCGCTTCTGTGCCTCCTGTGTCTCAATGTTGCTGTTTTGGCTCTAGCCAGAAGTGTTCCGATCCTAACCATGAAGAGTGGAGATAGTTTGGAAGTGGTACTTTTTGGATTCGGTCTCTCAGAATCTCTCCATCATTGTGGCTGCTTGCTGGGGAATTCTGGCTGCTGCAGTCCAACACCTGAATCCATTTGCTGGTCTCACATTAGAGTAGATTCACTGTCATAATGGGATTTACATAAATGGCACATAGTGGTCAATTATTCTGGTTCTTCTCGAGCTGGTACTACCCACTGGATTTAGGTTAAAAATGCCCAAGCTCTGACTATGATTGTGGAAAAGTTTCTTCTGTAAGGTATGAAAGAGTTTGGCAATTTGATCTGCCAGCAAAAGCTAAACTCAGGGTGACAAGACTCACTTCAAACAGGCAGAGTTTCTTAAAAAGAACTATGTTACATATATAAAAATATAACAGAGTTTCAGCAGAGATAGCATATCAACATAACAGAATACATATACAGAGCATGGCAATATGGGCACCTTCTCACCAAAGGTCCAAAGGCTACTGATTTCTGGAGCCCTTTTATACTTATGATAACCAATCAGAAAATTGGTTACATCATGCTGTTGCATCTATCTTGCATCAGCTTCACTCATATCTGTTTTGTACACCTGGGTTTATAATGACTCAGTATTATATACTGGACTCCAAATAAATATGCATGCAAAAATAAACACCTGTAGACAAACCTCTTCTGTCTAATACAAAATGCTTTTCCTCTCTAATATCTGACAAGGTATTTAGAAGAAACATACATGCAAGGTTCCTTGATCATCAGAGCATTTAGAGTTCTGCTTCTTTCCACAGCCATGCCAAGGGAAGAGAGAGAGAAAAAATAGACACAGAGCTGGTGACAATGCCCTTGGATTAAAGTCACCAGCTTGGATTTTGGGAAACCTCAGACTTCAGAGGTTTCCCAAAATGCAACAGAAGGTGATGACTTTACCTTTGCCCCATAGGGTCAGTTTCCAAAGCAACCTTCTAAATCCAGAAACAAAACTTTGTTTTTAAAATAGTTACCTGCAGTTCAGAGAAGTTAGGAAAACACCTGCTGAGTTGAGTGAGAACTTAATTACACGGTCTATTATTTTTGGGTGAAGAAGTTGCTCATATTTTCAGTACATAAATTACTATATACAAAACATCCACCCCCTCCAAATGGTCCTTGAAACCACAGAATTGTTAACTTAATCATCCAAAGTTACAACTTCAAGCCATTTTTCATCAGTCACAAATTCATTCCTTGTTCAAGTATTCAGACTTGTGGGCTTTAAAATGCTATTTAAGCATTTGATTCCACAATTTTTACTTATATGGCATTTGGGATTTTAATCAGGACATCATAAAGGGCAGCTGAAAGGATTATGCCCCCCTCTATCATAGCTCTGAACTAAATCATTCCTGGATGCCTGCTTTTTGAAAAAGGTATCACCTGTTCCACTTTTGTATTTGGTTTTTGTGATGGCTACAGGACTCCTCAACTTGTTTTGCTTCAATTGAAAAATACAGACATTGCTGTGACCTCACCAGGGCTCGGAAATGATTTTGCTGGTGATAAGGAAATGAACATGTTTGTGTTTGTACAGCTATTAGAAGTATACACCTGCCTTAGAAATAAAATTTGAAGACGAGACAAAGCAGGGATGTTAGTATTTTACTGGAATAGATATGGTAGGCTCAAGTGGTTATCAAACTTGGAGTCCCCAGATGTTCTTGGACTACAATTCCCAGAACCCCTTGCCTTCCCAATCAACAGTGAAGGCCTCTTGGAGCTGCAGTCCAGGAGCATCTAGGGACCCCATGTTTGAGAACAAAGGATAGGACACTCCTAGTTGAAAGCCCCATTTTGGGCCATTAAACAAAGTTACTTGGTGCCAGCAGCTGTACCAAAAGAAAGAAGTGCCAGAACAGAAGGAGGCTGACAGGTGACATGTCAATGAATGATGGAACTTCTGGAAATGCCAATTGCTAAGCCTGGGGGAGGGCTCGAATCAAGCCGAGCAGATTCTGTTTACTTTCTAGCCACACAACTGAACAACCACTGCACATCCAGGCATAACAAAAGGAGGGTGTTGTATTGCTTCATAGACTGGCCATGTTGAAGAATTGTCTTGCTTTTTCTTTTAGTTAACTACACTGAGCTTCGTTACACTTAAGCTTCTCTCTCTTTGTGAATGTAGAGTGGACTACTGGTTCTTTTCTGTGGGGTTTGGTTGAGTATGTGAAACTACTTTGGGGTAGTTCATTTGGGAAAGTTGGTGCAGTTTAGAAATGCAAAAACAAACAAAAACAAACAAACAAGATATAGGGATCATTTTCTGCCCTTTATGACCAGTGAAATTATTTGTGAAACCATTCCTAACCCCCCCCCACACACACCCAATTTCTCACTGCTGGTCTTTTTCTTATTTGCACAAAATAAGCTGTTGTGGTGCTTGTCCAATTAAAATATCTTCTTGACTTTCTCTTTCCTTTACCTGATTGACGTTTGTAAAATCATAGACGGTGTGGAACAGTAGATAAGGAAAAACTGTTTTCCCTATCGCACAACACTAGAACTAGGGGGCGCTCCCTGAAACCTTTGGGTGCTGCATCTCAAACAAATATGAGAAAGTACTTTTCCACCCAGAGGATCACTGTTCTCTGGAACTCCCTGCCAGAAAAAGGGGTGACAGCTGTCAGCATTGACAGCTTTAAGAAATGATTAGACTAGTTTATGGAGAACTAGGGTATCAATGGCTATCATTATGGATGCCTAAGGACAACCTCCGGGTTGGAGAGATAGGCAGGATATCTCTCAATGCCATTTGCAGAGAATTGTAATCAGGTGAAGACATCTGCTTGGGAATACCCTGAAGCCAATGGTAAGCCACTGTGTGAGACAGAATGTTGGACTGGATGGGCTGTGGCATGTTCCAGCAAGGCTGTTCTTATGTTCTTATCTTCCTTTCTGTTCCATTTGCTACTAGACTTCCAGCCATAGAGCCAATGCTTCATATGCAGTTTGGTATCTCTCGAAACAGATACTGCCTTTTGATTATTTCTATGGGAACCAGCTTGGATAGAATTACCATTTAAGTTGGCCATTGCATGTGGGTGGGAGCATGCTTAATCATCAGCCTTCCCCTACATAGAAGTTGGCTGATAGTTCGATTACCCATCAATTCTGTGCTTTAGCTTTTACCTCAGCAAAGAATGGTGTCATCTTAGTTCTGTAACTGAAGAAAAGAAATTTGCTCTAACCCAATAAGACCAGTTTGTGCCCACATATTTCATGCAGATTGCTGCTAAAGATTCACATATAGATAGTCATTATTTTCTGCACTGCAATTCTCAGTCTTTCATACCTATGCTGTGTGTGTATTAGGTGCTGTCACTTCTAGTGACCGTACCAGGTCTTTCAAAATAAGTGAGATCACTGAGATGTTTAGCAAGTGTTTTTGTTTTTTTGCTAATGCTCCCTTCCCACTGAACTTCAATGGCTGAGTGGGGATTCAAACCCAGGTCTTCTAAGTCAAAGCCCACCCCTCTATCCAATATACCACACTTGGTAGCCTGTCTGCCATATACATCTCTATTTAACTGGCTAAATATAGCTTATGATGGGGGGATGAGCGTTCACATTCTGAATAAATTTGTTTTTAGAGGTCAGAGAAGTTAGGGCTATAAAGGACATTTAGAAAATTCTTCTTTGCAGCTGGGACATGCTATCTCAATGTGCCGAAATAGTCTTTCAAGAAAATTCCTGCCCCCTGTGACATTTCTTGCTACTAGCGCAAGAACAGGACAGGAAGCCCTTTCATTTCCCTCCCTTTAAAAAAAAGGATTTCTACAATATGAGCAAAATGTCCCCAGCCTTTTCTTTTTGTGAAGCTAAAGTATGAATTATGAATGGGAATCACCTCAGAAGCAAGAGTTCAAATGCATGCATGTGCTCACCCTGCCAGCAAAGAAGGCCTCAAGATGGAAGCGTTTCATTCAAATGTTCCAGACTCTTAAAAGCCTATGCAACGAGGCAGTAGATAGTGCAGCTTTTGCTCAACATGCACAAAAAGAACGGCTTTTAATAGGGAAGCCAGAGAATATCTCCCCAATTCACAAATGAGAAGAAAAAAAATTGGTTTCTCAGTTTTATGAATGAAAATAAGACAAACTATGGTCTACACTAGAGATGGGCACGAAACGAGCAATTTTTCATTTTCGTTTTCATTTTTTTGTTTCGTTATGTAACGAAATGAAAAACGAATTTTGTCTCCAAAATGAAACGAAACGAAACGAAACACCAGAAATTTTGTCGTGCGTTTCGTTTTCGTTGCGGCAAATACATCGAACTGTAATGAAGGCTAACAAAACAGCAATTTTTTGTTTTCATTTTCGTTTTTTCATTTCATTACGTAACGAAATGAAGACAAATTTTTTTGCAAAAATTCACGAAAAACAAAAATGAACTGAAATGGACCCCCTAAATGACAAACGACAAACAAAACACCATTTTTTTGAGTCGTGCCCATCTCTAGTCTACACTTCTAGGATATGTTACTTTGCTTTACCATTACTCACATTACTGACTATGTTTTCCAGACTAACAAAGAGAGTATGGCTCAATAAGAAGCTGACAGAACATACAAAGATACAGGCCTATAAAGCTTGCGTACTGAGCACACTTTTGTATTGCAGCGAGTCTTGGACCATCCATGCTCGACAGGAAAGAAATCTTAATACCTTCCATATGTGCTGTCTTAGGCAAATATTCAACATTACCTGGCACGACAAAGTTCCAAATAGCATAGTCCTGAATCGAGCTGGAATCCCTAGCATGTACACATTATTGAAACAGCGACGCCTATGCTGGCTTGGACACGTTGTGAGAATGGATGACGGTCAGATCCCAAAAGATCTTCTATATGAAGAACTAATGAAGGGAAAGCGCCCCAGAGGGAGACCACAGCTGCGGTATAAGGATATCTGTAAGAGGGACCTGAAGGCCTTGGGAATGGACCTCAACAGTTGGGAAACCCTGACCTCCGATTGCACTGTCTGGAGGCAAGAGATACAGCATGGTCTACATAAATTTGAAGAGGCGTTTGTCCAACAGGCATAGGAAAAGAGGCAGGCACAGAAAGAACAAAACTCGAGGACCAGGCAAGAAACAGAATATATCTGCCCCCAGTGCGGTAGACACTGACATTCCCGAATTGGTCTATTTAGTCACACTAGGTGTTGTTTTTAGGATCTCTACTCCAGGCATGATACCATAGTCTTTCGAGACTGAAGGACGCCAATGAATGAATGAATGATGACTCACAGACATTCTCATATTACAGTGGACCCTCGTATAACAAACGGTTTGTATAACATAAAATCCCTTACAACATAAAACATTCTGGAGATAGGGGAAATTTGCTTAACAGAATCACCTGTGGGGCAAATCCGTACAACATAAAAATGGTCGCAGTTAGGGATTACTCTGTTTTCAGTGTATTCCTATGGGAGATTTGTATAAAGGAAAATTTGCTTAACATAATTTCATTTGGCATGAATTAATTCCTTTATACAAGGTATCACTATTTCTTTTCAAATCTGGACAATAGTTTTCTTTCAAGACAATGGTTCTCTTTCATTTTCCTGAAACGTGTTAGGTTACATTAGTATGTGTGTGTGTGTTTGGTTTCCCTATTATTTGAAAACTCTCCCAGTTTAGTAACCTCTGCAGATTTCATTAACCTGCTGTTTATTTTCTTTTCCAGAGCAATTAGTGAAGGCAATAAATTAAATGAAACCTAACACCAATAGTTTTGGCACCCCAAGTAGCAGTCTCCTCCCAAAAGTAAAACACTGCCATTTATC
The DNA here is from genome assembly GCA_023846285.1 of Phrynocephalus versicolor. NCBI lineage: Eukaryota > Metazoa > Chordata > Lepidosauria > Squamata > Agamidae > Phrynocephalus > Phrynocephalus versicolor. Next base: position 21,669,006 of record JAHTLZ010003526.1, on the reverse strand, counting down.
ATTACCATTCATTAATGATCTCTTGGCCCATTTACAGCCCATGTGGCAGCATTTCTAACCAAAGGCAATTGGAGTTCATTTTTCAAACAAGATTTTGTGAGACACGATATTGAATGCTTTCCTACATCTGCAATACTGTTGCATTCCCTTGATTCCACTAATATTAATCATTCTATTTTTCTGAAGTAAAGCTTCTTTAGAATGATTTAGCCCATGTGCTTTGCTAGGCAAAGCCTTCCATTCAGATGAAAAAAGAGCAGATTGGAGGGTTTTAATGGGGGGGGGGGATAAGGTCCACAATTCTATTGCCCCTTTCCGCTTGCATAAGAAAATTGTATGAGTCCTGACAGAAGATTGCTGCTCAATGATGAGATGCATAGATGCAAACCTTAACATGTCATTGTAGACAGTCAGGAACGCAACTGGCCCCCTGTTAATGAATGACAATTTGCACCAAGATTCATGCACTTTCCCTTATGCAAGGATAAATTGGCAATAGGATTCAGGACAACATAAGCAAATCAGAGTAGGCAAATCAGAGTAGTCCTTTGCCCCCTCCATGATGCAAATTAGAAGACAGTTTATTGAGAAATAAATACAAAGGAAGAAACTCAATGAGGGTAGATGCTATGGTACTATGAACTAGGGAACTTTGGCAATTCTGTCCCTTCCTGAGCATGGGGAAAAGGTCACTGTCCATAAGCTGCTGGTGGTGGCTGGGGGATCAACCCCTATAAGACACCACAGAGGTGGACCAGACAAGGTGTGCCTCAGCTGGTCTTCTACCCAGATGTCTTGAGCCTCCACTTTGCTATACCATATGGCCTCAGATGAACAGGCAGATAAAGTCGTGAAGAAAAGAGTGGCAGGATAACTTTATCAGGTTAATGTGGTAGGGTACTGGTTGAACCCAGGGTGCTGGGAATCTGTCTGGAGACTAGTCAGGGTTGCCTGAGTCCATTCCTGGTGAGACTCCATTGGCTCTAGAGGTCTCTTTATTCTGCCTCCAGTGCCTGCAGTGTCAAGACTCTCACTCACCCCTATAAGAGGATTGTTGACACCATTGGGCCTGCTAAATCTCTTCTGCCTCTTCAGGTCAATCCATCCACTTACTGGCCTAGGGATCAAGATGGTATACCACCTCCCAACCCTTCCCTTTTCACCAGGCTCTGGCAGTTCAACTTATGCTGCTTTCTCACCTGGGTTTCAATCCAGATTTTCTGAAGGTCCGGCTTTCCCTCTTCATCCCGTCACATGACTGAAGATGTGGGACAGGAGTTCCCATGTGCAAAACTGTTTTTTTTAAATTTTAAAGTGCAGTTCAGCCCCATGGACAGCAGGTGGCACTAGCATTTTTAAAAAAGGAGCATCTGGCTGGGGGAAATTAAAACAAAGAGCACCCGTGGAGCTTCCTCTTGCTCTGAGGGTGCAGGGAAATTAAATAAATAAATAAATAAACCAGCGCTGATCGGCCTGGGAACAGCCGGTGGGCGCTATGAGAAAAAAAAAGAAACCCGGATCATCTGCGTGGTCCAACAACATCTGCCTCCTTAAAAGGTGGATTTTTAAAGCGAGCCAGAAAATTCCCTAGCTCTCCGGTAAGTCTTGGAAACCTCGCTTAAGGGGGCTTTACCGAGTTTTCTTTCTTTCTTTTTTTCTGAAAAGCCCAGTGGCTGTGGGGATGGCATTTTTATACATGGTTTATTTACTAATTTAAACTGCTTTTAAAGGGATGTGGGATAGGAGTGTTAGCTGGTTTCCCAATCTTACTGAGTTTGCAGCATCAGACTAGTGATCTGACTCCCCCCAGCTGATTCCCTTATATCTCCCCATCCGGGGGTGCTTCACCCTTTTGCTTCTGCCTCCCTCTCTCTGGCTACCCAGCACTCCCTGTTGTGCCATTTGTGCTTGCTCTGTTGATCTTTCAGTCCATGAAAGATCAACAGGCTGTAAAGTTAACTGGCTTGGATGTCAAGGTCTGAGTGTTCTAAGATGCATATATTTTGTTTAGGGCCACATGGATATATTTCATGCCACTTTTACATTCCCCCCCCCCAATCCTAACTCTGTTCATCTCAGAATTTATTCCTAACCTCTGTATTGTGGCTTTAAATCAATCTGCAGTTTTTAATAACACATGAAAATTCACATATAGATATTTGCTTTCGAATGTATTTTGCTCTGCTCTATTGGAGAATAGGGTTGAATTTCCTCTCCCCCTGGAGAAATTTGGTTAACTGTTGCCTTCAAGTTTTTTGCCCTCATACAGAGGAAGGGGGGGGGATGAGACACATATTTGTCCACTCCTCTAGATAGGGTGATTGCCAGTTATCCAGCACTAACCAATAATTCCCTCCCTTCCCCTGAATTCAAACAGAGCCTGGCTTTTGCTTTTGAGCTTGTTCCCTCTTTTTTTAAAAAAGTCTGTTGCTTAATGACTGCTCTGCGCCGTGACTGCAGCAGCGGAGCGCCTTTGCTGCCCCATCGGAAGTGAGGCGTGCGTAGCCAGCGCTGTTTGCGTAGGCTGGATCGGGGAGGCGCACCTATATAAGGAACGGGTGCACTTTCCCCGACCCAGCCTGCGTCATTGTCAGAGCCCCCCCCCCCCCGCCCCCCTCTATGGTTTCGGATGGTGATGCTTTGCTGGTCGCTTCGGGGCCGGATGGGAATTTTTGACTGTCACTCGAATTGGCCATGAGTGGCAGTGTTTTTTCGCCCATCCCACCATCCTTTAAGCCTTAACCATAATAATGCTCCCTAAATCGGTCACAATAGGTGCGTAGCGCAAGACTTAAAATAAATTGAGGTATGTCTGTCCTGGTTATTGCACCTCTAAGGTGCCCGGCAGCCCTAAATAAATTAGGTAGGACACGAAGCAGATACAGGCCCAACTAAAAGAAAACCCTGCCAATAACAAGGGCTGTCATTTCCTTTAAAAACTATGAGATAATGATGCCCAGTTATAGGGTGGGCATCCCACCCTCCGCACCGTCATTTTGACTGTCTAAATATCTCACAAGGAGGAGGGACCTAGAATTTATAACACCCCAAATTAATACTTGCGCTACGGCACAGGCCCTCTCTTAGATCCCGTTATAATAATAAAGTTTAGTGTTATTACTGTTATAAATAAATTGTGGCCCTTGTTAATCCAAAGAACGCCGTGTCGCCTCTTTATTTCGGTGTGGGTGGTCAAAGTTGTCATGTTTTCCAGCTTGCTGTCGATTTTGTACGTCAAAGAAACATTTTTTTATTCTTTCACCTATGAGTGTTTCAGTGTAAATGCCAGTTAATGAGAAAAGGGGTAAAAAAGTGGGTTGAGCTGCGTGACCAGAAAAACAAATTCGAAAGTAGGCATGGTGATACCTAGAGAAAAGGGGTGTACGCCGAGGGGATGTGAAGCTTTTTTGCTTTGTGAATTCTTGCCCTTCTGCTGTGCAGCTAGAGGAATTTAATCAAAAATAGTAAGAAAGCTGGCATGCAGAAGGCCTCAATTTGAAATGGCAGGAAAGTGAGGGGGGAACCATTCCTGGGCAACCCAGAACAGACTTTCCTAGTGTCACTGCTTTGTCACGGTCTTCAGATGGAATGCAAGAAGTATGGGGAGGGTGGGTTGTTGGGATATATTGATGGATCGTTGGGAGTTTGGTGTATTATTTGGGTATTATGTGCTGCTGTCTGATTAAAGGAGGAGTCATAGACACAACAGGTATATGGAAAGTATACTTTATCTACATATTCTAAGGGGAAAAGGTAAACGGGTTGACCTATGAAAATAATAAAACACTCATTAAATGTCTCTACAGGAAAAATATAGAAAATTAGGGCATCAGCAGTTGTGATAAAGCTCATAAAAAGGGGGGTAAGGAGCTATACACGTATATATACTGCCTTGCTTGTTATAAATACAAAAGAATAAAAATACAACCTTAAAATGACAACAAGTCAGAAGTAATTCTGCAACTCTCTCTGTGCCTCTGGAACAACATCAGAGTCAGGCAGGTCAGGGTGTGTCTGAGGAGTAGTGGTATGAGGCTAGAACTATTACTTAAGTAGTAAGGTCTTAAAGAGACATACAAACTGCTGAGTCATATTGAAGTTTGCTTTTGCCATATGTTTGGATGTAGGCCTTGCCATGCCAACATGGGTTTGGGGACAGAAAAATGAAGCAGAGTCTCCAAATGTGCCTTGGAAAACTGAGAAGTTTTAATCCACAAAGCTGGGAGAAGTGATAGTGGGACACAAACACCTTCTCAAAGACCAACAGAGAGCACAGTTTTTCATATACAGTCTAGGGCAACCACCAAAAGTGCTGGAAGATGTCCAAAGACACTGTTGAGCATGTGGCATTTGCTCAGCTGCCCTTATTTGGAGACAACTGGGAAACTGCAAGCAGATTACCAGTATCTTATTTCTGACTTTGCCTTTCCTGTTTCTGAAAAGTGAGCAAGTAGAACTTGCCCAGTTTCAGCAAATAGCTTGACCACAGCTTCAGCTAAGGTGACCACACAAGCTTCCTGTATTCTGTGCTTTTCCAGGCAATAGATAATTCTCATAAATTATATATATATATATATTCCAGTCATAAAATTGAGTTTTATAGCTTTCTCAAATAGGGATTTCTCTTTTCAGGCTGAGGTTTAAAATGAATTTCCAAAAACAAAACATTACATTGATTATTATGCCATTGTTTTGGTTACTTATTGCATTATACATTACATAAACCATTGTTTTCTGTTATTTGTTAGCTATTTTTCTGAGCTGGGAAGAGTCAATTCACACTAGTAATAAGATGGATCAACATTTGCAAAACATCCCCTCAACACCCCTAACAAGCATTTTTACTTATTTAAAATAACAAGAAGAATGAAAAACTATTCATTACTAAAAAAAAAAGGAACAACATTATCAGTAATCTTGTTGTTTTTAGAAGGAACACTATTATGTGGGTTTCGTTGTTGTTGTTTTTGTTTTTGTGACCGACTCTTCCTGTCCCCATTTCTATGGAGCTTTCTTGGTGGGAATACTGGAGTGGTTTGCCAGTTCCTACTCCAGGCACCTACAGCATCTGGTATCCCCTGGTGGTCTCCCATCCAAGTACTAACCAGGGCCGACCCTGCTTAGCTTCCAAAATCAGGTGAGAACGGATGTTTTCTCTCTCTCTCTCTCTCTCTCTCTGTTTGTGTGTGTGTGTGTGTGTGTGTGTGTGTGTGTGTGTGTGTGTGTGT
>JAHTLZ010003526.1:21653581-21663768 GCA_023846285.1 Phrynocephalus versicolor | reverse complement strand
GTGTGTGTGTGTGTGTGTGTGTGTGTGTGTGTGTGTGTGTGTGTGTGCACGTGCGTGCGCACGCACAACCAGGGCCGGCACGTCCATTAAGGCAAACAAGGCAGTTGCCTAGGGCGCCAAAATGGAAAGGGGGCGCTGGGTGGGTTCTTTCCATTCCATGTTCATTTTGGCCATATTGATCGGCCTATTGTTAGCCGCCCAGAGTTCCCACGGGAAGATGGGTGGGATAGAAATCGAATAAATAAATAAATAAATAAATAAATAAATAAATAAATAAATAAATAAATGTTAAAGATTCATTTTTATTTGTGCTCTTTGGAATTATAGCAGTTTATTATAGATGCCTTTTTAAGTTTTATTCAGTTTGGAATTCAGGTTGCATGCATTTTTTTAAAAAATCTGCTCCAGGTAGCCATGAGATTTTGGATTTTGGTGGTGCATGCTTGTTTAATTTTCTTTTATTAATTTCTGCCCGTTGCTTTTTCCAGGTAGCCATGAGGTCATGGATTTTTGGTTTCTGAGCAGGTTAATATTTCCTTTTCCATTTTCTGCTCTTTGGATTGATGGGTGGCCATGAGGTCAAGGATTTTGGTGGTTCAAGCTTGTTTAATTTTCTTTGGTTACTTTCTCCTTTTTGGTTTTCAGGAAACTCCTGGGTCTTTTTTCTTCCTATTTTTTCTTCCTATTGATTGTGGTGTCATGGCACTGAAGAAGGCAGCAGAGGCTGGGAAGCCGAATAGGGAGCTGATGCTCTTGGTGGTCAAGAAGAAAATCATTCACAAGTATGAGGAAGGCACGTGAGTAATAGACCCTGCAAGAGAGTATGGGAGGAACACATCCACTATTGGAAACATCCTCAAAGACAAGGAGAAGATCATAGGCCATGAGACAGCCAAGTGTGCCATGATCATTGCCAAGAACCAGCCTACTATCATGAATGAAGTCGAGAGGTTACTGCTGCTGTGGATCCGAAAGAAGGAATGTGCAGGGGACACTGTGACTGAGGCAATCATTTGTGCCAAGGCCAAAGCTTTGCATGCTGACCTGATTGTCTAACAACCAGGAAGTTCCCATAATGGCAAGATGCCATTATGTCTGCCCACATTATAGTAATTCTCTTTAAATTTGCAACTGTATTTATATATTTGAATATTCCCATTCAATGCAACTCTTTGTCCTCTTTTGGAAATAGATTTCTTTATCTTGGTACTCAGTAAGTGCCTGCCTTATCCCCGAATTGCAGGTTGAGTGAAATTAAAGGAGAGTAGATTGCTTATGGTCACCGATTCATTTTACACTGAACTGAATATTTCCAGCTTACACATGTACCTACTACCTTTTCTCAGTCTCATTCCCTCCCCTCTGTTTTTTATACGTCAAGGAACATGTAAAAATCTTCAGCCATCTCAAGATTGCCTGCAACTAGTCCTTGGGTTTTGTACATCAACAACAAGACAGTCCAGGTATTTTAAAGATATAATAAGAGCGCTTCCTGTCACCCGTACATGATACTGCTTTGAATGAGATTATCAAGAGGCCACTTCAGCCAAGGTAGCAAAGGCTGGGACAGAAAGGAACTGTGTGCTTAATGTGCTGTAATTGAACGTCAGCCCAAGGCTTTACAGCAAAGCTATAAAAACTAAAATCAATTTTAATCATTAAGGGCACTTTGCTACATTCTTCTTCACCAAGGTTAGGTCGGCTCATGTAGGCAGTGAAAAATATGATCTCTGTCACCTTTAGCTATAAATATCATCTCTTGTATCAAAAATCGAATTGTACTACACTCCTTCTGTGCTGATTACAATATAGCTTTTAGGATAAAGTTGGGGAACCTGCTTGTTTTTTCTGTTGAGAGCCACATTTTTTCAAAGGAACTCTTGGGAGCTACATGATGGCAGGAGGTGGGTCCAAAACCAGTGATGGGTGGGACCAGATCTCTCCAAATTATCAAAACCATTCCTTTCCACTCTTTTCTGCTACCATTTTCTTTCTTCTTTACTCATCTACCCTACTAGATAGAGATGGGCACGAAATGAACATTTTTCGTTTCTGTTATTCGTTATTTGTTCCATTACATAACGAAACGACAAACAAAAATTGTGATGAAAATGGAACGAAACGAAGAGAACCATGAAAATTGGGTTCGTTATGTTTTGTTTTTGTTAATGGCGACGTGCAATGAAATGAGCTGTTTTAAATGTTAAAAAGCACCCTGGACATCCATAAAACCCCAGCAATAATTATTTATACTGTCTGATAATACCTACAGGGCGGGGTGTGTGTCCTTAAAACGTGCATTTATGTCTTTTCTCAGAGCGCTGTATTTTTTCCTTTAAGGGGAGTTAGGGGACATCGACCCAAAATGGCTCCCAGATGCCTAATATTGATTTCTTGGGTATTAAAACGCCCTAGACATCCATAAAATGCAGAGATGATGTGATAATTATTTGAAATTATTACCTACCAGGGGGTTGGGGTCCTTAAAACATTTGTTTTTGTCTTCAGCTATCGTGATGTATTTTTCTTTTTCCTTTAAGGATGACAAAATGGATGTCGCCACCACAAAATGGAGGCAAGCCATGTGATGGGATCATGTTCAACCAACAGCATGCCCAGGTTGCAAACTGGGCAGGTATGGCAGCCACAGAGGGCATAAAAAGCTCTGGCAGCCCCCATCCGCCTTGCAGTCTCTGATGGGAGTTAGGGTGGGATTGCTGTCTCTGCAACTCTAGCTGCATTCCTGCAGCCTCCTTGTGTGCATGCGTGCTGTGTACCTCTCAGTGAGCACCCTCCCCTGCCCCACAGTGCAGTCACTCTGCGGCTGTCTTGCACCCTGGGCAACGCCCGCCGCTGCCTATGCAGCCTCCCTGCGAACCTAGTCTATACTGTGTCTGTGCCAGTTCAACTTTTTTTTAGTGTTTTTCCTCTGGTCTGGGGTGTTGGGGGATGCCCATGCACGGAAATGCTTTAAAAATCACAGAAAAAGTGGGTAGAAACGAAAAACAAAAAAATGAAAATGAAATTTTTCCAAAAATTCATGAAAAATTGAAACGAACCAGAATGGACCTCTCAACGAAAAACGAAAAACTGAAATGCCATTTTTTTATTCGTGCCCAGCTCTACTACTAGACATGGAGATGAATTTAAAACATGGTGAATCATCATGGGGGCTCAGGAATTAACGAATCAATGAATTTCCAATGAGAAGTTAATGGATCAAATGAATTGATTCATCTCCCCTTTAAAATGCTATAAAAATACTCCCATAGCATCTAGAGTCCCCAACTTTGCAGGGATCCTTCTTCTGGCTCTCATATAAATCCCAGAACATTGGGTGAGGATTAGGGTACAGCTATCTGAGCTATTCGCCCCCAGGAAAAATTCTCTTCTTCCTACCAGCACCTAGAAACACCAAACTTGCAGAGAGGTTTCCTCTGAATCTCTTCTACAGTCTGTCCAAGTTTGGGTTTCATGCATCTGAGTTATGCACCCACAAAGTGTGCCCCCCCCAAGGAAACTCAATATATCTAAATTTTGAGGGATTGTAAAGGACAGTCAGAGAAAGCTTCTCTGCAAGTTTGGAGTCTCTAGTTACCTGGGGAAAACTTTCCTGGGGGTTGGTATTTGGGGATACCTAATTCACTTCAGACATAAAAACTCGAGTCTCCCTCAAACTTGGAGAGATTGTAGAGAGAGTCAGGGGGTGTTTCCCTCTACATTTTGTTCCCTGGATGCCTTGGGAGCCCTTTTAATGGCCCAATGACACAATGATTCAAAATTTGCTAAATTTTGTCAATTTGTATTCATTGGGGGACTCCAGAGAGTGAGAAAATGGTGTGAACCTATGGCTTTTCAATGGGCTTTTGAAAGAGTCCATGGTGTATAAGGAATGTTCTTATGGGGCTCTAGGCAAAGCTTTTTGGACTGTGGTTCTCAGAATCCCTCAGCTTGTATGAAATCTGGCTACATGAGGAAACTGCATAGAATACATCTCTATAAATAAAAAGAAAGACTGTCTAGGAGACAATAAAATGAATGGTTGATATTTTGTGGCTTTTAAATCTGTTTTTCATAATCCTTTATTCAACACTTTTACTATGTTATTAATTCTTCTTTTATAATTGACTGCTTTTAGCTTTCAATAGAGTGTTTTCAATTACGTAAGCTCCCTTGGGTTCTTTTTAAGGTGCACTTCTTTTTCTACAGCTTGTGTATAATAATAATAATAATAATAATAATAATAATAATAATAATAATAATAATAATAATAATAATAATGAAGAAGAAGAAGAAGAAGAAGAAGAAGAAGAAGAAGAAGAAGAGGAGGAGGAGGAAGGAAGGAGGAAGGAAGAAGGAAGAAGGAAGAAGGAAGAGGAAGAAGGAAGAGGAAGAAGGAATAAGAAGAGCTTCAAAAGTAATAGTTTTATGATTTTTCTTTGTGGCTTAAAATAGATATAATCTAAAGATTATAGTATGTGCTGAACACACTATAGATAAATTCAATAGATTTATCTATTTTTTTCATAATATATTCTAAGAGATCATCTGACTTCTTAATTTAGGATCCAGTACAAATTAGTATTTTTATCATTTAGGTATTTATCCTGAAGGTTTGTATACCAAAGTGTACTGGGGTGAAGTTATATTTATACATATGACTTACAGAGAAACATAGAATCAGAGAATTGCAGAGTTAAAAAGGAACTCAAGATCATTAAGTTCAACTCCCTATCAAAGCAGGAAATGTACACCTAAATAATTCTTAATAGATGGCTATCCAACCTTGTTTTTAAAATCTCCAAGGATGAGAGTGCACTAACATTCAGGGTGGGAAGGGAGAGAGAAAAATATATAATTACAAATAAATGCAGATAGCAAAGGAACCATTTGTGTTAATATAGGGAATATTAATAGTTTTAGCCTTTGAATCTTTTAGTGAAAGTCTGGTAGTTGTGAAGGAAAAGAACAGTAGATAATAGTGTATTACATTTGGTAATGACTTAAAAACCCAGGCTTACCTTCCATCCATTTATATGGGTGTCCATTATGCCTATGAATTTATCTCACCTGTTTCTCTCTGTATTCTTGAGCTGTTGTTTTTCCAAAATAGCAACTTCCATATCTTCTTCAAGAGTGTCCTGTAGACTCAAATGGTTGGAAGCAGGTTTCGGTGTATTGTGTTTTTTTATGTCCAATTTGTGTCCATTGATCCTTTCATGTAGAAATTGCCTTGTTTGCCCTATTACTGGCAAAAAACCCTACATTAACTGAGAAATGGGTGTTCTTAAATGAGTGATGAGTGTTCTAGGCAGGTCTGACTAAAGCAGAGTGGAATGGTACTCATATCTGATAATATATACTCTCATGCATATATATGTTGATGCATTCATTTCATATATTGCCAAAAGAATTCCTTTCCTGTATCTCATCAAGAATTCTTAAAACTAGCCAAACTAGGATCATGAAATGAGTTTCAGCCCAACTCAAGCTTTTGGGTGATACCCTAGTAGTAGGTGGGAGTGTTCTTTCTGAAACTTGGTGAGGCTAAGCCTAGCTCAGCCTCAAAACCTGTTTTAGGCCTTGTATCACAGGTGAGTCACATTTAGGTATCTACACAGTCTGTGTAAGTCAGGTAGAACTACCAGAATGGAAAATTATGGGATTTGTTGTCTCAGAAATAAAAAAAATCCCACCACTAATTCCTCTATCTTGGGTGGAGCTTAGATTCTGATTTCAGTATTGCTCAACCAGTTTATTTACTTCCAAGAGATTATGCTTAAGTTTACAAAACTGCCCCCTGTCTAAGACAGGTGAGTCACTTCCCTTGCATGTTAACAATTAGGGAGTGAATCAATATCTGTTCCAAGTACAGTATCTGTTCCTAAATATCCATGAACCATGATGCCTTGCTGTCTCCTGGGAAAAACCCATTTTCCTCTGGCTGTTGGTTGATCAGAAGGATGAATTCGACAAGAGACAGCCTTGAGCACACCAAAATAAATGGTCTTTGCTTTAGTAAATAAAGTGGACAAGATCTGGATGCCCAACTAGGTCTATGAAAAATGATGGGGAGGAGAAACCCGCACGGACTCAGAGGAGATGATGCCGTTTATGGCCTCCCTTCACTTTATTTTTTATGAGCTCATGTCTTCGGCCTTACAGTAAATGGAGACACTCAGCACAGAGGCCGTAAATCTTTGATCAACTTCTCACAGGAAGGGACGAGGAATTACGGTACATTGACAAGGGGGAGAAATTTCTTGACACTCTCAGCATAGTTTTTGTGTTCATGAAAACTAAACATTTTTTGCATGAAATTGTTCAAATTTAAAATTTCAATATTCCCTAAAACAAGTATGGCTGCTGCTTTATTTTAAAATGTAAAGTACTAGATGGGTGGATTGTTAGGACCTGTTTTAGGAAACAACCACGCAATGTCTGTTTTGACATTGGGTTTGTATATATGTACTTTGCTTCTCAAAGAGAAAAGACATTGAGGGAAAATGGCACCCTGACCACAACCAGCTTCGTGGGTGGGGCTAGTTTGCCTGCCTGCACAGACCAGGTGTGAAAATCTTTGCACCAATCCAGGGAACTGAGGTATGGGTGACAGAGATGATTAAAGCCTCCCCATGCCTCCTGGGGCAGTTGCAGCAGCGAGACCAGCAGTGAAGGAGCATGAGCAGTGCAGAGGAGCAGCTGGCACAGATCCCCTGCTGGGACCTTGGAGCATGCCTCGGCTTCCTCTGGTGCTCGGGTTTGCCCCGTTCAGCCCCCCCCCTTTTTTGAACTCTTGGCTTAGAGTACAAACAGTTAAGGCAGGGGGGCTGAATTTAGTTAGGGACAGTACAGGTTTGATTGGAAGAGTGCTACAGTGAGTGGGCCCTCCGTGCGGTGGAGGAATGCACAGTTAAGTGCCCAGGTGGTACACCACCCCCATGGCTATCTAGCCCCATGATGAGGGAGGACAACCAGCAGCTGGAGACCCCAGCCCCCAGCAAACCCTTAGTGAGAGGAATCTGTACCCCCACAGGGGTATGTCCAGCCCATGGCTTGCAGTATAAGAGCAGACTCCATAACCTAGCAAGGTAAGAAGGAATTGCTTCCCCCAAAAAAAGCCAATTGAACTGAATAACAGAGGGGGAATAGAGGCAGCATTAACATCAGCAGCCCTCACCCCCTTTTTTGACCATCAAACCTGCCACACCAGTTATCGCCCAGCAGTTAAGTGCAGGGGCAACAGGGCTCCCCCTGTGGATTACCCAGCTCCCCACACATGCCAACACCAAGAGCCTTGGTAACCATTCTGAGCTGGGGGGGGCGTACTGAGCTAAACAGCAGAGATGGCACCCAAGAAGGGCACTGGGAAAGAGAAAGGCAAGGCCCCAGCCAAGCACAGAGCCACAGCCTGGCCACCTCCCCACAAGATCTCATCTTCTTCCTCCAGAGAGGATTGGCCAGACTATTTGGAAGTCTGGGATGAGCTCAGCCAACTGGAAAAAGATAGGGCATAGGCCCTGGGCATGGCTGTGGCCGAAATGGGCGGCGGGCCTCAGTGTAGCTCTAAAGTGCAAAAAATGGCTGAGCTACATAGAATGGAATTGCTAATGATGTCACACATGTATTTCCTAGAGGACAAGCTGGCTGAAGTGGCATGGGACCATGCTGAGGCCCCCACAGCTGACCTTCATAGCTGCCTAGCCAGATAGGGCAAGGTCCAGGGTCAACTATTAGTACACATCAATGGATCCCCTTTAACGCATTATCAGTTCTGGAAGGTTATGTCTTCAGCATTACAGAGGGACGGCATTAGCTGCTGGCGTTTTGGGACGCACTCGTTCTAGATTGGGGCAACATCTAAGGCCGCTCACTTGGTCTATGACCAGGCTAGAATACAACACAGGGCACTGGAAGTCCCAGACATTCCAGATTTATGTTCGGCCACTGCCTATTTATTAGGCATGGGCCGCCTGCTCTGTGTTCCTTTTGTAACAGGTTCAGTTAGCAGCAGACAAACCAGAGTGACCATTTGTGGCCACATTTTCATGTTTTGAGTGGCGAGGTTTGCCGAAAAGTCTGTTGGGGGCCAAGATCTTGGCCTGGACACATGTGCTGCCATTGATTGGAGGGGGAAGAGAGGCATGTGGTGGAAAGAATTCAACAGCACCATATATCAACTAGTCATGGAATACACCCTCAATATCCTGGTGATCCATTTGGGTGGTAATGACATAGTGCAGATGCCCGCTGAGACGTTGATCAAATGGATCAAGGAAGACCTGGTTAATTTACACAGAGTGTTCCCGAGTTTGAGATTAGTCTGGTCAGTGCTGGTGCCACATTTAGAGTGGTCTTCAGCCCAAGACCCAAGATGGGTGTACATGGCCTGTAGGGAAATGAACAGGGAAATGCCTGACTTCCTCGCGAGAGGACTGGGGTCAGTAATTTACCATCCTAACATAATACCATCACACCCCGAGCTGTACCACATGGATGGCATCCATCTATCTGACATGGGCCTAAGCATTTTCCTAGCTGACCTACAAGGGGGCCTACAGGGTGAGCTGCTCAACTTGGTGGGGCTAAGAGGCTAATTTCACCTCTTCCCATGGTGGGTAGTGCAAGAGGTAACAGTATTCATTTGGCCTGCAGTAAGTCATACCTAAGGTGCGGGACAACCCTTGGAGTAAATTAAACCTCAGGATAGGCCTAGGAGTTAAAACAAGTTAGGATGCGAACACTAGGCTGAACCGAGGGTTGTTTGGGGCCAGTAGATTCAGACAAGTTAGAATGTTGCTGGACAGGTGGCAGCAGTATCCTGAAGTGTGAATCTCACTGAATACACAACAGGGCTGGAAATATATTCGGATACAACCATTACCCCTTGCACTACAGGTTTTCCTTGTCCCGCTTGTAAGGTTCGTCTTAAAGTTAATTAAGTTTAAATAAAGTTGGCCTGTTCTCCCAAGAAGTTGTCTCGCCTCTTATTTCCGGGCTGGAGCGGGGGGGGGCAATGTGCTCTTTGTCTTCCTGCCATGCAGAGGAAAGAAATCTTGTAACATTTTAAAATTCCTTTTTGACAGTTCTTGTCCTGTCAGCTACTATATAGCGATGAGAAACATACATTTAGGGAGCAGTCTTTCCATCATTAGTTATGAGTATTCGCCTGGGCTCAGCCCGATGGTTTCACTGACAAAACTGCTTCCATTTGTGGAAACAAGAGGGATTGTTTGTTGCTCCTCCCTGTCTTATTTTTTCCTCAGTTGCCCGATGAAAGCCCTGGTCTCACCAGTGAGCAGAGTGATGTCTTAGAACAGAATAACACTTTATTGTCATTGTACAAGTTCAATGAAATTAAAAAGTGCCATCCAGTCTGCGCATCACTCACCTCCAATATAAAATTCCAAAACATAAGCCTACCATTAAAAACAAACATCCATCTTGAGGCAATCACAGGGAACAGAGTGAGGAAAAAATATTAAAAAGAGCAATAGGCATAGTTTTTGACAATTGCCAATTAAAAGGGCAACACAGGGAGCTCCTGTTCTCTACTCTTGTATCCTTTTGCTGTGCTTCCTACCCATTCCTCCCTACCCATTCTCTTTTCACTGGATTTGAAATTAGTGATGCACAGTACAGACTTCAATATGCAATGACTTTATCATAGGAACAGCAAGGAAGGGTCATTTCTAAGAAAAAGAGCATGTTTTTTTTTCTCCTTTGCCACTAATTCAGCATCTTCCTAAAGTTTCCTTTCTCTTTCCTTACATCTCATCATGATGTGTGACTAATGATTTCAACATGAGGGATCTATTAATGGGTCTTTGCTTTGGCTTATGGGTAGCCATAGAAATGCACAAATATTCCTAGTTTAGTTTGCTTCTACTCATTTCACTGAATATACCTTACCAGTTCTTTATGACACACATGAATATGCATAGTGGTCTGATGAATATCACACCTAATAGGAGCAACAATGGTGATAATCAGGGTCTTTGCGGCACCCCTCCTTCTTCTAACATATTTGCTAGGGAACTGCTTAGAAAAAAGGAGAGAACTTTGGCCATTCATATGATTGCCTAGAAATAAGACCTCTGTGATTAATGAGACTTCAGAAATGTGGGTAGGCTGATTCTGAATAATAATAATAATAATAATAATAATAATAATAATAATAATAATAA
>JAHTLZ010003526.1:21643218-21653316 GCA_023846285.1 Phrynocephalus versicolor | reverse complement strand
GTTTGGAACTTCAAACCCCACCTCCTCTGACAGACACCCACTTGGAGACACCAACCAGGTTTCTCTGCTCCACCTTGTCTGGAAGGAGGAGCTTCTGGCTCTTTTAAAGGTGCTGTGACTAAAGCTCATTGTGAGAGATACATCAGACTTGTCTGTTTTACAAAACACAAAACAACATAATCAATATCAGCAACAACACTGGAGAAACAGGTTAACAGGTGTAACACTGTGTGTCTCTCGAAGATTGCTCTTTTTTGAAGGGATCTCAGACCTCATAGGAGCTGCCTAGATACCTTGAGCACATCTGATCTCTCCTGATCTCAGAAGCTAAGCAGAGTCAGGCCTGGCTAGTACAAGGATGGGTGACCACCAGGGAATACCAGGTGCTGTAGGTGCCTGGAGTAGGAACTGGCAAGCCACTCCAGTATTCTGCCAAGAAAACTCCCTGGACATGGGGTCATGAAGAGTTGGTCATGACGACAACGACGACGACAACAACAACAACAACAATGTGTTTGTGGGGAAATGATCTGAGGTTTAAACATTCAAATAAGGAAGAAGGCATATTAATTATGTGAAATTCCTAAGTGGTCATCCCTAAACTGAAGTCTGGAGTTCACTGAGAAGAATCAAGTGATGGCCTTGAAGTTTGTGACAAATGAGCCTAGGTGCTTATGTGATTGTCACATCTGGATTACACATCAACCAAATTTCTGTCAGTTAAAAAACAGTCCCTTATTCAAAAGAGAAGCAAAAAGGAAAAAAAGAAGGGGCAGAGGAAGGAAGGAAGGAAGGAAGGAAGGAAGGAAGGAAGGTTGTTAGAATGAGTTGAGTGCTATTGTCTGTATATGCACCAATTTTTGCCCACAGGGTTGTTCATTTTCCCAGCTGTAACAAAGAATTGTTTTAAACATTTATGACTATAGAGGGGTGGAAATACTGTGCAATTTGACTGTTTTTGAGTTGCAGCTGTGCTGAACAAAACAAGCTCAAAAAGTCTTGTAGTTCAAGCAGCTTGGAGAAGTCAGAGACAGCACCTGCTTGCATTGTGAACTGCTACATCTGTAACCAATCTGATGAATGAAACCTGACAAAACTCAAACACATAATGAGTAGCACTTCAGCACTTTCTCTTGCATCATTCTGATGGGGTTGCTTCTCGGTGTCAAACTTCTTATTCAAACAAAATTTCCCACCATGCACCTGCACTCATCAGATAATTCAGGAGGCATGGACAGCCACAAGAGCATAAAACAGCTTTTCTGTGCTTGTTAAGAGCCTAGGTTCACAGCCAAAATCTTTTTACAAAGACTGGGGTTGGACAATACAATAACAGGGTTGCTCAAAAGTCCTAAATCATTCAGGCTTCCAAGTTCTACAGAACTGTTCAAAATGGTCTAAAATTTGAAGTAAGGCCAAGGAATTAGAAAAAAAAAATACCTGGGCCAGATGGAATGTGGATGAAGCCAGACTGCCAACAAAGCAAATGGAATTCAGATTCTATATGTGACTGAAAGAAATTGAATCCTTACAGATATGTCCTCTTTGGGGGCCACTTCATCCAACGTTCTCCTCTCATGAAGCATAATGGAATTTGTAGCCCAAAAAATGAAGTGTCAGGAGACTATTTGCTGCCCATAAAATCATAGAATCATTAATTGGGAAGGAGCATGTAAGACCAACCCTCTGGTCAATGCAGGAATCCAAATCAAAGCAGATCTGACAGGTGGTTGTCCAATTTTCTCTCAGGTAACTCCAGAAATGGAGCACTCACCACCTCTTGAGTCAATTGGGCCAATTGGTATACTGTTCCAACAGTTAAGAAGTATTTCCTGATATTCAGCCTAAATCTAACTTCCTGTAGCTTGAGCCCTTTGTTGTGTGTCCTATACTCTGAGAAGATCAAGAACAGATCCCACCCCCTTCTCTGTATGATTGCCTTTCAAATAATTGAAAACTGTGATCATATGTCCCCTCAAACTGCTTAGATGCCCTAAGCTCATCCAGTCTCACCTGATTTTGGAAGCTAAGCAGCGTTGGCCCATGGACATGGGGTCACAAAGAGTCGGCCATGACTGCAATGACACAACACACACACACACACACACACACACACACACATGACCACTCAAGGCTAAACATGTTCAGTTCTTTTCTCAATGATAAACATGTCACAAGGCTTTCTTTCTTTGTGTGTATGGTTTTTTAGGTATGAAATCTCTCTGTTTCAGGTGTGTTTCTTCAAACCCTCCTGTATTTTCTGCCCGTTCTTATTTCATTTTGGGTTGTGGTGGCATGCCTTCTTCCTTTTCTTCCTCTGTACAGAAATGTGTGTGAGTCGATGTGCACACACCTTTTCTTAATGTAAGCATCTATGCAATTTGTCTTTTGCATATGTTTTCCCCATTGATTAAAGTACATTTGGGTGCATTTTGTTCTGTTGCTTCTTTGCCTTTTAGCCATTATTTTTGTTGTTTGTTCTGTTTTGAAGCATGCATTAACTTGTGCAATGCTTTCTCTCTTGAAAAAGACCCACAAGTCTCACAAATGTGAGATTTCTCAAGGAGAGATGCATTTATTTTTGCAACAAAGACTTTGGAGGTGCAAAAAGGTTGCTTTGGCACAGGCTGATGAATCCATAATTCTTTCCCAGCCCTTGTTTTTGCTGCAACAGAGCAACATGGTCAAAAACCTTTTTGGAAATGACAAACTTGGATCCTAAAATCTCCATGCTGTCAGAGGCTTGGCCTCTCCAGGCTGTTCACAGATTCACCTCCAAGTTACTGTTACTAGGAAGGAAGGGGATCTGATGAATGAATTTTGCTGCTTCTTTCAGCTTGATTGCAACCACTTCTCAAACTCCTGTTTAGCTGAGGCAAGCAAGAGAAGGGAATCTCAGTTGAGATGAAAGGAAAGGGAGTCATAATTTTGGATTAATCTGAGCAAGTGGAACAGCTGTGTGGCACCTGCCCAGAATACAAAATGGTGCCAATTATAGACAAGATGGTTCTTCCACTTTGGATCCTGGCAGTGCCAGATATCATCCTTCTGCTTTTACACAGCATAGCTGATATTGTGATGAAATCTATCCTCTAGCTTCCCACAAGTTTTTTTTTCATGCCCTTAAAAAGCTTTCCTTTTTTCTTCTGCCTCTCCCTCAGGATGGCTTGAAAATTCTGAATATTTTTCCCCAGTGCAGTTTTTAATTTTACTTAATGAATGCAAAGTTGTGCTCACCTTACTCAACCTCCCATAACTCCAAAGTCACTCTGGATGTCCAGACACACTGAGAAATCTGAAGAGGAAGGAGCTATCTCATGGTTACCCTGGCATTACTTCTTACCCTGAAGCAGGAGCAGCAAGGGAGATGGAAGTACAGTCATCTCCCACCATTTCGCGGTTCAGGTCCTGCGGTTTTGCTATATCGCGGGATTGTAATACCTGTGCCTCAAAGCCATATGGGGGGGCGGCCGCCTCCCCCCACCCCTCTGAAAGGCCTTGGAGCCATGTGGGGGGCAGCCACGAGCAATCATGTCACTCCCCACCCCCCACCCCTCTGAAAGGCCTCAGAGCCATGTGGGGGGCAGCCATGAGCAATCATGTCACTCCCCACCCCCCACCCCTCTGAAAGGCCTCGGAGCTGCGCGGGGTGTGCTGCACCACCCCCAGGCCCCACCCGACCCGCTTCTGCATATTGCGTATTTTCAAACATCGTGGGTTGGGTGGGTCCCTAACCCCCGCGATAGGTGGGGGGTTACTGTATACACTGCTGGGCTCATACATGCTGGGCCCAACTAGCTCAAAGTGAAGGTGAGCACAGGAATGTCAAGCCGTGGCCATCAGGATTTTCAGAGGAGGAAGGAGTCAAAAGCAATTTCTTTCTGTAAATTCAGTGGAAGATGGTCAAAACTATGGATGGAATATTTGGCATAGCACTAGTTGTAGTTGAAACAAAACGCTCAGAGGGATTTGTCTTGGTGAAAACAAGACAGCTGAAGGAAACCAGCCCAGCAATGTCAAGTGGTCACTGAGTGGAAAGCTGAAAGTGGGAGACATTGCCTTTTATGCAACAAGGCTCTGATAGGACTAGAGATTTTGCTGGTTCTTGTAGGCTATATCTTTACTTGAGGCTATAAAGAAATGGTGCTTTTGTAACTGATGTTTTTTTCCCATTATATTGCACAGAAAGTCACTGTCTAACAACAAAAACAAATGTGTTTGCTAGTTAGCTGGCATTTTTTATCACTCTCTAGACTAGTTTGCAATTGAGATTATGTTTCCTCCTACAAAATGCTATTTATCGTGAATAGATCGAGAGATAGTTTTCTGACATCTAGGAAAAAAAACCCTTTTGTTCTCATGTCATCTCTTATCAGCTGGGACAAGTTTTCCAAGATCTCCTGAGACACATTGAGATTCACAAGCACAAACGCAAGTTGCAATTTCATGCATTTCGGCTATGTATAATCTGTAGTGAGGATTTAACCATGAGTGCGCAGATGCAAAGCTCCTCGGCAGTACCCAGAAAAAGAGCAGGTCAAGTGTTCTAGTGTAAAAAATGTAATAATCATCATAATTTGATGATGATTTTTCTGCATTCATTATTCAGCAGCATTCATTCCCTTTACTATGGCATCAAACTCCAAGAATGGATAACATTCGTGATGGAAAAAGAAGATGATGCTAGTGATTTTGGTATTGGAAGCAGAATGAATGTAGTTCACTGTTCATACAGTGAACTCATTCCGCGTGGCATTTAATTTTCTAAACTGGTCTAATATGTTTCCTGTTATAATTGCATTCAATAATATGTCTGGAACAACACAGGGGGCACTGTTGGAAAAGAATTCTGCCTTGTCATGATGACTGCAAATTCTTCTCTTTTTTTTGTGCTAAATCATCTGTATTTTTCAGAGCATTTACATCAAGCCACCTACACTTCGTAACAAACTAATGTGTCTGATTGGGAGGCAAACTGCCTGTGTCTCATAATATGCTTCCCCTTGTGCACCGAGAAACTTTTAGCCTTATGCATAAATGTGCACCCGCAAGTAAAACACATGGGTACAAAAGTAGCCAAGTGCTCAGTGAAAATGAGCAGTAGGAAATGCCAAAAGGGGAACATCCCTGTAGGGATCTGGAATGCAAAGGCCTGCATACAGGCCCTTGAAATGAGTAGTGGTATCATCCCTAGTGCAATATCGAGATGTTCCTTATCCATCTTCGAAGCAGATGGTTATTTGTCTGACAAACTAAGAACCCAACTTATTTTCCTCTCTGCTGGGCACTATTCAAATTGATCCGCATGTGCAATAACTCAACATAATGCCCATGTTGCAAATATCCACTGCTAATATGTCTTTAAAATTTATGTTGTTCAGATATGTTTTAAATACCTATTAGTTCTTGTTTATTTTATTAGTTTATTTATATAGGTTATATGTCACCCACTACCCAAAGGTCTCTGGGCAGCTTATAATTAAAATAAAAAATTCAAACTATTAAAATATTACAATGCAAATGAAATATTAAAATGATAAAAACATTTAAATACAATAAATACAATACACTAAAACAACACACTAAAATTGCCTTCAGGACCCGCAATCTATGTTATATCAGTTTAAAAACTTCTGGAACAAGAAGGTAAATTTTACCTGGCGCTGAAATGTCAATGTCGGCGCTAGGCGGGTCTCACTCAGGAGGGCATTCCATAACTTGGGGACAGCTGCCGAAAAGCCATCCCTCTCAGCTACCTACAAGCCATCCCTCTCACCTCCTTGAGGGTTGACTCTTTCAGGACAGCCCCCTGGCTAGATCTTAACTGCCAGGTAGGTCCTCCCATTGTTCTTGTCATGTCAAGTCATGTCAAATCATATCACTTCTGACTTATGTGGCGACCCTATGAATGAATGATCTCCAAAATGTCCTGTCCTCAACTGCCCTGCTTGGATCGTGTCAACTCCAACCTCTGGATTTCTTTTAGGGAATTCATTCATCTTGATTTTGGCCTTCTTTTCCTGCTGCCTTCAACTTTTCTAGGCATTATGGTCTTTTCCGGAGACTCCAGCCTTCTTTTGATGTGATCAAAGAACTCCAGCCTCAGGCTCAACATTTTTTTTTTTTTGCCTCCAGAGGTAGTTTGGGCTTCATTTGATCCAGGAGCCAGTTGTTTGTTTTTTGGATGTTCAAAATATCTGCAAAGCTCCCCTCCAGCACCATATTTCAAAGAAATCTTTCCCCCACATCAGCTTTCTTTACTGTCCACCTTTCATACCCATACATGGTGATCATAAATGCAAGACTGTCTAGTATGTCTTATGAAAGGAAGGTCACATATAATTTTGGTACACTACATATTGTTTCCCCAGCCACTAAGGAAAGTATCTTAATAGCTAATCTGTGATTCATTCATCTTCCTATTTACAAAGCAGCATTTTTCTTTGAGGAGAGGGACTGTTGGACGCCAAAGGACATCTGTGATGACTTCTCGATTTATATTCCAAAGCATCTGTCTTAGTCCATCTGAGACAAATGTCCTCCACTTTGCCAACAGAAATATTTTTTTCTCTTTGAAATGCCATTCTACAAAATGAGACCAAGAAGAGCAAAGGTCAGTAAGAATAATGCCAGGTTTCCAGGCTTATATGAAACAAAGCCTTCTGGGTTTTCAGACTGACATGATGCCACATACTAAAGGGCATACTAAATGTCTAAAGGAGAAATAAAGCATAGTCAATTCATGGAAGCTTGGAGACCCTTATTAAAATGCAGTGGACCCTTGTATAACAAATAGCTTGTATAACATAAAATTTGTACAACATAAAAAATTCCGGAGATAGGGGAAATTTGCTTAACATTATCGGCTATGAGGAGAATCTGTACAACATAAAATGGGATTACTCCATTTTCAATGCATTCCTATGGGATTTTGTATAAAGGAAAATTGCTTAACATAATTTCATTTGTAACAAATTAATTCCTTTATACAAGGTACCACTGTATATGAATGAGTTAATTGAGAAGAAATATGGTTTAGGAAGTAATCTAGATTGTTGGTCTGTTATTTTTTAAGATGGAAACATGAATTGGGAGACTAAATGTAGCCCTGTTAAACTGTGCAAATAGCTAATTAATAAGTAAGATTACAATGAATATTACTATTTTATGTTAAAGTTTCTTTTGTCTTTTGTCTTTTCCTTTTTGTTTGGGATGTGAAGGATTGTTTTACTTGAAACCAGATGAGAGAGCAAATCTAACTGGCTAAGATGTCCGGGAGTCAGCTGAGCCAACAACAGGCTTGTTGAAGCTGTGCA
Organism: Phrynocephalus versicolor; assembly: GCA_023846285.1. NCBI lineage: Eukaryota > Metazoa > Chordata > Lepidosauria > Squamata > Agamidae > Phrynocephalus > Phrynocephalus versicolor. Next base: position 21,646,000 of record JAHTLZ010003526.1, on the reverse strand, counting down.
AAATCCAAAAATCCCTCCTACCCTAGGGATATTAGAAAGTACATAGCACCTCCCTCACCTTGATATTACTTTGTCTAAGCATACTGGCTCTGTCCTTTGGACTGGAGAAGGTTTGGATCCTTCCTTGCCAGCTCTTACTGCACCACTGGTTTGACTCTTGCCAACAGACTCTAGTCAACAGACCAGTTCCACTGGCAGATTTCTTGATAGCAGATCTCTGAGATCAGCTTGTAGAACTGGTGTTGCCAGTATGAATAGCTTGGCCTTTGTCTTCAGCAACACACTTATACTCTGATAGACTAGATTGTTTATAGTTGCCTTTTCAAATCTTCTTCTGATATCTTGGCTCCAATCTCAATTCAGATTGATGTATGTTAGGATAGCATGCAGAAAACAATTAGCAAATTCAGTTTCCTCATTTTCAACATTAAAGTTATGCAGTTCTTCTGGGGACATGATTTTTAGCTTCTTAGTACTCAGCTGCAGCCTTGCTTTTGCACTTTCTCCTTTTTCCGCTCTTTTCCACTTTTTCATCAGCACTCATTTCATGCTCTGCTTTAAGCCAATTATTCATAGGTTCATCATTGGTCTGAAGAAATTTGATGGCATATAACAACCCTACATCTTATCTGGAAAAGGCAGCATTTTACCCGACTGAAAATTCTGCAGTGTTGTGATGAGCTTGATGTTGCAGAGGACAGCACATATGAATACATGCAAGGGAGCTAATCACTAATGTACATTAGACTGAGTCCTACAACTGAATTTCAGCTGTCTTATCCTGGCACAAATGCCCTGAAATAGATGTGTTAAAAAAAATCAGCTGGGTACAAGAACCAGGTTAGCAGACAGAGTTGGAGAAGTTTGTTCTGCGCTGGTTTGAGCTCCGTTGTCTAGATTCAAAGCCATCTGTGGAAACCCATTAACTGGAGAACAACTCAACTTGCTTAGTAGGCAGGAACAAGTAATTAGGCGCTACTAGGTCAATAGAATGCCAAGACACAACTGGAAAATCGGTGTCTTTTTTACATTTCTTCTAGGTTTATAAATGTCTGTCTGACTAGGTCATATTAAAACTCTTATCCACACAAAAAATAATTCCCACATGGTTTTTCATCTCTGCTGGTGTCTTTGGGTCAAGGAGTCTGGCTGGGAAAGATATTATTAAGCATTCCACTTCAGCCTATAATTAGGAGGGGTCCTTTTAAAATGTCTACGAGTCTACACTTATTCCAAAACAACCTCCAAGTCTCCCCAGGAGAGACAGCACTCTCACCTTTTCTTTTACTACTCCATTTTTATGTTGTGCTCATCACCACGGTTGATGAGTGTAAAATAGGGGAAGAAGCACAAAATGCCGCTTGCGTTGCTTACCAGGTTTATAAGAGCAAAGGGCACCATTAACAGATGGTACATGAATTCTAAGCAAGCCTTAAATGTTGCCAAGATTAGATGGACAAATTATTAATGGCTAATTAGGCTCTCTGAATTTGCAAGCTTTCTCCTCACTGTTGATTTTCCAGGAAAATATTTGCTTTTCATTTGTTTTCCAAAGGGAGCGATTTGTATCCTGTTTCCAGGTAAATACACATTTGTTGCATAAAACTGTAATTATTACTGATGTCTGCCTTTGGAAGTCACCTGTACATTCCTATTTGTGGTTGAATGTGTCAGGGTGACTATGTCAATGAGCAAAAAAACTTGTTAGAATTATGTTCAGTCTCATATATTGCCTTTAAGAGGTTTGTCTGGGAGGGATCTTCCTGGGCTGGGCTGACTCTCAATCAGTCCAACAGTAGCCATTTGTTCCTTCCCTGTCTCTGATTTTGAAGTTAGTTAGTTACTTATGCTACAGTTAGTGTATAGTCAGTGTGCCACTATGAATAAGTTAAAGCCGGTTGTTTAACTATCATTTTCTACAATATGCTGTTTTTAATTTGTTCAGAATTGTGAGTAAAATTGAACTTTTTATTCTTTCTCTTACCAGTATCTCAAAATGATTCACTGAGAGTGCAAGTGCCAGTTGAAGAAACAATAAGAGACAGCCTACCAGGGGAACATGTGAAGCTCATTTTGTTAGGTAGATTCCTGCACTATTTCTGTATAGTTAAAAGATATTAGTGAAAAACTGTGCCAAGAAATACATAAGCAGGCTCTCTTTCTTTCTCCTTTATAGCTTTCTTATTTCCATACAGTATAAATCTAATTTATTGCATTTCTATGACATAAGGCTTTAGGGTAAGGATGCAAATACATATTTTTCTGCAACATTCTTTTTACCATCCTTTCACCACCAGGACGCTGCACTTGGATTAGACTCTGGACCCCTTCTATGCAATAATAAACCAATTGGAGCTTTTTTTAACCCTCTTAATCCTAGGACATCTTCCTTAAACCTCTTCTTCCAGGACGTTCCCTTCTTGCTACCTTACTCCCCTGCTTTATCTTTCTGTCTCTTTCCATAAGCCAAAGAACTCTATAGCTAGAATCCCATTATTTATGTGCACGGGCATAAGTCAAGCAGAATTAAAGACAAGGTATTGAAACTAGCATTCCTGTCCATATGCCACATCATGCAACTGGCACGTGTCAGGCAGTACAAGCGTAGACTCCTTAACCCAGTGCAACTCACTTCTGAGATTTACGCTACTCAGATTATACTGGTGTATGTATACATGAAATAGATTAGACCAACAGGCAGACAGGCAGGCAGGCAGGCAGGCAGGCAGACAGACAGATAGATAGATAGATAGATAGATAGATAGATAGATAGATAGATAGA
>JAHTLZ010003526.1:21628686-21643208 GCA_023846285.1 Phrynocephalus versicolor | reverse complement strand
TTTTACACCTGCGCACGCGCAATGATGGGCTGGCCATGGGATGGGACTATGCAAATTTTTGGAGCCATTCCACCAATCGCATGGCCAGGTATTGCTGAGACTTCTGGGTGTGCCAGAGAGGGCATTAAAAGCCCACAAACCCGAACCCTAAACCCTAACCCTAACCTGAACCAGAACCCATATGCCAGTACACTGTGTTCTTAGTGGGCCAGAGGCACCCAGAGGTACAGCCCACTAACCCACCCTAACCTTAACCGTGACCCTAAGCCTACCCCATGCTCTGGGAAGTCAAGTCACGCTAAATCGCAGCGATAATGACAAACGAAAAAATGAAAAACAAAACGACAAATTTTTGAAAAATTTCGCAAAAAACAGAAATGAGCCGAAACGGACCCATCCCGAAAAATGACAACTCGAAAAATTTTTTTTCCAAGTCGTGCCCATCTCTAGTCTGTTTCTTAGGTGCCCTACAGTATCTGTGCTTGAAGTTAAGTGCGACCTTCAGTTCATTTCTCCCAACTGAAGGGAAGTCTTGGTTAGAAAACTGTATTCTGCCAACCTTTTTGGGTTTTTTTTTAAAAAAAAGATGTTTAGTATCTATTATTCTGTTTGCCACTTAGGAGATAACTGGTTCCCTGCCAAAAGCTTTTCACTTCAGTAATATTTGCTGTTCCCTAATGCAATTAATGAGTGTAATTGGATTCTTCTTGTGTATTCCCTTTTAAATGCCCCTGTGAAACAGCTATGTAATGTCTGAATCACTGAGAACAATAAGCCAGGATGCACTACTTCAGAGATTCAAAGATCTTTTATGCATGGCTGTTCTCAAAAGGAATGTGAGGTCACACACAGTTTTGGGGGAAAATAGCCTTTCTCACCAAGTCAATCCCCAGACTCCCTTTTGGATACCTTGGATATTCATAATGTTTCTCATGCTACTGCATGAGAAAACATGAATGGGAGTCTTTATCTAATCTGGTTGGACAACAAAAACTACAGAGATCCTGAATGGTGTATCCCATTCAGCTAAATCCTGGATGAAATGGGACCAAAACAATTGAAATTCAATCCAGGAATCAAATTGCTTTTTGGGGGGCTGGGCCCTAAACACAAGGGAACTTTTGTCCCAAAATGTCACAAACAGCACTACAGGGGAACAATACCAAGGTGATGTGATTAAGATGGGGGATTTAGATTGAGCCTTCTAACTTACAATCTTGGGCAAAAATCTTCCCAGTAGTTTTCAATCTCAGTGCTTGAAGGAATAGCTACAGTAGGGCCCCCATATCCACTGATTCATTATCCACCGATTCAGTTATCCCTGGTTGGCAGATGAAAAAAATTAAATAATTCAGCAGCCACAAAGCAAGTGGTTGTCACAAACAGCAGCTGTAGAGCAATCTGTTGTCACAAATAGCATCTGTAAAGCAAGCTACTGTCACAAACAGTGGCCATAAAGCAAGCTACTATCTCAAACCAGCAGTCATAAAGCAAGCTACTGTCAGGCAACAGCAGTTTGGGGTGGGCGCGCGGGCCTTCTCTCTTATCCACGGTTTTCATTATCCATGGGAAGGCCTGCAACCAATCCCCAGTGGATACTGGGGTCCTACCGTACTGTGATGCTGCTGATGTTATATGATGCAGTTCCTCACTCTTAAAAGCAGGCCTCTTAGCTGTGAGCCAGTGAGAGACTTTATGATGGTCTTGACATGAATTTCTCCATTAACAAATTCTGCCACCTAAGTAAATTATCTCATTAACTTTTGCTGGATATTCCCTTCTTGCATTTTTAACAGGACCATCAAATGGGTTCCCTTGCATCTTTTTGGCCAATTACCCACCCATTCTGTCCTTCTGTGGTTTGTGTATGTGCAAGTATGCACACATGCTTTGGTTTGCGAATGGAAAAGACACCAGTTTTCGACAAATACATTTTACAGAAAGGCAAGTTGACAAACTCTTGATAGGTGGTCTTGGCATAGGGTGATGGCCTGTTGCATTCTGAATGAGAAATTTAATGGGGATTCTTTTCATCCATAATCAACAGTGAATTGTAAATTCTCCCATCCAGATTGTCAGATCATATACCAAAATTGCAGATAATCATAACAAAATGTGTCTGTTTTTATATGACTTTGCTGGAGAAAAGGATGCCTAATGTGATTGTTATATCTACCCATGAAAATCTCACGAGGATTTGCGACTGAATACTAACCCAGTAATTTGGACAGTGTATATTACATCTAGCCCCAAAGATATTCAGAGCTGTTCAAATTTGTTTTAGATATGCCGCAAATTCAAAATATAGCAGAAGTGGGACTGGGGAACAACGGGGGGGGGGATCAAAGAATTTCTTTCCTTTCCTTTTCTCTTTTTTGTAACCAAATAGGTTTATGAAGCACATCTTACATTATCCTGCCTATTTAATTTGCATTTCAAAAGATGCCCTTAACAGTTTTCACCAGCAGGGAAACAGGTATTTTTCAAAGTTGATATTATTGAATTAAATTTTCTGGTAAGGGAATACTGAGATGAAGAGCTGCAGTGCAATAAAAGGAAACTAGAATTGGGTAGAAGTTTAACAGCTGACCAAAGAGCACTTTTCTGAATGGAGGTGGATTAACTTGGCCATCACAAATCCAGCTTGGCGTGTGGAAGAGAATCATCTGAAGACTCACTGTAAGTTTGGCATCTCTAACAGGGGCTGTTTGACCACTCCCAGAAGTCCTGAATTGCACGAACCACAACATGATTCATTTTTCTTGGAAAGTTTGTGAATACTTGTGGTTTGTGGTTTGTGAATAGTGATGAACAATAAACCATTGTAAATAGCTGGTTTTCCAGTTTGTTTCCATCTCTAATCCTTAAAAAAACAAAAACATCAAAAAACTCCTAATATCTAATCAGACTACTGCTCCAACAAGCACACCATAGTCTAAGGTTGGGGAATCAAGGGCTCACGGCCCAATCCAGCCCCCACAGAGCCTCAATCTAGCCTCTGGAGTTTTGTAGAAAGTCACACCCTTTCCTCGCAACACTTTTATTTGGTTGTTCCCTCACTTTCCCATTCTAAAAGGTTAAAACGCCACATCCCAAGCCTTAGTTACTGGGAGTAAAAGCTCTGAGTGAAATTATATTTTGGGTCCCATCCTTTTTAAGGTTTCACCTAACACTAGAACGTCCTTTCTCTCAGAACTCCATTTAGCCCTTGGTCTGAAAGATGTTCCTCACCTTTCTGCCCTAACTGATAACAGCTGTCCAGAGTTTTAGAGAACGGCATTTCTGAGCCTTACTTGAACATGCTATGGATTGGATTGGGGCCTCCTGCAATGAATACTCATCTTATATCTGTTTCAAGCAGCCACCAAAAATTAACCATTTCATGCCAACTATTTCCATGAATGGAGAACTTGGTCTGCAACATGGATCCAGAGCACAATTGGCACAATCAGTGGCCCCAAACCTTGTGGCTCCCTGAAATCCTTGCCAGCACAGCTAGTGATGAACAGACCTATCAAGTGTCTGTTTTTGGCCGGGACAGTCATGAATTAGGCACTCTTCCCCGATTATGTCCCTGATTTATGATTTTCCCGAAAATGTCCTGGGTGGGCATGTGTGTGTGTGTGTGTGTGTGTGTGTGTGTGTGTGTGTGTGTGTGCAGGAGTTAGGACTGAGGGCAGAAGAAGGCAGAATGGCAGTGTTTGCCTCAGGAGCCTGCCGTGGCCAGCAGTGTGGCCCACCCAGAGAAATTAGGGTGGGCCAGGGTAGCTCTAGCGGTGAGCCACCGAGCAGGGAAAGCAATGCCTGTTATGAAGTTGCTTCCTGTCCCACGCTCATGCAGGCACATGCCCACAGGAAGGAGAGGCATGTTGAGGGGACCTCGCCTGCTGCACGCTCTATTTATTTATGTATTTATGTATTTATGTATTTATTTAATTAATTAATTTATACAGTTAATATGCTGCCCACTACATAAAGGTCTCTGGGCGGCTTACACTTAAAACAAACAGTTAAAACAATTAAAATATTAAAATGTCAATTAAAACAATACAAACGTGTAAATATAAACACTAAAATTGCCACCAGGATCCACAATATATATTATGTCAGTTAAAAAAACTTCTGGAACAGGAAGGTTTTTACCTGGCACTGAAACGTCAATAGTGTTGGCACCAGGCAGATTTCACTTGGGTGGGCATTCCATTGTCTGGGGACAGTTGCTGAAAAGGCCCTATACCTGCAAGCCATCCCTTTCACCTCCTTGAGGGATGGCTCTTTCAAAAGGCCCCCCTGGCTAGATCTTAATTGCTGGGTAGGTTCATGTGGATGGAGGTGGTCCTTCAGGTATCTAGGTCCTAAGCCATTTAGGGCTTTATATGTCAAAACAAACACTTTGAATTGGGCTCAGACAACAACTGGTAACCAATGAAGGTTATATAGAATCGGTCCGATATGGTCTCTATTGGCCCCACAACTCACCAGCCGCACCACACAATTCTGAACCATGTAAAGCACATTACAGTAATCAATTAGCATGTTACCAGTGCATGCGTAACTGTGATGAGGCTCCACTTATCCAAGTAGGGGCATAACTGGTATATTTTCCACAGCTGAAGAAAGACACCCCTGGCCATTGAGTCGACCTGGCTTTCCCCCCACCTCCTGAGGGGGGTGGCTAGCTGTCCCAGCTGGAAGGGACCGCCTCTTCTCTGGCGGCAGCAGAGGGGCAAATTAAAACTTTTACATACCCTTTTGAGTTGCCCTTTCCAGTCCAGATCCCACCCCTTGCATGTTGCCACTGCCTCACAGGGGTGCCAGCCAGAGCAGGGCATTGTCACTTTCTCTTTCGTCTGGCCAGGGGCATCGAGCCATCATGTGACCAGGTGGGGTGAGAGAGGGAGCCCCACTTGGCTGCCTGCCCCTGCCATTACTGGCAGCCACTGCTGCTCGCCCTCTGCCTCCTCCTCCTCCTGCTTTGGATCCCCAAGAGTGCTATACTGGTCAACTTTGCAGGAGAATCTCCCACCCACCCCTGTGCTCCGGGAGGTGACTACTAGTGCAGCTTTGGCTCGGTGGGTGGGAGGGGCAAAGTGAGTGGCACGTGCGTGCATGCATGTACATGTATGTTTGTTTTTGAGATTGTGGACTGGCCAATTTTTAATCTGTTTTTGTTTCATAGATAGAGATGGGCACGACTTAGCGGTATTTTCGTTTTCGTTTTCGTTTTTTTGTTTTCGTTACGTAACAAAACGAAAACGAAAAATGGTTCAAAAATGGACCGAAAACGGAAACGAAACAACTAATTTTGAGCCAATTTTCATTTTTCATTACTGGAAAAACATAATGGAGCTAAATGGGGAGAAACGAAAATTTTTTCGTTTTTGTTTTTGTTTTTTCGTTTTCGTTACGTAACAAAACGAAAATGAAAAATTTTGAAATTGGCTCACGAAAACAGAAACAAAACGAAACGGACCCTAGCTGAAAACGAAAACGAAAATGAAATTTTTTTTCTGAGTCATGCCCATCTCTATTCATAGATGCTCCTTCATGGGTATATAAAGATATGAGTATATATTTCTCTCATCTTCATGTGTGGATTTTATTAAATAATCAGCATGAACATGTGCACATAAATAGTCTCACAAAATGTACATGAATGCATATGGTTTATCGAAATAGATGAATGTTTCAACACATTGTACTGTGCAATATGTGTTTTCTATGCATTCTGGAACATTTTAAAACAATAAACTTCATACAATTGTGAAACATAACAATCCAATCTATGCTTTAGATCAGGAGATACAGATCAGTTTTGTGTGACAAATCAGAAGGATGAAATTCTTTAGTCACTCACAAGAGATCCATAACAGAGAAAAACACTCTGAGATGGTGTAAAACACACACAAGAGATTTCGAAGATGCGATCATACTCAAGTTTCAACAGAGTTGAACTGTAACCTCTCCTCTCATAGCATTTTAAAAGACTTTACATCTGGGTGAGGCCCCTCTGAGCGCTGCAATACAAAACAAAATTGAATCTGCATTAAATGTTTTCTTTGTCCATTGTAGTCAGTGACACCAAGGCTGCATGCGAATTAAACAATCAGATTATGGACAACTACACAATTAGTTACCAGCCCGCATCACGATCCAACAAAGTGAATCCTCAGACCTATTATGCTCCACACATTTGGCACATCTTACATGCCTGATCTTTCTTTCCAATAATAACTTTCCTTTAGGCATAGTTATTAAGGCCACCAATTCTGTGAAAGAGCTTGTGTTCAATGAGGCAGGTGTTTAATAGGAAGTGATAAAGCATATAGTGGGGTTTAATCCAATGCATAAAAGGAGGTAACTTGATTGGCTCCTCCAAATCACTTAATCCACCTAATTTCTTAATTTACAGAAAGTGGGAGAAACATTATGTGCTTGGGCTGATACTTGAATATTTGCTTTCCAACATTTTGAAGAGTCTGTAGGCATTAAATATTAAAAAATTTCAATACTGGAATACAAAAAGAAAAACATATCCAGACCAAATTGGACCATTTGGGTCAGCATTCCAAGACAGGGAAACTGAGGTCCATGCCTGTCTCTGTTCTCGAACTATGCATCTAATTGTGGATTTGATTGTGCATTCACAAATCTTCCTAATTTGTTAAAGTGTGTTCATGCATCACTTCTTATAAAATACAGTAATACCTTGGTTTATGAGTAACTTGGTTTAATAGCATTTTGCAAGATAAACTTCTACATTTTGCCTTGATCAACAACCAATGTCTTGATATACAAGCATTGGAGCAGGTCAATGGTGGCTCTCCCTCCCTCTTTCCCCTTGCTGGATTGTGGGTGAGTGTCTGGAATGTTCCATCTCAGGCAGCCTCCACAGCAGAGGGAGTAGAGAGAAATAGAGGTTTCCCTTGCACCAGCCAGGAACATTTTCAAATAGGAGTTTTAGCTTAGGCTTTTCTTTTTCTTTATATTTATTTTTTTATTTAATTTTAATTTTATTTACTGTATATATATATATATACTCGAGTATAAGCCTAGTTTTTCAGCCCTAATTTTGGGCTGAAAAATGGGTCCTCAGCTTATATTCCGGTCAATACTTTTAGCCACTGAGGCAAGTTTGGGTCAGTGGCTAAAAGTCATTTTAAACATTGTGCACCACTTCTCCTGACCCCCCCCCATGTTTAAAATGACTTTTTAAAAGGTCATTTTAAAACAATGTTTAAAATGACTTTTAGCCACCAACTCAAGCACTTGCCTCGATGGCTAAAAGTCATTTTAAACATCACACACACACCCAGCTCACAAAGGAGGAGTTGCCAGGCCCTGCTGCATTTCCCACTCTAGGCTTATACTTGAGTCAATAATTTTTCCCAGGTTTTGGGGTTTAAACTAGGGGCCCCGGATTATACTCGGGTCAACTTATACTTAAGTGTATATGGTAATTTGTTTTCAACATTCTTATTTTTCCAAAGCATTACTAGTCATGAGGCAGCAAGTCAAGTGTGTATAGGGCTACAAATTGCACTTTATTATTGTCACACTAAAACTACAGATTAAAATCTCAAGCAGGGCAGATTTCTCAGCCAGGTACCTGAAAACCATGGTGTGGACGTGGACTTCTAGCTAGCTTCTTTTGTGAGTGTTGGCATTTTGTGTGCACAGTATGTGGTCTGTGGGATCCCCTAATGAATCATCTGACTTTCTATTATTTCTTATGAAGAAATTTGCTTTGATATAAAGGCGTTTTGGTTCATAAGCATGCTTCTGGAATGAATTATGCTCATAAATCAAGATATTACCTTATGTATTTTTGGCAATGCAGCTCCAAAGATGCATTCCAAATTGCTAAGTGTCTTCTATAGGTAATGTTCCTCACCTGTGATCTCTTCTTCCACTCTCTTTCCATATGGAGCCTTAAGCAAGATTCGGCCTCACTCAGCCACACAGCAAGGCCAACTCCATCTTCCTCTCCTCCCACCTCAGTACACAGTGAAGCAAAAATACCAATGAAAGCTGAATAGATTCACCATAGAAATTAAGATGAGGGTCATCCAGCCCTTCAGATGCTATTCAGCTGCAAATCTCATCACACTCAGCTCAACCCATGGTTCATGGAAATGATGGGAGCTCCAGTCTAACATCTAGAAGGTTCCAAGCTATGTTATACATTTTCCCATTTAAATCCAGTATGTTAATTCTGTCTATGTAAATACAATGGCAACATTCAATGGTATGGAAAATATAAAAACGAATGCCTGCTGTACAGGCAAGACTGTGTGATCTTTTCATGGGTGCTGAATAGGACTATATTTTTTATCTATCATTTTTGCATTGGGCTGTTGTCATAAAAAGCTTTTCATGCTTCCATGCTGGACTTAGCTGCTGTTTTAATTAAGTAATTTTCCCCGTGGTTTTTACCTTCCTCAGCACTTGGAAAGCACATTTCCCTCCTCCTGTCCTCACCTTCTTCCGCCAGTTATTAAGTGAGGGTCAGTTCCTTCTGAAACCTTGCAAGTCTAATTATCCACAAAAGTAATTAACATTTCCAATGAAAACTGCCACTGTTGGTTTTCACTGGGGGGGGGGGCTCCAGGAAAGCAGTAAGGTAAGGAGTGAGGTAATTAAAAACCCATTATTACAGGGTCCCCTTTTTGCCCTCCATTTAATAGTGCCTTTGCTTTGTAAATGGCTGGAGTGAAGCTTTCTCAAGATGCAGCTCATCTTTACTTCAGACAGTGATATTAGTTTTTCCTCTCCACCCCTGTTTTTGAAAGGTTAAAATGGCTCTCAAGGAATAAGGACCGGACAAAAAGAAATTATCTTTCAGTAATGGCTAAAGAAAATGAGCCTATTTCCTGAATTTATCTCATTTGACAGTTGGAATGAATGGCATTATTATGCTCAAGCCAGAGAGAACAACCATGTCTCTTTCTCTTCAGTTGCTTAGCTTAGATCCTATATATTAATTAAAATGTAAAATCATAGACATAGAGTTGGAATGGACCACATCATTCCTCAAGTCCATCTTCCTGCTGATGCAGGAAATCCATAGTTAAAGCATTCCTGACAGATGATAATCTAAATTCTCTTTTAAAACTCAAAGAAGAAAACGTTGATCAGTTTCTGACAGCATCCAATCTGAAATAGTTCTTATTAGAGATGGGCACGACTCAAAAAAATGGTATTTCGTTTGTCGTTTGTCGTTTAGGGGGTTCGTTTCGTTTCGTTTTCATTTTTTGGGAATTTTTTTAAAAAAATCGTTTTCGTGTCATTATGTAACGAAACGAAAAAATGAAAACGAAAATGAAAAATTGCTGTTTCGTTAGTATTCATTACAGTTCAATGTATTTGCCATAACGAAAACGAAACACACGACAAAATTTCTGGTGTTTCGGTTCGTTTCGTTTTATTTTGGAGACAAAATTCATTTTTCGTTTCGTTACATAACGAAATGAAAAAGAAAACAAAAACGAAAAATTGCTCGTTTCGTGCCCATCTCTAATTCTTATTATCAGAACATTCATACTAAAGCACAGCTTTATTGTAATTTTAATTCACTGATTATATTCTTGTTCTCTGGAGCTACAGAAAACAAGATTGCTCCATTTCCACCTAAAAGTAAATACCTGATGCTATCAAAGCATCTACCAATTCCTCTCCCACCCCCCAAACTACACCTAAGCGGCTCAACAGTTCCTCACAATACTAAGTTTTCAGACCCTATACCATCTCCATTGTCCTTCTCTGGATATGTTACAGTACCAATATTTTTCATGAAGTGCAGAATTCTAGATGAGATCTGACTAAAGCAGAGCACAATGGTATTATTCCAGCCCCTTGATCGAGACACTATACCAGGGATGGCGAATCTATGACATGCGTGCCAAAGGTGGCATGCGGAGAGTTTTCGCCTGGCACATGACATGATCCCTGCCCCCCCACTTCCCCCTCCACTGGACCAGCCATGAGGAACTGGCAGAGGGGGAAGAAGGGAGGGAGGGAGCACGTTGCGTGCCAAGCCGACCCTGCAACCGCTGTCCCCATCGCCATTGCTGCCATTGCCCCCTCCCCTTGCTGCCGCCGACCCCGCCTTCGCCACCATCACCACTACCATCCCTGACCCCGCTGCCACCATCACCGCTGCCCCCGGTGCCTTTGTTGCTCTCACCACCACCCCTGCCCCCTGCTGCTGCCGATCCCACCCCCCCACTGCCACTGCCGTCCCCATCGCCATCGCCCTTGCAGCCCCTGCTGCCGACCCGCCTCCACTGCCATCACTGCTGCCCTCCCTGCCCCCTGCCCCCTGCCAACACCACTGATGACCCTGACCCTGCCACTCCTATTGCCCTTGCTGCCCTCCTCCCCACCCTGCCCCCCGCTGCCGCCGATCCTGACCCCCTGCTGCCGCTGTCCCCATCACCACCGGCCTTGCTGCCCCTGCCGCTGTCACCCCGACCCCAACTCGGCCATCCCTGTGCCTCCCTGCCACTGCCGATGCCGCCGATGACCCTGACCCCGCCGCCCCATCTCCCTTGATGCCTTCACCCCCTGCCCCCTGCCGCCACCGATCCTGCCACCCCCTACCGCCACCACCACCATCCCCAACACCGAGTTTGGGCACTCGGTGTCAAAAAGGTTTGCCATCCCTGCACTATACTGTAGTTTTGTTTTTGCAATTAGAGATAGGCACAAAATGAAAAATGAAACACTATTTCATCATTTTGTTACATAACAAATCATTTCATTACAAAACAAAATTACAAAACATCATTATGAAATAAAATGAAACACCATTTTCCTTCTAGAAACAAAACAATTCATCCTAGAGGAACCAAATTTGGTGGGTAGCTTTGTTGGCCTGTTTCCTTTAACTCCCTCCCCCAAATTTGGAGAGGTTTGGAGTTCAAGGGGCTGAGTTATTAAACTCCAAAAGGAGTCCCCCAAGAGAAAATCATTTCTAATTCACTTGGGAAGTCCTTAATAGCCCCCCGCCGGAGCAATTAAGCACCTCCCGGCTCAATTAGAAATGGTTTTCTCCTGGGGAGAACCCCTCTGGAGTTTAATAACTCAGCCCCCTAAATCCCAAACCTCTCTAAATTGGGGGTGCGGGGTTAAACGAACCTCTGGTTTGGTTGCCCATATGGCCATCAGCCATCAATTTCCAGATGGCACACAGTTAGAGTGATGGTGGAAGGTGCTGCTCTGAGATGTCCATACCAGTAGATTTGGCTTTTTCTCACCTTATCTCTTAATGATGCCATACTTATGTGCTGCATCATTTGTGATGTGCTTGTATAGAGAGATACCTGATGTCCAACGGAGCATATACATTTACATGGAATGGAGGCGGCCTCTATGCCTGCTGTTGCTGCCCAGCACTCTGTGCCATACAGAGGAGCAGGGTGGAAAATCGTCTTATAGATCTTGGATTTGGGATGGATTGGAATTTGCCTGACATTGTTGGTGTACAGCGTGGTCCAGAGAGCATTTTGCTGCAGGTCTTGTGTGATGGCATCTCCTGACTTATATAAACCAGAGCAGTGACAGTGTAGAGCCTTGGTGCCCTCCAAGTGGAAAAGTGTTAGACAGGCCAGCTGAGCATCACACATAGCTCCTAGTGTTCTCATATAACATATTGACCAAGCTGATGAGTGGTCCTGGCCTCCATTGGTACAGAGGCCCTACCAGATCATCTGATGTGGGGCACAGTCAAATGCCTTCTCCAGGTCTATGAATGTCACGTATAATGAGTGGGTCTTTTCTCAGTGTTTTTAAATGAATTGAGGAGCTGAAAGGATGTCATCAGTCATTCCACATCCTTTGACAAAGCCACATTAGTTGGTGGTGCATTGGACAACATCACAAATGTGCTGGCCCAGAATGTTCTCCAGTGCGGACAGGAGGCAGACTGAGAGATAGTTGAAGCAGTTGGGTGGGTTGCTGTTGTTTTTGAATATGGGGATTGTTTTGCTCGTTGACTAACCCATTGGCACACAGCTGCTCTTTGTAATGGTATTGAAGAACTCTGTCAGCCAAGTTATCCCAATTTCTTAGAGTTCCTATATTTTCTAGAAATCAGCAGGCAGATCATTGGATCCAGGGGTCTTCATATTCTTCATACTGTTTAGTGCCTTTGTGACTTCTGTGGTGGTAATGGGCAGAACTGGCCCATAGGTTGGTATGCCTTCAGAGATTGGTGGGTGCAGAAATTCAGTCTGGGAGATCTCATTGAAATGATCTCGCCATCATTGCAGGATTTCCCATTTTCCTTGGAGTCTTTTGCCATCTTTATCCTTTATGCACATAAAGTGTTTGATGTCTTGTGTGGCCTCCTTTCATATGTTGGCTAACCGGTAAATGTCCTTCTCCCCTTCTTGTGTTTCCAGGTGATTTTATAGATCTTGATAATTCTCTGCCTTGGCTTTGGCAACATCTCTCTTGGTTGCTCCTTTGGCAGTGACATAATTGTGTTGATTGTCTGTCTTCCATCCTGCCTGATTTTACTTGCACATAAGAAGAGATTTCAGGTATCCCTGCAATGAAAGCAAACTGAGTAAACAAGGTAAATGTAATGATTTTTTAAAAAAAAATACTCAATACAGTAGGACCCCCATATCCACTGATTCATTATCCACTGATTCAGTTATCCACGGTTGGCAGAGGAAAAAATTAAATAATTCAGCAGCCACAAAGCAAGCTGTAAAGCAAGCTGTGGTCACAAACAGCAGCTGTAAAGCAAGCTATTGTCCCAAATAGTGGCCATAAAGCAAGCTACTGTCTCAAAACAGCAGTCATAAAGCAAACTACTGTCAGGAAACAGCAGTTTGGGAGTGGGTAGGCAGGCGTTCTCTCTTATCCCCAGTTTTCATTATCCACGGGAAGGCCTGGAACCAATCCCCAGCAGATACCGGGGTCCTACTGTAATGTGATTATATAAAATGGAGAGGAAGACTGAACCCCTTTATTGAAAAAGATGTCACTCTGTGAACACCATTCAGCTATTCCAAGTAACCATTTTTGTAGGTCTCAGAGGGATAAATGATGACACTGAAAAACCAGTGGGTGCAATGACTGAAGTGTCAACAAGGCTCTTCTGTTTGGTGTTATATAATCTGTTTGAAGTCTGCAGACATCTGCTCAGAGCACCAAAGTTGCAGAGGCAACATGAAAACCATGAGGACCCCAGGCTAAATTCTGTGCAACTTGGAAATGACACATCTGTTAGACCATTTGTTATTTGCTCCTTAATGAGCCTTGTCTAAATCCTTCCATTGTGTTTTTCATTGGTTTCCCATCCCATTGTCCTAGTCTTTCTGACAGTAAAGATTCCATGCTTATGAAAGTCGTCAATCTTGTTCCTTCTTACTCCACCCTGCTCAAGTGGCAAGATCGACTGGAAGGCTTCAGGTGGCGTCTTGGGCAAACTGAGAAACAAACTACAGAACAACACCAACAGCAATCCCACACCATCCAATTGTTTTCATATGTACTGCAAATCCATTCACTGAAACAGAGTTCTGAAACATCAGTAGATTTCATTCCTGATCAATCTGGCTCATAATATTTGAACAGGATTCATTCCCCAATAATATGTAGTTCCTGATGATCAGTCCTTGGGTGTTCTTGGGCCACAACTCCCAGAAATCCTTGCCATCACAGCTAGTAATGGAGGCGTCTGGGAATTGTAATCTAAGAACATCTGGGGACCCCAAGGTCGGGAGCCACTGCATTTGATGTTCAGATTCTCATTAAATCTAACCGCACATGGCTGCCTGAGAGAATATTATCTCACACTACTGTTTGGAACACAGTGAGTGATCAGTTGAAGGTAGAGAGAGACCTCAAAGGTAGGGTTGCGTATTTGGCCCTAATAAAATAAGTCCATGGGTATGATGGGTATGATATATTATAATTTATGATATATTAACCCCACTCTACCAAGACTCTAAAGGTGATAGTGCATATATCTATATCTAATATCTATATCTATATCTATATTTATATCTATCTATCTGTGTATATGTAGATAGATAGATAGATAGATAGATAGATACACACACACACACACACACAAACACACACGCACATACATACAGATATCTATCTATCTATCTATCTATCTATATCTGTGAAGAACCCCAGTTCTACTTTAAAACTTGATTTGCATAGAAATCAGATGATATAGTGAGTAACACATACATTGTGCGGTACAGTTACTTTAGTTCTATTGCAGGAAAAATGTATATTGCTACCATCTGTAGAGTTATAATACAGATGTGTTTGTAAAATGGCAAATCTGTTATGGTAAGCATAACAGTTATGGTGCACTTAAAATGGCAGCTCCTAAATGGCTTGCAGTAACACAGACCCCCTCCTGCTGTCATTTCTGCCAGGGCTTCTCAGGTAGGAAGGCACAGACCTTGAAAGAATTACTTTCGAACTGCAAAGACCTTTTTCTGGTGGAAAGCCTCATCCAAGAGAAAATCTTAAAACACATAAAAGAA
>JAHTLZ010003526.1:21590597-21611642 GCA_023846285.1 Phrynocephalus versicolor | reverse complement strand
TGAATGAATGAATGAATGAATGAATGAATGAATGAATGAATGAATGAATGAATGAATGGAATGGAATGGAATGGAATTTAGGGCAAACACAGGAGAGTGTGCTGATTGTAATGTGTAAGAAAGAATGGTGCCAACAACACAGTTTATGGTCCTATGCTCTTAAAATTAAGAAATAGTTTTCCCATGTTTGTACAATCAATTTGCATGATTGCTGGACTTTATGCATAAAAAGGAAGTGTATAAAATATTGTCCTTGCAATTGTAAGTATATCAGGAAATTTGGTCCTTACAATTGTAAAAATATAATGAAATTTGGGGCAGTTCTTGCAGGCAAGGAACAGAAGGTGCTGATCCTTTGTTCCAAGGATGAGACAAGTGAGGATTTACATTCATTTTTCCTTACAAAAAGCTATCTTTCTGCCAAATATGGAAATATACTTAACAATGACACCAGATGGGATTTTATTGTGAGGCTTTCAATCCGAATGAGGGAATCGATCAAAAAGGCCTTGGTTTGCAAAGCCAACCACCGTATTTCTGGTAGCAACCATGGATAGAACAGGGCCTTAGATGTTAAGGGAAGCAGATATAGAAGGAGAGTAGATTGTCCTTCAGTTATCCAGACACCAAAATTATTTAAGCTTTATAGGAGAGGTGAGCACAGATTAAAAGATGAACTGAAAAATTGTCAAAAATGGCTAATTCATCAGTTCATATCCGTACAAATCAATAACCCCTGATGTGTATTTTTGCAAATTTTGCAAATTTTGAATTGTTGATTTGTCAGGCTGTAAAATGGACCCAAAGGCTCCTAGAGACACCATAATAATGGGTAAGGTTTCCCTGACTCTTTTCCACAATTCCTCCAAATTTGGGGAAGATTGGGTTTAAGATGAATTATGCACCAAAAAGAAGGGTACCCACACAAAGGTTTTCCCAGGCAAATTCTGTAAAATGACCCCCAAGTGCATAGAGACACCAAAATTGCAGAGAAGCTCCCCCTGATTCTCATCAAAATTTCCTGTATTTTGGTGAAGATTGGGTCTCCCCAAGTCAGTTGCTAAAGGACACTGCGTTAGTGGGGGGCATTTTGTGGGTGTATAAACTCAGATGTCTGAAACCCAATTTTTTCCAAACATGTAGGGATTATAGAGGAGAATCAGAGGAAGCTTCTCTGCAGTTTTGCTTCTCTAGATACTTGGGGGCATTTTCCTGTGGGGTCCACTTTTTGGGTGCATATTGCATAACTCAAGCACATGGAACTCAAACTTGACCAAACTTGCAGAACGTGTAGAGAATAGTCAGAGGAAGCTTCCCTGCAAATTTGGTCTCTCTATGCACTTGGGGGTCATTTTACAGAATTTTAAATGCAAAACAAACAAACAAAAAAGTCAATGAATTGAACACATTTTAAGAACCCCTCTCAGACCATCTGTCACTAAAGAAAAGACTGCCTGAAAAAAAAAAGTCTTCCCCTGCTTGCAGAAGCAAAGATGAGGCCAGCCTAGATCGCTGTGGGAGGGGGTTCTGGAGTCTGGAAGCAGACTTCTACTCCCCTCTTTGCTATGAGCTCAATGTGTTGTTTCTAGTCTGGTTAAGATGCATCAGGTGAACCATTTGGTAAGTTGTGTGATACAAACAGCAAGCTGATATTTGATATTAACCGGCCAATTGGTTGTGATGTTTTTGTTTAAACTGTGGAAATGTTAAGCGAATTGTAACTGAGTTAAAGTTATGATATGCTATCCTTGCAATTAAGGTTACTGCACTTGGTTGTTTTTGTGAATGACTCTGAACACAAATTGTTGTGGATAATGTGGTATATAAATAAATTGGCTGTGAATATGACTTAAACTGAGCCTGGAAAATCAAGAGTTCAGCAGTGTAGACTCAAGCAGAAGATTTTTTTAATATGATCCAGGAGTTGTAGTGCAAAAAGGTAGCTTCTTCAAGTTCTGTTTTAACTGACTAGTTCTAAAAAATTAAGAGGAGGCTATATATTGCAATACAGTGGTCCTCGGCCCTTTCACGGTTCATATACTGTGGTCCCGCTATATCACAGGACCGCAGGACCCCGAAAGGGCTTGAAGGAAAGGGGGGAAGGTTTTGGTTCCGTGGCTGAGAGCCCTTTCCAAAGATCATGTGTCGCTCAACCGCACCCCCTTTGGGTGCGTGTGCGAGCAGCGTGCAATGTTTAAAAAGGGTTCTCGGCTGCGGAGCCAAGGCTCCACAGCCAAGAACCCTTTTTAAACATTGCACACCACTCAGACGCACCCCCGGGAGCAGCACGCGATGTTTAGAATTGTGCCCACCCACCCAACCTGCATCCACATATCACAGATTTTCAATGATCGCGGGTCGAGTGGGTCTCTAACCTCCGTGATAGGCGGTGGGTTAGTGTAATAGGTTATTTATTTGCAACCACCACCACCTGTTAACTGCACAGCTGGAAGGGATCCTATGGATCATCAAATCCAGCCACTCTCAAGGAGGCACAATGGAGAAATAGGCATGGGACTTTCCTTTCAGAAATGGGTCCGATTCTAAAAAGAATCATGCCAGCACAGCTGCTGTTCAGAACTTGGACCCACCCTCTGAAACGAAATCAGCCATTGACTTAGCTTGCCTTACCTCAAATGGGCTAAACTCCAACCAGGAAGTAACCTATGATGCATCATCATTCCTTCTCCCTGGTACTGTTTAGCCCCATGCAAGGTAAGTCAAGGTAAGTCAATGGGTGATTTCATTTTGGAGGTTGGGTCCAAGTTCCAAACATGTCGAAACCGGACCCATCGAAAATGAAAGGTCCATGACTATAAAGAACTAAACTCTCAATGTCGGGCTCTGAAACCAATTTCCAGACAGTTTGTCTTTCTCTCGTTTCCCAATCAAGATACTGTAATGATTTTGGTTAGGTTTCCTTACTGACTACATGTAAAGAAGGAGAACTGAAATTGAAATAAATAAGTAACTTCAAGATGTACAGGACATCCATAGTTGTGTCAAATGGTGGATGTGGTTGACAAGAATGCTGGTATTCAGAAATCTTTGCCACTTATGAACATGGGATGCAACTCAAGCTGTTTCCTTCATTTGTCTACCAATGATCCGTCTGAAACTCTGGTCAGCTATTGATCAGCCACTCTTATGGAAGGCCACCTGGAGTGGGGTGAGGGAAACAGAAATGAGAAGCCACATTTTACTTAAGGTTCTGGACCTGTTGACAGATGGTTATGGCCCCTTCTGATGCTACTATGTGGTTCCCAAGGAAGTGTGTTCCTCAGCAGAATTTAGTGTGCGCGTGGTGGCTCAGTGGACTAAGGCCCCAAAAACTGTTGACTTCAAAGCCAGCAGCTCAATGGTTCAGATCCTGGGGGCCATGCAGTGGAGTGAGCTCCTGCTGTTCACCTCCTGCCAACCTAACAGTGAAAAAGCATGTAAATGCAAGTAGATTAATAGGTACCTCCATAAAAGGCGGGAAGGTAAAAACAGTGTTTCTTTACAGCCATGCCGGCCACATGGCCACGGACTTGCACAACACTGGCTCTTCCGGCTTGAATACGGAGATGAGCACCACCCCTAGAGTTGGACATGGCTAGCACGCATGTGCGGGGGGAACCTTTACCTTTACCTTTACCTTTAAAAGAGACTTCAGTGAACACATTTGGTTCTGAATGCAATAGATGTTGTAAAGATTACTGTTGTACAAAAACTATTTATTTGTAGGAATATGGCAATTCTTCTTGAACTTGTCCATATCCTAATGATTAATCTGCTTGGGTATTTATCAAGCTCTTTCCTTCAGTGCTTTATTTAAGAAAGGTCAATACATGCTTATCATCACTAATGACAGCATTATTTTTTCTGGCAAACCAAAAACATCTATTAATGCATCTGATACATATTCCCTGACCAAAAAGATTCAAGCGGGGCATATGTTGAGTTGCTTTCTCTGTTGCCAAGTCCTTGGAATTACTGCTGCAGAAGAAAGATGTGCAGATGGGTCCCCATGGGTACAATCGCTAAGATGTTTTGCTGCCTGAGGGAGAACAGCAAACAGCACGTCTTCCTTCCTCCCTTCCTTCTTTTGCTTTATTTGTATTGAGTCTTGCACAATTTTAAAATTATGGATGTATATGAAATAAGGGTAAAAATAAAAATTATATTTAAAATTTTAAGACAACATGAACAGCCTTATTTAACTTTGGTTTCTCCAGTCTTGCAAGCCTCATGGCGCAGTGGGTAAATGCCTGTACTGCAGGTAAAACTGTGCTCACGACCTGGGTTCAATCCCTGGTAGCAGGCTCAAGGTTCACTCAGCCTTCCATCCTTCCGAGATCGGTAAAATGAGTACCCAGCTTGCTGGGGGGGGGGAAGTGTAGCCTGCACACTGTAATTAAAATTGTAAACCGCCCAGAGACTACTTGTTGTGGTATGGGGCGGTATATAAGCAGAACACTTTGTTTTTTTGCTTTGCTTTGTTGTTTTCACCCTTTCCTCAAATAAACCTCCTTTTCTATTAGCATCAAAAATTTGTCTCTGTTCGTTCCTCCACACTTCCTTTACAGCATCAAAAGGAACAAAAAACACTGTTCAAAATCATTTTCCTCAATTCTTTTTACTACAGCTGTTGTCTAGACGGTTGATGTGCATTAACTGGAACGGGCTGATGCTGCATTTCTTTATTTTGTTCATTACTTGCTAGCACCTCTTGACATACTTCTGAAGAGACAATGACAGCCAAATAATATACTTTTTCAATGGAGTTACAGTAGGTTTCAGGCAGGTAATAGCAAGTCCTTCATGATTCAGTAAGAGCTACATCCGATTGTTTGGCTTGTGCTGGTTTTTAGGATACAGCACTATCATACTCTGCTGTAGAGCAGAATAGGGGTTTATTCCCTGGTCTGATTCAAGCAGTTTCCTAAGTATGTTATTTCTGGTGGCAACTTTCTGTTTGGTGTTCAGTCCAGAGTGATGCCTGAATACTTTGGGGAAGGGTAGCGTTGGAACATTTTGCGTTCCTAGTTCACTTGGAGCTTCCTCTATGCTTCCCTGTTCTTCCTCCCGACAAGAAGCAAAACTCCACATTACTCAACAACAACAAACTTTTCTTTCCATCCCCATGAGTAAAAACCTACATGAAAGACAAGAAATTAAACAGCTAATAATTTGCTGTCCTTTGATGACATCTGAAATTTCCTCTTGAAAAAGCTATCTCACTCAACCTAATCATAAGGCATACCCTGCCAGCTGCCATCCTTTGTCAGAGACGGTTTTTGAGCTAGTTTATGAATTCACGAATGTTATGATTTTTGGACTATAATTCCACAGTTCCCCAGCACTATGGCAATTTTGGGAGCTGTAACTCTGAAAAGAGAATTGTTCCAGACTCTGATTAGAAGCATTTTCAAGTCTCTAGGAGAACAGGAGAGAAACAAATCAGAAGGGAAGCATGAGGTCTTGCTAAGGCCTCTTTGTTTCAATCCCTGATTTATCACCAAGTCCTTCCTCTCATTCTTTGAAACACACTGCGGCAAATTTAACCCGTCCTGCTTATTCCTCCTGCCTCTTCGGATCACGTGAATATGGCATCCAATATCACAGGGAAGACGTTCTGTTTGCACAGTCTGACAATGAAATCTATATCTTTATTCACAACATTTAGTGAATTCATAAACCAGGTCGATATCAGCCTGATGGTTATTTCATCTCTCTGGATCGATTCACAGCTGGTCCTTGGAATACAGATTGATGTTTGCATTTGGAAACACTAAGACCCCTGTCACCTTGGATCGCAGGGAGCTGGATGGACCACAAATTAATGGTAGAGGCAGTGAGACTGACCTCCAAGCAAATGGTACAAGAAAAAACACTGGTGTGAAATGCCAGATGAAAATTCTAGCTGCTCTCAGACAGGAACAGAAAGCCAAAGGGCAGTGTGTTTAGGAAGCTATATTTATTTAACAGCTGCTTTTTCATTTTAGCTATTCAGTATGGTAGATGGTGCCCTTTCTGTGTGCACAGTTGGAAGGAATCCATACAATGTGAAGAGAGA
The DNA here is from genome assembly GCA_023846285.1 of Phrynocephalus versicolor. Classification (NCBI taxonomy): domain Eukaryota; kingdom Metazoa; phylum Chordata; class Lepidosauria; order Squamata; family Agamidae; genus Phrynocephalus; species Phrynocephalus versicolor. Next base: position 21,605,584 of record JAHTLZ010003526.1, on the reverse strand, counting down.
CTTGTATCACTGAAGCTGTATTCCCATGCACACTTACTCTGGAATAAATCCTCCTGAAATCCATGGCAGCTAGCTATTACTGATCACATATGCACAGGGTTGATTGGTGTACTTGAAACAGGAGAGATAAATGGGGCACACTTTAACACCCCAGAACTGCTTCTGGTTTTTTTCCCTTAGTGTTTGTCCCACTTGCTGGTGGGGTCCACTATTTTTGTTTTGGCCTTCCACTTTGCACGGTCATGGATTAGGTCTGGGTGGACCCAGAACAACTTCATATCACCCCAGAATTACAGTAAGTAACACCCTGGAACTAATTATTATTTTTTGTGTTTCTAACATTATTTAAGTACCTGGAAAAAAGCGACAAAATATTTCCTATCAACTTTCCAATTATGTAGAAAGCCTCTACTTAAGGAAATGCTGGGCCTATTTAGCCTGATGAAGCGAAGACTGTAAGGTGATACATTGGTTATCTTTCCAAATGTTAAGGCTGTCAGATGAACGATGAACCCAAATTGATGGATTCAAATGACAGGGAGGCTCCAAATAACCATTGGGAGGAATATTCTGATGATACAAGTTGTTTGACTGGGGAATAAGTGATGCTAAAAGGTGGTGGACTCTTCCTCCAAGGCGATTTTAAAGCAGAGATTAGATGACCATCTATCAGGGATGCTTGAGCTGTGAATTTCCTGCAGTAGCAGAGAAATGGCATTGGGGTCCTTTCCATTTCTGTTGCTATATGATTCTATGAGTCTTTCTTTGAACTGTTGATCTCACATATAAAGACAAACACTTGGCTCTAGTATGAGTCTGACTGGTTGCCATGTGGGCTGGATAGGAATTTTTGACTCGGGCACTGATTGGCCTGGCAGCCGGGGATTTTTCACCTATCCCATAATGGTGCTAGGCGGTGGGATAGTTAAAGGTTCATGGATTGGTCACATTGGTGGTAGTGCGGGGAGCGGTAAGATAGCAGGTGAGTCAGATCCCAAATTATCTTTGGGTTCATCCAACCTCACGGCATTGTGGATCCAGTGATTACAACACCGGGGAGAAGGATGTGCCTGCGGGGGGGGGGTACCAGGTCAGCAGGCACAAATAGCGGGCCTGGCCAACCCAAGATGGGGTAAGGGGATTTGCTGGCAGGGTTTGTCCTGTCCCTGGACAGGGCACACTCGGGGTTGACTTGCCTTAACATGTTGCCAGTTGGAGGGGTCCCAGGAGACCCAGGAGACCAACTGTGAAGCTGCACTACAGCAGGCCCGTAGTTGGAGTTGTGCTTACTGGTTTGCAGTTACAAAGTTAATAAAGTGTGGCCCTGAGTTTATTCCCAAAATCTTGTCTCGCATGATCATATCGACGTAGGGGGGTGGGGGCAAAGTCTTGTGCCGTGCCCTCCTTGCACATTTCGTAAAACTCTAATGGCATTGGCTCAATTAATCTGGGACATTGGCATTAGGTAACAGGGAACACGGTTATTTTTGATGTTGCCTTGCTGCCCAGGGAGGGTGGCCAGCAGTGACCTGTGAAGAAAAGGGACACCACCGGCTTTCCCACCACCTGAGTTAGGAAGATAAACACTGCTGTGCCCACAACCAACACTCGCTGGGGAGAAAGAGGAATGCTGTGCTAGTTTTCTTCCTACCATCTCCAGCTGGGCATGTAATCTGGCCACTTCCTCAAGCAGCTGTGTGAATAGCGTCTTGGCCCTTGGAATCTGCATGGCAGGGCATTGTGGAGAGGGTGGCCAAAATAATCATTTGGTATAGGAGTATGCCCAATGTGTCCGGAGGGCACTGCAATAGACATTCCTCTCTATATGTGAGATCAATGATTAAATAGTTTTGTAAACCGCCCAGAGTAGTTGTGTAGCTAGATGGAGCAGTATATAAATTTAATAAATAAATAATTAAATAAGGACTCATTATTCCTCATAATGCGTTGGCCCTGAAGATTCTTGGGGGCTAAGGCATTATTTATACAGTCAAGGGGAAGTGGGGATTACAGGTGGATGGTCACAATATAGGTTGGTAGTAGCCAACTGCAGCAGCAGAATGGCACTGTCAGCTCCATAGCCAACCAACACTATGAGAGGAACACCTCACTTCGGCTAGTTACTGGACTGCTCCTGGTGGAGAAAGTTGATGGTACTTTGTGTTGGTCAGATTTGTCATATAATATGACAAAACATGGTATGGTGTCATTACCAAGACATTCCAGGACCTACAGCTGGCATAAAGTTGTGACAAGATTTTATATAACAGAGGGGAGTGTAAGACTGCTTCTTTGTTTTTAAGATGAGAGAGCTGAAGCAAAGAAGGAGACACTTTTGGCAACCTTTTAAAGGTTAAGTAAGATAATTGGCCATCCACCCCAACACAATATAAATTTGTTTCTTCACACACACACACACACACACAATATTGTCTATAAACATTCAAGCAATCATATTGCTAAATGAAAACAATCAGATTCAAGAGTGGTGAAATAATAAGTTGTCCAGACCTTGTTTCAGGACAAGCGAGGCAAGAGACTGGTTCCATTTGTTGTGCATACAGTGCACATACTGTATGTTGGAAACAGAGGCCATACAGAGCACTTCCCAACATTTTTAATTATCTCTACTGTTCCAAAATGTGTTTTTAACATTGTTAGCCGCCCAGAGTTCCCGGCAGGGAAGATGGTGTGGGATATAAGTCCTTAAATAAATAAATAAATAAATAAATAAATAAATAAATAAATAAATAAATAAATAAATTTAAATTTCTGATTGCCATATACTATAAGTTGAACATCCCACCTTGATTCTGTGTATATTGGACAAAGAGAAGTGAAGTAGAGCAAGGAAAGAAATACTATGAATTTTGTTGGAGATTTTAATAGAGACACTCACTGGCAAAAGCAGACAGTTTTGTGCTTTTATTAATAGTAACTCCGTGTTATTATGTTCTTTTTGAAATAATATTACTGCTCCCTTCAGTTGGATTTCCATCTGAGCTGCAAGAGCCCGACACTGTGCATTTATATTCAGCTGCTAATAACAAGGTAAATTCTTTTTTAAACAGTCCATTGGATTACTTTTGACTTCTGCTGTGTGCCAATTACTGGTGTTATAAATGTTACCGATTAACTGCTAGCTCTGTAATCAGCGCAGATCAAAGATGCCCACACAGTGCGATATCAAGTCAATGCAGTTCCTCACCTTGGTGGCCACTTGAGTCAATCACCTTCTTGGCTGTAGGTGATAAATTATGTTAATAATGGAAGGGGGAAAGGATTTCTAGATTTTTACACTGTTCTTGCTGCTGAAACATTACTTTTGTCTGTAGCACCCTCACAGTCCTAGTAACTGTTCCTTAGTAAACAAGCATAAGCTAAAATCCTGTTGAGCAGGTAGAAACCAACAGGAGTAATGCCATCGTCTTTGGCAGGTTGCCACTCATTCAAGAATTTCTTTTTTTAATCTATGGTTTGGATTTTTAAAATCTTTTTTATTGTATTTGTAGCCTAAAAGGTCACTCAGGGCAGCTAACGACCATAGCATATAAGAATACAATAAATTAAAAACCTAAAGAAACAAAGCCTAAACTACACAACAAATAATGCAATCCAAGGATGAAAAAGGAAAAGGAAAATAATATTAAAATACAGCATTGGCAACACAATTTAAAAACAAAATAAAATTAGATGGGAGGGGAAAATATCAGGCTAAGCAGATATGTGAATTTGTCAAAATATGCATTTTTTTAAAAAAAAAAACTGAATGGAAACAAAATCTCCACTCCTTCATAAACTGTGCCACTGCGTATATATTGCCTGGTAGCACTTGAAACACTCTCTGGGGTGATTTACAATGATGTCAGCCACCCTGACCTAGTTCTGAAGTATAGTCCGAAAGACTAACTTCTTATTGGTATTTAGTTTCTGGATCTCTCTTCCACCACTACTGGCAGTCTATGTATTACACCGTTATTTTTTCCTGTTATCTGGAAGATGGTAGGAGGAAAGACTTCACTCAAAGTATCTGGCTTTCAGATATTAATGGATGAGTTATTTGCAACTTAAGAATATGCACGTTTCCATCCATAGACATCCCCCACTCTTCACTCTTGGACTTACAAACGAACAATTGTCCATTCAAGCTGGCAACATTTTCTTTTAGCTGTTGTGAGTCATTTGGGTTGTTTGGCCGTGTTCTGGAAGATTTTCTTCCTGACATTTCACCAGACACTGTGGCCAGCACCTTAAGAGGGCAAGGAGCTCAGAGAACTAAAAGTTCTCTCTGTGCTCTAGGGTAGAGTGAGTGAGACTGCAACATCATCTTTGTTAAATCAGTGGAGTGACTCCAATGCAGAGAGGGCACATGCATGATTTTTTGGATAATGGTTATATATTTGATGGGCCAGGAAAGAACTGATCTGTATTAAAAACTCCCCCTGTCTTTTAGGAGGGAGATGGGACTGAAACCTGGTGTAAGAAATTGAACCCTAAGAAGGGTGATCCAGAAGGACCTTTCCGTTGCTCATCTAGTTTAGCAGCTCGATATCATACTGAGCAGCCTCACATCTGGTGCCACACAGTCACATATTGGTTTGGAATAACCATCTGCCCTACTTTCAGAGGGCAGTCGTCTATATAAATATATAAAGAAGTACTGAAATTATAGTGAAGATCAGAAACAAGTGAAAGCAATGAGGAAGGCACAGTCCCACAATTCCACGTTTTCAAGCATATGCTTCTTGTACTAAAATGGCACCAACCATGTTGAGAATTGACTGAGGAATCCATTACAAATTCTCAAATCTCACCATTCATTGTGTTGTACTTTCTCATTTTGAACTCAAATTTTGCTACTGTTTGTCTGTGCTGTCTGATTTGTGTAAACTGGCTGCTCAAATTGCTGTTTAAACTTGGAGCAATATGGTGAGAAAACCTTTTGCTACTCATCCAAGCAGCTTCGTCAGTCTGAGGAAAGTTAGTGGTGAGTTCTCCATTTTATAGTTCTCCTTCATTTCACATCACTTTGGTCTGAATAGGCTCATAAGTTGGAGAATGGCCTGAATCATCTTGTTAGGTGGACAACGGCCTAAGGTGCATGAAAATCCCACCTATTCAGACCACTGTCCACCTAATGAGCCTATTCAGGCCATTCTTCAACTTATGAGCCTAAAATGGTATAAAATGGTGATCTATAAAATGGAGGCCCCACCACTAACTTTCCTCAGACTGACGAAGCTGCTTGGATGAGTAGTGAAACATTTTCGATCTCTCAAGAAAAGAAGTCCAGTTTCCATGACTACTTCCAGATGAACTCACCTGGATGACTGAGAATCTTTACAGACACAGTGAGAAGAATTTAATCTATCAGCGAATCAAAGCACACCAGATTTCAATGAGACATTTCTCATAACATGATGCACTGATGGAACAGAAAAATATTATACGAATTAAAACTGACCTCTTTGGAGTTAGAAGATGAGTTGGCTGTGTGATGTTTGTAAGTTTATGCAATAAATGTAGAACCTGACATTTTAGCAATATTTATGGTAGCAATAGAAAGAACTAAAAGCTTGCTTTTTAAAAAGAGAATGTGCTGCAGAGTTCAAATTTACAAGCCGGTTTTCATCATAGTAAAAATAATTGAGAAAACATCAGAATAAGTCAGGCAGAACATTTTTTAAAAGGCATTAAAGTAGATGTTATTTTGATGTATTGCTAGTGATTATTGACTGATATTTCCATAACTATGGCAAATATAACACAAATCCTTTTAAAATTATTGTCTGTGCCAAGACAAAAGAATGGTAGTGAAGATTTATGCCCCTTTCTATCAGTTTATCAAAACAATGAAAAAGCTCTGCTCCCATGCCCACTCTAAGCTTTCCTTCGATTTTTTTTTGGCTTGTACCTTTCTATCTTGACTTTTTACAGTTTTGTTTCCCTGATATCTAAACTAAGGCTGTGGTCTCACTAGCGTTTCTGCTCATTTTTGCTGCGGCGAACTGTGCAGTAAAAGATTGGGTCCTAACCGTGAAGGGAAGTAATTTGTTGGCCGAACCAACCACACCCCCGGAAGCGCACTTTCACCAAAATTGTTTAAACCACTGCTAGGGGTTGGTTTAAAAAACTTCCCTTAATTATGCACAGTTCTTTGCTACTCTAATGAGATGCGACCCCAGAAAATATGCAGTAATTAGCTTCATATCCCTTTTCCTGCCACTTCCTGTGGGACCACCAATGGAGACTTAGAAAAACGACCCAGGAAAAAGGGAAAAGATGTGCAGTAAGCAAGTAGAGATGGGCACAGAGCAGTAAAATACTACTCTGCTGACAGGACACTAATTGTGCATCAAACGCCATGTGACCGCCCCAAAAAACTATGCATCAAATTAAGATGCACAGAAAACTTTAGTGAGACTGCGGCCTAAGATAGCATTCTTTAAATATTGTTTACAAACTAGGCTATGAACCCCAGTTTCCCCATTTAGATGTCACAAGAAATGGTGAGAAGTAAAACAGGAGCTTCTGATCTTAGAAGAGCTACTTTTTGGACTACACCTTCCATGTGGGCTGGGGGATTCTGACTATTGTAGTTCTAAAAGTAGCTTTTCCAAAGTCAGGGTATAAAAAGCCAAAATGGAAGCCAAATAGCTAGAGTGAATGACTCAGGGGTGGGAGTGTAAATGTCTCGTTCTTTGTACATTGCAGTTTATTGGGCTAATATTGCTATGTCCAAATGAGAGTTGTATCCAATTAACAAGCATTTCTTAGCCCTTTCATGCATTTCAAAATCAGTTGTTTTGTTCTGGCTCTTTCCAGGCTGAAGCAAAATTCTTTGTGAGCAAGCTCAGACTGAAAGCCACCATTTTTGTTCTGTTCTGTAGCCTTTCTCGGAACTGCCTTTGAGTTTAAAAATTGCTAAGAAGGGGTTGCTGCCATTAAAATGGCTGATTTCTGACCACTGCTTTACTGAAGTGTTGCAGCATTAAATAATACCCTTCCAAAGAAGAGAGAGCAGGAACTGAAGCACACTTGCTGAAATTAATAAATTCATGGGGCTAAACTGAGGTGAGAGTCCCAGTAGGGTAGGTGAACTAAATCAATGAGATTTAAATTTTGTCCTAACAAGGCACTTTTATTCAATAGTTCCTCCTCAGTTGGGGCTAAAAAAAGGAACAGTTTTAGCATAGTGTGTGCCATCTATGTTAAACCCTGAACTACTAGAGGTTGTTTTAAAAAGTCATCTCAATTTTAAATTCATAAAAAGGCTGACAGGTAAACCAAATATGATTTATTTAAAGCAGATGCATGGGTTTTTAGAAATATTCTGTACTGCCTTGGTGCTGTGTGTGACTAAAACCCCATTATAAATAAACATCCAGGATAATTGAGAGATCTGGAGAAGGGACTATTCTTTAAACTTGTTTCACTTTGAATTACCTGATTCAGTTTAACAATCTTTGGCCAGACACCCCCCCCCCCCCAGGTCATTCCCCTCCCCCCAGGTTTTGACATAAGCAGAAACCTCCTGCTTTCCAGACACTTACTTTCATGTACTGAAAGCAACATTAAGATTACAGAATCATCTCATCATATGTTGGTTACACAGGCATGTTTCACAACTAGGCATGGGCCTTTCATTTTGGAATGGGTCAAGTTCCGAAACAAAGCACGACAGCACATGTGCTGTTTGGAACTTGGATTCACCCTGCAAAACAAAATCACCCATTTACTCATCTTGACTTACCTTGCGCAGGGAGCATCTCCAGCCAGGAAGAAGCCTCTGATGCATCATTGTTCCTTCTCCCTAACGCTGGCCAATCAGGAGCTGTGCAGGGACATGCATCTTCCCGCTTCCCTGTCTGGTTGGCCAGTGCCAGGGAGAAGGAATGATGACACGTCAAAGGATTCTTGCTGGTTGGATGTACACCCTGCACGAGCTAAGGCAAGGTAAACCAATGGGTGATTTCATTTCACGGGGTGGGTCCAAGTTCCAAACAGCATCTGTGCTGCTGTGCTTTGTTTTGGAACCAGACCCATTCTGAAACAAAAGGCCCATGCCTTTTGTTGTAAACCGCCCGAGTTCCAATGGAAGACGGGAGGTATATAAGTAAATAAATAAAGAAATAAATGCCCATTGACAAATGAATCAAGCTGTACTCTGAACAGCTTGATTCGGGGCCTATGTGATGACTGCTCCCAGGCTGTGGAATTTCCTTCTAAGGAAACTAGACAGGCCCATCCCGGTTGCCTTTTCACCAGAAGGTGGACATCTTTTCATTACACCAGGTTTTAAACGATTGACAGATGGTTGAGTACAAGGCTTTTGATTTATGCTGTACTTCTTTCTAATTTGTGTGTGTAAATTTGCCTGAATTCAATAGGTTTAAATTAGAGATGGGCGCAAAACAAAAATACCGTGTTTTGTTTTGTCTTGTCTTGTTTTGTTTTATTTTGTTACAATTTGAAACAATACATTATGCTATAAAATGGCTCCCCTGGGTCCTAGAGGTACCAAATATTTGGTGGGTATCTTCCTTGGACTCCTCGCTGTAAGGTTTGGGGTTCAGAGAGCTGAATTATTAAACTCCAAAGTGGGTCTCCCATGGAACAAGAGGAAAAAGAAAATATGGCATTTTAAACTCAAGCCTCATTCCCTTCTTTGTTGCAGAATGCGAAGGAGGGGAGTTGAGGTGAGTGCTGAAATGATTCTGTTGTGTTCTATTTCTTTGCCTTTCCCTAAAGGAAGGAAGCACAGTTTCAGGGCTGTTGCTCTTTCAGAAAGTGAAATTGGGGTTTTTGTTGCTTTATCGCTTAGCAACCCTTCCAAGCAAGGCCTATCAGTACTCGCCTCAAACCCCCCCCCCCCCCTTCACATTCCACAGCACAGAGGGGAATGAGGCTTGAGTTTAATATGCCACATTTTATCTCCTCCTCTTTTTCCATGAAGTTTAATAACTTGCTCCCCTGAACTCCAAACTTCTCCAAATTTGGAGGACTTAAATGGAAGAATCCAAGGAAGCTACTCCCCAAATTTGGTGCCTTTAGGATGAATCATTTCATTTCTAGAGCCAAAAATGGCAGTTTGTTTCATTTCATCATGAAATGCATTCTACCATTTCGTTTTGTAACAAAATGATTTGTTACATAACGAAATGACAAAACAGCATTTCATTTTTCATTTTGTGCCCATCTCTAGTTTAAATTTATATTTCTACATAGTTTTAAAAGATGAAAAATCTATGCTTGTACCAGTACCTGTTCATTTAAAGCTGTTGTTGAAAACTTAAAAGAGGGTCCTGATTCTAGGAAGGAAATGTGGTATAAATAAAGGTGTGTAGCACTAGCGCAACAAGATTCGTATCAGCTGCCAGAGGTAATGGAGGAAGCAGCTGAAACCTTCATGTTTTAATTGAAATACCTTTTAATTATTGAAATTTTGTATGTGTTTTAAGCTTGTTGCTAGAGATGGACATGAATCGAAAAAATGGTGTTTTGTTTCATTTCGTTTTGTTAAGAAGTTCATTTTGTTTCATTTCATTTCTCATGAATTTTAGCAAAAAAAATCATTTTGTTGTTTCATTAATTCATTATTCGTTTTTACTCACTTTCCCCCCCAGCGCCCACTGTGTGGCCCCTGGGGCCCGGTCGGAGGTGGCGGGTGCGTACGAATGGGCGTGGGAGGAATAAAGAGGGGGAGCAGTGTCAGAGCTGCACTGCTTTGGCCACCTAAACACAGCCTCCTTATCTCCCCTTCCGATTGATCCCGCGATAAGGGGCCGTGGGAGGGAGGCACAAGGGGTGCTGCTCTGGCTGCCTAAAGGTGGCCTGCTTCTTATCTCTCCTCCTGGGGCTTGGCCGAGGCATGAGCCCACCACATCCCTCGATGGCACTGATGAGGTGCATGCTCCCTCCGTGCAGCTTGGCGCAAAAGGAACTCAGGACCAGCACCAGATAGGAGACATCTCCGCCCCCCCCATTAACGAAATGAACCTAACCGAACCATTTTTTTCTCGGTTCAGTTTGTTTCATGTTAAATTTGCCCCAGGGTCGTTATTTCTTTTGTTATGTAACAAAATGAATAATGAATAACGAAACAAAAAAAATCATTTCGTGCCCATCTCTACTTGTCGCATTTCGGCTAAACCTAGCATTGTAGTGAATTTAGCTATTATAATGCACTTTTTTCTTTTACAATTGTGTCATTATCGTGAACATATATATATTACTATTCCTACCTTTGGTTTTAAAATGCTGGAAGTTGAAAGACCAATGGTGTCAAAGGAACAATAAAGTATTCTGTGTATATTCAATGAATTAAGTAAAATTAAAAATTAGAAAAACGTTCTAATTAGAAAATTAGTAAAAGTTTATTTTCTAAACTGATCTGGACCCAAATGTTGAACACACCTGCCCAAACATAAATGAGAGATTTATCTTCATCATTTGTCCCTTCGTCCCTTTCCCCATTCTCTCCAATAAATCATGCAATGTCCTCTCATCTCCTCTGAGATATGCTTGTGCTCACAGAGATATCAGTAGTTTGATTCTTGTCTGCAGCAGTTCTTGTGATTGCCAGATGAAAGATGCTTTATCAAGGCAAAGTATTATTCTAATTAAATACAAAATGGCTGAATCAGATGATTTAAAGAGTAAACACCCAGCAGGGGAAATGATTAAAAAAGAGTCATTCTCAGTAAGCTCTCCTGCTTCTCCGTAGGTGGTAGGAAAAAAAGAGGTAACATGAGAAGGCTGAAACCAGCCTTGTAAGATGCCTGATCTACCTGCTTCAAAAGCCCCCCTGCCAGTCATTGCCCTTATTTCACCTGATTGTTTGGAGCTTCTATTTGAAAGCATACTTATGCCTGGGTTTTCCTCATCTACCCTCAAGTGCTTCCAGAACTGGGAAAGGGTGCCCTTGTGGACCCTCATTTACAAGTCTAGCATAATTATGACTCAGTCAGAACTATAGAGGCATTAAGCCAGGTGTGTCCAAACGTCAGCCCTTCTGATATTTCGGACCACATCTCCCAGAATTCTAGACTTTGATTGCCAGTGACAAAGGACTGTGGGAACTGAAGTCCAAAACATCTGGAGGGCTGAAGTTAGGACATGCCTGCATTGATCCAAGAAGGACTTTGAAGTGTTTCTGCTTTGGGCTAGCATTCTTATGGTGCCAGAATGCATCTTCCACTGACCCTGATGTCTGGGGAGGATATGGAAGATTTCAGGCCACAAAAAAAGAGTAATGCTTCTAAGGGTATTTGTACACGACTCCTAAACTCCGCCGCAAATGGCTCCCAGCTCCGGAGCTTAAAATTGTTTCCCCACCAGCTCCAGAGTTTACAGAAAATTAAGTGTGGCCACACCCACCTAAGCGCATCCCAGCGCACATTTCAGGTACCTGCTCTTGGAGGGTGAAAAATCCCAGATCCGGATGTAAAGGAGTGAGTGCCAGGCTCTCCTCGCTTCTGTTTGTTGTTGTTTTTTGCCTCCCGCCCCTTTAAGAGAAGGAATCAGGACGACGACGGGGCTTGGGGAGGCTTGGACCGGCAAACGGAGGTGAGCCTGCATTCTTTTGTCCCCTTTTTTCTCCCTCCCCTCATGCAGACAGGATCAAGGAAATGCGGAGGGGTGGGGACGCAGGAAGAGCAACAAACCCCCAAGATCTCTGGTCCGAATTTAAGTGGTCAGCGGATCTTCGGGGTTGTGTGAAAAGGCCCTAAGTTCTCCTGTGGAAATATCAAGTGTATAGAAGAGACGGATATCAACCACAGCTTTATGTGCCTCAGCTCAGCCAGTGCGCTCCCCAGAACCTGTGTAGCAGTAGGTGCTGAAGTACAAGTGTTTATCACAGTGTTGTTGTATAGGTGTTTATCACAGTCATCTCCACAATCCCATGAGGATCCAAATATTCATGTTTCAGTGTTGATCCAATTGGAGTGAGGATTGTAAATTCAAAGGTAAAAAGTCAATGTGGAGGCACCAAATAACACCATTCTTCCTGATAATCAAAGTGTTCTAGCACTTCAGCTTGCAAGCCGGGATCCACTACACCAGTGAGCAGAGAAAGGCAATTTACTTGTTTGAACTACATTTCCCAGAGTTCCACAGCTCTTACAGTGGTGAGCGTGCTATAACATTTGCTTGTTGTTCTTACGTGCAGTCAAGTCACCTCTAACGTATGGTGACCTTACGAATGAGTGATCTCCAAAATGTCATGTCCTCAACCACTCTTGCTAGGCTCTTGTAATTTCAAGCCTATGACTTCCTTAAGGGATCAGTTCTTCTTGTATTTGGTCTTCCTCTTTTCTTGCTGCCTTCCATTTATCTCTGAGTCTGAATGGGTTATATTGTATTGATAACATTTTGGTGTTGGGGAACTTCCCATAACACATAGGTAAACCCTTTACTCTTAGCAAGCAGGAGCCATCAGACACAGCCCTAGGACACGTTACCCCTGAGACAGATGACCTAACAGGCTCAAAAAGAAGACAGTTGGGAAACTGGGTCCACAGTGTAAGGACAAAATCATAAGGGATGCCCAGTTCTCTGACTCCAAGAGCAAAGGTGGGAAGAGCTGTCTCCAAGGCTCACAGGCATGCTAACACTGGGAACTCCCCAGGCATAATAAGCCCAGGAAAATGGACACTCCATTCTAGGCTTGTCTTGCAGCCTAGAACCAAACAACAATGCCACCGGGTGAATCATTAGAGACATAGCCCACCACTCCTTATCACTCCCACCTATAGGTAGGACCTTCATTTCCTCTTGGGTGCCAAGCTTTGGGTTCCTAAAGCAAATTGCCTACTGTGTCATTTGGGACTATCCTTCATGTCCTGCCCCTGTTGCTGTGCAAAGTGTGTGCCATCTCTGGGTGCCAGGTTTGTGCCCCCTGCAGCTCCTGTCTCATGCACTGAAGTCCAAAAGCTGTATCAGCAACTTGAGCGCGACAAAAAGGAAAAGAAAAGAGGGGGATGTAGAGATATCCCCCTTGGGGAAAAGGATGTGACCCCAGATGCCTAGGTAGGCAGGGACCTGGGAAACTCCTCAACCCCAACTGTGCAGTGATGTCCTGGGGGGAGGGAGAGTAGAATCCATGACTAAGCCTATAAACATGATGCTCCTCTGGTGTCCTTATCTTCCAAGGCGATCAGCAAAGCATGGGCCCCAGGACACCGCCCCCCCACACTTTGCTCTCTCAGACAAGCTTTCCCATGGCCAGCGAAAACTCAGGAGCTATGTGAGCACCTGCAGGTAGTATTTTCTCTGTCAATGACTCTCCACTAGAGATGGGCATGAATCAAAAAATGGCATTTCGTTTGTCGTTTGTTGTTTGGAGGGTCCGTTTCGGTCCGTTTCCATTTTTTTGTGAATTTTTGCAAAAAAATTCATTTTTGTTTTCATTCATTTCGTTACTGTTTCATTACCATTTATTTCAATTTTTGTGATTTTTTAAGGATTTTAAGCAATTCACTCATATTGCAGTAACGGAAACGAAATGCACGACAAAAGTTCTGGTGTTTCTGTTCGTTTCGTTTCATTTTAGTGACAAAATTCATTTGTCGTTTTGTTACATAACAAAACAAAAAAACGGAAACGGAAATGAAAAATTGTTCGTTTTGTGCCCATCTCTATTCTCCACCCCATTCCCTCATGTTGCCTTGTTTACTGTACCTAGCAAAAAGCTTTTAGTGGCTTGGGAAGGCAGACTCATAGCACTATGCTTGAACCCCACTGGTGTGTCATGTAATAATTCCTACCATGGCCTACCTCCCCATTACCTTTGAAATCCCACAATTCTGCTTTAAGAATGACCAGATCACACACATGCACACACCTTGATATACAGAAGGCATTATTCTTGGAAACAATAGTTATTCTTGTATTCAATTTTACTGAGCAACCCTCCCATTCACTGGCATTTATACAGTATCTTCATACATTTATATAGATAGACAGAGCCACACTAGTCAGGTTGTATAGATTTCTTTCTTTTCATCTGCATTGATCAGCATGTTCATTATTTTCTTCTTTCCCTCTCTTTTTTGTCTTTTTGGCCAGTCATTGTTCTTTCTGCTAGCATTCTGTTTCATTGTTCTGTCATCCTGTCTGTGTCCCCCATTCATGTTTCAAAGTCTTTTTCACTTTCTCATTCTCCTGGGTAATCTGTCTTTCTTCCCACTTTTCTTATTTCTAGGGTATTATCTGGTAGGAATGAGAACTGTTACCCATTAAAATCCCCACAGGGCTGTCTTCCCTCTTTGTTCTTTTGGTCTCACTTAATTTGTTTCTTTTTCTATTTCTTGATATGCTTCCTTGATTAAGGGATTGAGAAGTGACCCTCTAGGCATGAATCTGTGAGAACATCTACAAAGTTATACCTCTTCATCAGCGTGTTGTATACAGAGCTGTTCATGAGGTCATAATATCTCTATTTTAGGATAAGAGAAGTAGAAATTCAACATTGTACACAAATGCAGGTGAACCCTATCATAGGCCCAGAACTTATCTAATTCTCCCCAGCCATCTGTGGGATCCCAGTGTGGCCATTTAGGGGAGGAGGCACAATCTGTAGATAGGCTGCACTTAGTTTCTTCTTGCACTTGTCCATGCATTTCAAGATCTCCTCAGGCATCATATTTTTTGTTTTTGTTTATGTTTTTTTGAAGGACATGAAGCAAGGAAAAACAACACCTAGCATCTTTGTGGACACCACGATATTGAATAGATTTTCAGGGACTACAGCCGATCCACTGGATAGTTCAGTGGTTTAGTTGGGGGCAGAGGTTGGGAGCCATCTTGTGTGGTCTTGGGCAAGGTGCACAGTCCCAAGAAGCCCTGGGAAGAAGGAAATGGTAAATAACTTCTGAGTATTCTCTGCTTGGAAAACACTGAGAAGGGTCACAGTAAGTCAGAATTGGCTTGACCGCACATCATCATCATCATCATCATCATCATCATCATCATCATCATCATCA
>JAHTLZ010003526.1:21570855-21586724 GCA_023846285.1 Phrynocephalus versicolor | reverse complement strand
ACACACACACACACACACACACACACACACACACACACACACACACACAAATAATTAATAGCAGGAGCAATAGAAGTCAAAATATATTGGTCCAAATACAAAAGAACAAAAAGAAGAACTGGAGAAGAGCAACAATCAGGACAGCACCTCGGCAGAAGCAAAGGAAAACACTGAAGAGGATAGAAGAGGATGATACAGCCAGCAAAACTAGCAGAGGAAGAGGGGGGGAAACAGAGGTATGTCAAACCATCAAATAAAGCATCTGCAAGGCCAGAACAAATGTTATGAATCTTGTTGTCAAGGAGCAAAATCCTCAGCTGAGAGAAGGAAGAGATAGTGGAGCAGCTTAAAAGTAGCAGAACAACCCCCTGGGTGTCTGGAATTAATGTAAATGAAAGAAGACTTTCACCGCTTTTTAGCTAAAGAAAAAAATGACGACAAAGACGAGCAAACTTATCACAAATATAATCATCTCACATTTTGGTCTTCCTTCAAAGGCACTCCACTGTCCAAGCATGAGAATGAAGATACTGAAGAAGGCAGGGAGTCAACTAAGGCTGTGGACAGGGAGGATGAACCATGCGTACAGAGAGCAGTGGCAATCTGACAGAAGTAGTAGAAAGAAGAGAATTAAAGAAAGAAACAGCAGCGTCCAAAGAACTGGTAGAAATAAGAGAAAGGGATGAGAACAATACTTTTGAAAAGCTCCACATCAATTAACAAAAATGAAGCAGGATGCCACAGAGAATGTGAACAACACTGAAAGAGAGAACACAGTGATCTGACAGAAAATCAGTAGAAGAAAGATCTGAAATGGAGCAGTTATGAGAAAGGACGAGGTCAAGAGAGTGGCTCCCAATATGGGTGGAAAAGTTAATCTTAAGACTTAAGACTAAAAGAGGCAATAGGAAAAGGGAAACAAGAAGCGGCACATTTAGAAGGATCATCCACGCATTAAAGGCCTGTAACACCGAAGCACAAGCTAGCTGGATAGTTCATCATGTTTAATTGGACAAATAGATCCGAAGTGGTTAATACAACCATTCATTGCTCTCTCTCTCTCTCTCTCTCTCTCTCACACACACACACACACACACACACATATGGGGAGAGAGAGAGAGAGAGAGAGAGAGAGAGAGAGAGAGAGAGAGATTGCAGTCTTGAAATTTAGCATTTTAAACATGAATTGAAGCTTTTGGAATTCATACCTTATGCCCATGGTATGCAGAGAGGGTAAGAAAGAGGAGAGCTGTAATTTTTGTGTCCTGCATTATAACCTAGAGTTGCAGCCTTTTCCATATCCTGCTAGATCTTTGATTTTTTAAAAATGATGTGCAAGTATAGGTGAAATTATTTATTTCTGTGCTTCAAAGTACTTCATCTCCTTATTTCTACACATCCAGTAGCCGCTGAAACCAAAACAGGAAGCCGTTTTTCGTGTAATTTGCAATTCCCAATTGGAACAAAAAATAATTGCCATGCTTTTGATAGAAGGTATAAAGCTGCTCTCAGCTTTCAACCAGATATTATAGTAGTATTAAATATGCACGTCGCTCTTCTTCCTTCTAAGGGGCCCTTCACACACCTTTCTTGGGATTATTTTCTTTCTGTTTTTACCAAAGTGTGTCTCATTTAATTATTTCCTCCTCCAATGTCTAAGCTTTCTAAACCCCCCTTTTATTACTTCTTTTTCTTCCTTCCTGGTGTTCATAATGGCTTCCAGTTTAATAACAGCTGCAAATTTCATTAACAGGAGCTTCTTCCAGAGGCCTAATGGAGACATTAATAAAAAGTACTGTCACATTCTTTCATGTGATAAAAGCACAGTATGCTTAACACTCTGTTGTTCACAGCTGTTCTTTGATTTGATCTATGCAGAAGGACTGCTTAGACCCATGAGATGCTACCTGTGACCATCGTCTTAATTTTACATGGCCCTTGGCTTAGTTCAAAAGAATCTTCTAACACTCAGCCCAGATTAGAGCTTTGAAAGGTCATGTTTTAGAACTCAACTCTCTGAGTCTCCCACTAGCATGGCTGTTAACCAGGGACAGCCTGAGGGCTCCCTCAGTGTTGAGTAAGAAAGTGATTCCCTCTACAGTATTTCTCTCATCACCAGCACCACTTCCTATGGCTTCCTTTGCCCTCACCATTGCCTTGCTCACTTTTCCTTCCCAGAGTATCAACACTTGCATCACTTCTTCCACTTCAACCTGAAGAAGGTCCAGGGATGTCTGGTACCTGCTTGGGAGGCAAGGCACTATATAGGGTATATACAAAATTTGCCACTCCTCATGTCCTTATGTCTTCATGCCGTGTTGCTAGAGACAACCACCTCTTGCAGGCTAATCATAAAACCAGCCCTACCACTCTCCACATTGACTGGAGGATTCTGTATGATGCCTTCCACCACCACCACCCCAAAACTCTTTTATAACAGGAGCACTTTAATGTAGCATATTAAAGCACGCCTTGTTTCATATCTGAGTGGACTTCTTGTGTTTTTTGTGATCAGTCATCTATCTTTTTGCTGCACAACTGTACATGCACAATAAGCTTTACAAAAGGAATAACAATAGCTTTGCATTCAAAGTTTTAAAATTAAATATACAAGAACAAATTATTGTTGGCATCTGGATTTTCATAGAGTTAGGACATCCCTCAGCTGGCTGTCACATCTTGAGCAATGACTTTGTGAGGTCCCTACTCCACTCCTATCTGTGCCTATAACTGAAGGCAGAGATCTAATTTTCTTGAGCCTTCTGGATTTCTGTCTGGAATAATGGTGCAATAGCAAGAGCACTAAGCATAACTGAATCCTCTGAAAACCTCTGATTAATGAATGCAGAATATTGCTTCCATGCCCATGATTAAAACTGCCAAGAAATGTCCTAAATGTAGCCTTGAAATATTGTGTTCACATTGCCAGGAGAAATAATGTAAAATAATGTAAAGCATTATATAGAAAAGATCAGCCTGAAAGTTAATGATGTCAACATCAGCAGTCAGGATGGTTTACAGGACCCCCTCTTGTGCCCATTCACATTCATAAACTGACAAAAAGCAAGAAAAAAATCCAAGAACTTGAATTCGTTTTTCATAACTTAATGTCATGTCACTTGAGCAAAGTAGTTGTCATGGCTCTCTGTTTCAGTCTCGTTTGCCTCCATTCCCCTTCCTCAGCCAATATAGATTTTTCTCTCTTGGTTTCTGTCTCTGTGACTTCTCTCTTCCTCAATCTCCCCTATTCTCTCTCTCTCTCTCTCTCTCTCTCTCTCTCTCTCTCTGTGTGTGTGTGTGTGTGTGTGTGTGTGTGTGTTTGTGTGTGTTTGTGTGTTGTAGTTATTATTGCTGTGATAAGATTGAAGTTCTAATTTACCATCTTGCTCAGAAAAAAAAATCCATACACCTTATGAAGAAGCTTTGCTAATTACTACAGAATATTTCATGATTTATACAAAATTTCCTGTGAAAAACAAGCATCACTAAAGTCCTGCATCTTCTGGGCATCCTCCAAAAACTAAAAAATAAAAATAAACTAAAGCAGGACTCATTTAAGGAAGCAGTCCTTAAATAAACTCACTATCAGCCATGAAATAATGGCACCAAAATGGACTCATAGAGAATAGGAAAGTTTTTGTTTTTGTTTTTTTAACAGCAATCAGAATTTCAAAAGTCCTCCTGATCTAAACTTATCCAACTTTGGCACAGAGTGCTCCCATACTGTGTGTAGTACCTCTCTCCCAAATTTCTTCTGATTCAAGAACTTTTTCCAAAGTCATAATTTTTGTTTGGGCTATCTATCAGTAATGCTGTTATGATTGGTCACAATATATCACAGGTGCACTTCTATCTACTTGGGTTTTCAAAGGTAAATATGAGAAATTGTCTAGGCATTGCTGAGTTTCTCTCCACTAAAATTTCAAAGACTTGCATTTGTTTGACATAGTACTTTTTAAAAGGTTATTTCTTTCATAGTGCCCAGAATGTTACATTTTGCTGAATATCACCTTAAGGGTCTATTGAAGTAAGCTCCCAAAAGTTTTGCTAAAACTCCATCCACAGCAGAGGACAGTTGGTTAAGGGAAGAAAAAAAACCCAAGATCCAGCATCAGTGATTCAAAAGGTGGTCCATGAACAGTATAAGAAAAGGCATTTAAAATCGCAAAGCACAGAACAGTACCTTGAATCTTTGCTGCTCAAGGAAGAAAAGCCTGACTTTCATGAAAAGTCTTTTGAAATATCACAGTACTGCATGTTCTCTGATAGGTAAATTGACATTTTAAAAGTATTATGATTGGGCTTTTGCAGTCATCTCATCAATCATTTTGTAGCTATAGTAACAGATATTCATGTTCTCCCTATTCAAAATTCAAGCCCAATATTTAGAAAAGCTCAGTACTCATAATAAGACAGTCTTCAACAGAAAGAAAGATAATGCCTTTTCCTCTAGAATATTCTACAGGGAAGATGTACACATTTAGCTAAGCAAACATGTATTCCCCAACCATTTTACTGAAATGACTGAGAAGAGAGGTAGCCAGCCATATCAGATCACACATTTGGAGGGGACTGTCTAATTTAACAAAATTCATGTTCCTCTTTGCAGCCTTCCATTAGTGAGGAAGGAGAGAAGAGCAAGAACTCAGGTCAACATAGTTGCTACAGTTAGAGTGTCCCCAAATTTATAGAGTAGAGTTTTGAGATGGGCATGAAATGAACTTTTAATTTGTTTGGTTATTCATTATTCATTTCATTAGTTATGAAACGAATAATGAACCAACCCATCAAAGAAAAATGAAACGAAATGGAAATGGAAATTTCATTCACTTTGTTTTTTGTTACTCCCTCTTACCTTGTTGCCGTCGTGCTGGAAAGTGCTTCTGGAACTCAGAAGTTAGCCCCTGTCACAGCTGCCAGGATCACCACCGCCACCGCTGCCACTTGTAAGTCAGACTCGAACCAGTTTGGCTTGGTTCGGGTTCGTACGATTTTTAAAAAACATTAGTGTGAACTGAACCAAATCAAGGGTGGGCCCGAAACAGAACGAACTGTACCATCATTTTTCTGTTTCGTGCCCACCTCTAGTACAGTTGCTAAGAACCAGAACATTGTATGGGTGGGGTCTAAGCATCATACAGCCATTCTGCTGCCTGATGACCCATCCTAGCCCAAGTGCTAGGAAATCCTAAAGATTGCCAGCTGTGAAAAACATGGGGGCACTGGGTTGCTTTGTGGAGCTCCGGACATCTGGGTATGAGGTACAGTATGGGCTCCCAAACTTTGCCTGCTCCCATGCTTAACCCCAATGTCAATTGAGAGCACCCTGCTGGAGAATGCAGATCCATAACCCCAATTTCCCCCCAAACTAGAACTACTCATAATCTGAATCGACATCTCCAGTGCCCCACCTCAACAATGCCCTGATGAAAGCATGTTGAACATAGAGAGGGATGATGTGGAAGCTTCAGCAAAGACTGATGGCCCAGTGACACTTGGGGAGTAACACTTTTAAGTACCAGAGACAGAGCAGAGTGAAGGCTGCATCTTCCTAGTTTGCTCCTGGAGCTTCTGCCCAATCCACATACAATTTACATCTGATTGACTGGCTGCCGGGACAGCACGGAGGGCCTACATAGCCAGTGCAGGGACTTTTGGGTTTTCCTTCCCACCACCATGTAAATTTCTGGTTCCACTCTTCAGCATGAGCTGCAAAGCCAAGGGTCTTTACTTGGTGAATCCTTGCTTCCCACTTATATTTCTGATAGGATGAATGTGAGATATGAACTATGAGATTACAGCAGTGGTTGCAATTTATGGCTAGATAGATCAGTGGTTTTGGTATCTGGCTGCGAAGGCATAGGCTAGAGGTTCAATTCCCCACTGTGCTCCCTTTACAGGGACTAGATGCAATGATCCATAGGGTCGCTTCCAGCTATGCAGTTCTAGCATGTTGCTGTTGTTCGATGGTGATAACATCTACTTGGTGGATAATTCAGTTGTGCTCTGATACTTCTTTGGGATGCTGCTGGATTTAGAGTCTTGTGGAAAGTGTGTGTATAATGAATTTGAGATGATTTTTTAAAAAAGGAATTTACAATTAGGAAGAGAATCTTCCTATTTCAAAATGCATGTTCTGTCCAATTTTTGAAGAGAAGAGAGCAAAAAGTTCTATAATGTAGTGCATATCACAAAAAAGTCCTCTAATTTCCTTCCATCTCTTCTGCTGACCAGTAATGCTTATGCCTGTTCTCACTAAAACTTTTTGAAATCCCTGCAATACTCAGGTTTTTGATTTTATTTTTATTTCTTAAGCTTCAGTTCAGTGAAGAATTACTTTGAAGTAAGACTTGAATGTATGACAACTATGATGCTCAGTTATGTTTAAATACATTGTTTATAAGGTAGTTGTAAGTATATTTTTTTGAAATGCATTTATTTGATGCATAAATGAAGGAGGAGGTGAGTGAGATTAATAGTATGTTGATAAGAATTTTTCCAATTGGCTGGTTAGGTTTTTGTAGAGTCGGCGGTTAGAGAGACTAGATAGAGGGTGATATTTAAAGACAGCTGTGATTTTTGAGGTGGGAGAGATAATAAAATAAGGATTTTTTTTGCTGAATATTTTTTAAGTTCAGAGACTGTGTGGAGCATTTTGTAACGGCCTGGGAGAAGTGGCAAATATACATATAAAGGAGAAGTTAAAGGTTGGTGGCCAAGAAAGAGGAAAAGATAAAATAAGTGTAGATTATTAAGGGAAAAAACATGTTTAAGATGCTACTACTAAATAGTCAACAAGACAAAGTGAGTTTTGTTATAGCTGAATGAGAGAGGAAGATGCTGAATGAAGTTGCTGAGACAACTTCCTGGAAAACGTATGTCAGGGTACCAAATTTATAAAGCTAACCCTCCTTTCCCCACAATAATAGCTGACATGGTTGGGCCTTTCATTAGTATAACTTATCATGGCATGTTCAAAAGTATATTTTGTAAAGGTAATGCATTAAAACAAAGCTGGAATTCAGATTTCCCTTTAAATCTGTGCCAAAGGAGCATGTGTAGGTGATTTTATTGACTCTCTAATATAGGGAGATTCAATGTACATAAAGAAAAGACATCTAAATCAATTTAGACAGCCTGCTTCAAGGTGTCAAGGATCATAAAAATCCATTGAGCAACTCTCCAGAGTTTACCAGTTGCTTTTTTAATTTTTTAGTTTGCATTCTACCTGCTCCAACATGTTGGGAACAGATACTCTGGGGAAATTGATATCCATTTCTGAGACACATATTCCCCAATCCACCGTTTTTCTTTTTCCTCTCTGTTCAAGCTCAGTTGAAATGATTATGTAGATCTCCCTGCATGTCTGTTTGAAGCATGGGTCACTTTCCCTGTCAGACTCTATTTATTGAAGAAAACTGATGCTTTTTTTCCAACTAGTCAGAGTGAAAAAATGAGAGACACTTCAAGTGCTGAGATGTTGGTTACTAGGAGACAGACTCTCTGGGGAATGGGTTAGGAACACCAATGGCTTTGGATTATAGAAATTTGTCATGGGAATGAATTCAGAAAGAATTGGAATAATGTGTATATTAATATATAATATTTGCTCACATTGGAAGAGTGATTGAACAAATCCGGAAGATGTCTGACATGCTTTTGCTTCCTCTTTTAGCAAGATAGATAGGCATGAACTATTATTTATTTGTTTATTTATTTTTGAGTATTTTTACCCCACCTTTCTCCTTGGAAAAAGAACCAAGGCGGCTTACAGTAAGGAGAGAAAATATACAGTCCATTACAATTAAGACATATTCAGTTTGAGAGACAGGGAATTCTAAGTTTCTCAAACTGAGAAACTGTTCTCAGTTTGAGAAACAGCCTTCTAATGCTGTAAGATAATGCAGTATCTTACAGCATTAGAAGTAACATTAAAACAAACAATTGATAACCTAGTGTAAATGCAACAACACAAGGAGAGATATAAACACAAGGCAATAAGTCGTTATAAACACACTGTGTAGCGATGTATGATAGATTCATATAAAGACACAGTAGGTAGTCCATCATTCAGGGAAAGCTTGCCTGAAGAGATAGGTCTTTGCTTGTTTCTGGAAAGACAGCAGAGATGGGGCAGTCCTGGCTTCCACTGGGAGGGAGTTCCAGAGTCTGGGCACAGCAGCCAAGAAAGCCCTTTCATGTGTTCCCACAAGAGGTACCTGTGAGGGTGGTGGAATAGAGAGAAAGGCCTCTCCTGATTACCTTAACACCTGAACCAGTTTGTACTATGAGATTCAGTCTTTGAGGTAGCTTGGACCCAGGTCATATAGTGCCTTGTAGGTTAAGGTCAGCACTATGAATTTTGCTTGATGGCTGGTTGGCAGGCAGTAGAGTTGCTTTAGTAGGGGTGTAATGTGATCTCTGTAACCCACCCTAGTCAGCAATCTGGCTGCTGCATTTTGGATAGTTTGTGCCAATTTGCTTGTCTGTCTAATACGTATTCTGTAGTTCTGACATGGTTCTAAGTCCTGTGTCCTCTAGCAGACACCTACTCAAAGGTAGCACTCTGGCTTCTCTGCCCCACGTCCTCTGCACACTGCCTCCAAGTGGGTGCCAGATGGAGGAGGCAGGATGTGGCACTGATTTGTAATTGTGGAACACCTGTTGGGCTGACAGATAAACCAGTATGAACTGCCAAACTGGTGGTTCGTGCCCATCGCTACTTATGTGTATCAGGTTTTCCCATCCAAATGTAAAACTCTACATTTTCCCTTGCTCTGTCTAAAATGATGAAGATCCATTGGTGAATACATTTTGATAGATACAACCCATCAGTGAGCTACAAATCCACTTATCACCAGCATTGCCTCATCCATGTTTTACCTGCTTGGCCCCAGGAATGGTACAAGGAATAACATGAGCTTGGCTTGACTGGTTTTTGAGAAACTCATGCAAGATCTTAGAAATGACAGTATTCAAAAATTGATCACATAACTTTCTGTTCTATAAGCCTTCCTGGTATTAATGTCAAGCTGTCGTGAATACAGTTGTCCAGATCTTCTTCCCCATGACCTCTTTTGACGACAGAGATAACCTGTTTGTTTATTCTAGTTTAAGTTTGATTGCTTGGTATTATAATGTTTAATGCTATTCTTGTGTTTTTAAACTGTTTACTTGTTCTGTTGCTATAATTTACCTGGTTTGTGTACCTCCCAGAGTAGTTAATCAGTGAATGAATGTTCAGTGAATGAATGAATGAATGAATGAATGAATCAATCAATCAATCAATCAATCAATCAATCAATCAACTAACCAGTCAATCAATCAATCAATCAATTTTGCTTACTTCCAGTCTCCAGACACATCACTGGTTCTCTGAGAATTCTCAAAACTTAGAGGCAGAGGTTCTAGGATTACATCTTCCCATTCCTTTAATACCCTTGGAGGCAATTGATCTGTCCCAAGGGACTTAATTCATTTAAAGTTGATCCATGATCACCTTCAGTTGTTAGAGGTGGAACATTGGGTGTCTTTTTCAGAGATGCTGGCTCTCAAATGAGAAGTTCTTAGTTTGGATTTAAATAAATAAATAAATAAATAAATAAATAAATAAATAAATAAATGCAGGTGGGTAAGTGAGCACAGGCACACCCATGAGCAACACTGTTGAATATTTTTCTCCTGTTACAGGTGTGATAGGATCACAGGGGAGTGGCATGCATCAAAATAGAAAACTCAAGCCAGAAAAAAGCATTTGTTTTAAGTGGAGATCAACTTTGTTTCAGAGGGATGTATGCGAAACAGACACATTGTTTTGCTTCATAAATCTATGAAGCAGGAGTCATCAACACTTCTGTGCCCCTGCAAAATTCTCCTCCTGATAACTGTAATGAATGAAGCAGAAAATGGTTCCTGTCACAGTTATCCTTTTAAATGGTCCAGTGAGTTGTCTTCTGTATTTCTGAACAATTCCGGTTGACTAAATGATATGTCTTGGCTGTCAGTTTCAGTGCTGTCCTGGAGCCTCCACTGACCTTGTCCCAATAAGGAGACAAAGCTCCCAACTAGACATGGGTTTGCTTGAGGGCCAGCACTTTTGGAGAGGTTTTTAAAGTAGCAGGAGGACCACATCACAGAGTGGGCTGCATATAGTGCATTAAAAAATGAGAACGCCCATTTATAGGGAACTGCATTGCCCCCTGCATGGGGCCTATGCAGCACTATTATTTGTTTTAATAATTTCATAGAAAGTTAGAAGGGGGGCATAAGGCCATCTAGTCCAACCTCCTGCTCAATTAAAGAAGACTGCAAAGCAATTCGCTGAGCAAAAAAGACAATGACACAAATGACTTTTGTGTCTGATGGGCTGTCTGTTCAGGTGAAGCTAACAGCAGACGGATAATCTCAAGATCCCTGGATCTTCCTCTTTATGCCTCTTTATCTTCAAATCAAAGTTGGCCTGGAACAATCCTGTAAATAGAAGATACCTTCAACAGAAGGAATGTCCTCCAGTAGCCAAAGACAACAATGGAGAAGCTTTTATCTCTCCGTCTCACATAATGGATAGGAATGCAAGCCTTCATCAATACTCCATAAGTCCATAGCATAGCTACAACATGGATTCCCTACATAATAGGTTGTGAGTTTGTTTTCCCTTTTATCTAATACCAGTCCATAGTGTGATTACTTCTCCTCAACAGTCACAAGACCTACAGCAGTCCATTGAGCTCTTCTCATATAATGTCAACTGGCAGTAAATTTACTACTCATGAGTAGCCTCATGGGTCAGTGGCTAAATTTCAGTACCATGTTCAAAGCTCGGCTCACGAGCTGAGTTTGAGACCAACAGGCTCCAGTTGCTGGCTTAAAGTTGTCACAGTATTCCATCCTTCTGAGGTAAGTAAACTAAATACCTTGGTTACTGGGGGTGGCAGCAGCTTTAATGTGTAGCCTATGTAATTAAATTGTAAACTGCCCAACCTGTGCTTTTAGTGCTATGGGGTGGCAAGTAGGAAACAGAGATAGCTTTGCTTTTGCTTTATTCAGCTTCCAATACTCACAAAAACATATATGTGTTTTTATTCCTTTTGCTTAAATGTCCCCATCGCTATCTTCCTTTGTTTCCCACCTCAAAATATTTTATGAACCCCCCCTCCCATTTTTCAGAGATTTCCCCATCAGGGACAATGGAGAGGCAATTTCCTATTTTCCAAATCTTTCCCATATTTGAGAGATGATCTCAGCCACCACTACCATTAGGGATAAGTATTCTGAAATGTATGTGTATATCTGGTGTCTGATAGTTAAAGAAAACAGTAAGTTTCAAAGGAACTCTGGAAGTTGAGTCATGGCAACTGGACTTCTTTTTCTTGAGATATAGAAATGTTTCGCTGCTCATCCAAATAGCTTCATCAGTCTGAATAGAGATAGCGTGAGTCCTCCATCTTATAGTCAGCTTTGACCTCTTGTCACCCTGGTCTGAAATAGGCTCATAAGATGAACAATGGCCTGAATTGGCTTGTTAGGTAGACAACAGTATCCATCGCCTTAAGGTGAACAATGGCCTAAGGTGCTGAAACCTATAAAGTATGGGTTGTTAGCTGTTCATTTCAAACCCACAAACACACTAAGGCAGAGACTTGTCCACCCAAAGGACCCAATACCAAAACAAAAAAGGAGCAATATAGTATATGCAGTCCAATGCAGTGAGGAGTGTGCAGACCTCTACAGTGCAGAAACTAAACAGCCAAAGAAGTCTAGTTGCCATGACTCAACTTCCAGATATACTCATCTGGATGACTGACAATCTTCACTGACATATTTCAAAGGAATGCCAAGCAGTCACAGATTTCTTCCTGCTCAGAATAATTGTGACCAAGGTTGATATCTTCTCTTTCAGAAGTTTTCTCCCAAAGATATTATAATACCTCAATGAATGACTAATTTGATTTTTAAACTACATTTTTAGCCCAACAGCATGCCAGATTAGTCTTTATTAACCTATTGTCCTACAATCTAATTAAAATGTCCACTCATCTTTTGTCTGGCCTCGTGTAACAAGCTTGAAATCAGAATGCAGCTGCAGTGCCAGCTTTGTTAATAACTTCATTTGAACAAAGAGCCTATTAGGGGACACAGTTAGAACAGCAAATCACCTATGCTACATCTAGAATCATAGAATAATTTAGTTGGTAGGGACCTATGAGACCATGGAGTCCAACCCCCTGTTCAAGGCAGGAATCCAAATCAAAGCAGATCTGATGGATGGCTGCCCAGTTGTTTCTTGAATGCCTACAGTGTTGGTTCCATTGTTGTCAGCAGTTAACTTAGTTTTTTCCCCTCCTGATATTCAGCCTAAATCTGGCTTCCCATAACTTCAACCCATTATTATGTGTCTAACAATCTGGGATGATATATAGCACAACACACACACTCCTGAAAACTACTATTTCTCAAACGTTCATCCAATTAATGACAAAGCTGAAAGAAAAACCCAGCAGTATACCGGTTTCTAGGGATTGTCGATGGGTGGAACAAAGATAGATAAGTCTGAATCTTGACCCGGAGAACTGAGTTGAACCCACTCCCTTTGAATCAATCTGAGCTGGACAAGACGGTTTCCCAAATGACCACACCAGAGTTCAAAACAAGTCCTGTGGTTTGTACTCCGTTGCACACAGACCACTCACTTTCCTTAAAAACCTTGGCAAGACACCACTCTTTTTGTTTTGTTCCCATCAGCTCCTCCTGTGTGTTTGTCTGGCCTTCAACACACCAAGGAAAGTGCTGCTTATTGTTATGTGTGGAAAAGAAATACCATCTAGCAGATCGAAACACCTGTACGTTGGCTACATTATATCTAATGAAACGACCATAATTAATTGGTGCCTTTAAAAGCTACTTTATGGGGCATGCAATTGGTGTATCCCCCCTCCCCATTTATTAAGACATTGCGGTGGTTCAATATGTTGTCTCATGTACAATCCAAACTCAATGCTTCATTTTATATTTTTCAACTTGTTTTACAAAAGAGATAAACATCACATGGCTCAAAGGAGCTGAATCAACCGCTAGCAGTTTGTATCATTATCTCTTATCCTAAACCAGTGCTACTGAGGTTCAATCTAATTCCACAGCAGGCCAGATAATTTCACACTGTTCTAGATACTAGCTAATTGAGGAAGAAGGAGGAGGTGCTGTTTTATTTCAGATTTTTTTGCTTCCCCCCTTACCTCCTGTAAATGTTTCAGATAATTTTTGTTGCTGTTGCTAATGCCTCTTAATAATTGATACAGGGAAATGCTAAATTTAGATTTTAGTTCAAAAGTAAGTTAAAAGCATAAGCTAAGGTAGATTAAGTACACTCAGCATTTGTGAGCATGTCCTTCCATTGTTTACCATTCTCACAAAGCAAGAAACAACTTCCTAGTGTGAGGCGAAATATATTCAACTCTGATCCCAACATTCAACTACCAGTCTTTGCAAGATGAAATCTGATAATGTTACAGAAGCTACCACTGAAATTTCCAGTGTCTCTAGAGTTGCCAATGAAAATTTGGGACAAATGTGGTGCTTCTTTCATTGCAGATTTTTGAATTTCTGGTAAAATTCTTTTTGCTATGTGGGAGAATTCAGTAGAGATTCATAGATAATAGCTTCGAACTCCCCAGATAGTCCATCTTTTTCTCATTAACTGGCACTTAAAGTCTCAGCAACTCACTTGAACTGTTAGTAGTACCACATCTGGAGTACTGTGTCCAGTTCTGTGCACCTCAATTTAAAAAGGATGTTGACAATCTTGAGTCCAGAGGAGGCGACCAAGATGATTGAGGGTCTGGAAGAAATGTCTTATGATAAGTGGCCTAGGGAACTGGGAATGTTTATCCTTACAAAAAGAAGGCTGAGAGGAGCTATGATAGCTATGTTTAAATATTTGAAAGGATGTCACATTGAAGAAGGGACTGGTTTGTTTTCAATGGCTTCAGAGACGAGGACACGGGGCAATGGTATCAAACTACAGGAAAAGAATTTAATTTAAAAATTAGGAAGAACTTTATGACAGTTAGTGGCAGTGCTGTTCGGCAATGGGATATGCTGCCACGGAGGGTGGTGGAGTCTCCTTCTTTTGAGGTTTTTAAGCAGAGGCTGGGTGGCCATATGTCAGGAGCACTGTGATGGAGGTTCCTGCATGGCAGGGGGTTGGACTAGATGGCCCTAGATGGCCCTTCCACCTCTATGATTCTATGATTCTAAATTGTTTCATTGTGTACTTTTGTGAACAGATGAAGAGCAAACAATGATCAAACCCATCTAACTGCTTCTGGTCATCTAAAGAGGCAGAAAGAGAAAACAGCGCAAACAGGTAGGATTCTCTTTGAATTCAGAAGATTGGGAATTATTGGTTAGTACTGGGTAGATTGATAGTCATTGCAACTCAGAACGGTCCCCCCAAGCAACAGTTATTGCAAACAACATGCAAGGTTGCAAAAACAGCAACTTCTTTATCGTGGTCAGAAGTGAGTCACAAGGAAGGGCTTTCATTCCTTCCAAAAGTGAAGGAAATGACAAGGGAGGAAAAAGGTCCTTCTCAGCCACAGCTATTGCTGCCTAGCTATAAATTGTTGAATTCCAACCTTGATAGTATTTGGAATTGTTGATAATTTCCACTTTGGGAAATTGGGAATGCATGTGTTCATTCTCCAAGCCGTAGTCCCATTTCTCAGCTTGCAGAGAGGGAGACACTGTGCAAAATACAATAATAGATTTTGCATTGCCTTTTGAGGAGGAAATGCATGCTGCCTCCTAACTGTTCTTTAATTAACTCCATATTTTTCATTTGAAATCATAAAAGACCACTCTTTGTTCTTCATAATACTTTCTATCATCTTCCACTTCTCTCCTCTTCCACACACCCCCTCCCACAACGTTTGGTGAACCTGTTGAGCAACAAGCCCATTTGCTGTCTGCTAATTTTATGTTGGCACAAATTAATTTTGAAATGAAATTAATTAAAGCAGATGAATTTTTTTATCCATTATTCAGGAGCTCATTGGAACAAGTGGGAGTACATTAGCTTTATTTAGCGTATTGCTTTCCTTTAATGAACTACTTCTTCAAGTCTTTTAATGTGACTTTTAAGCAAGAGTTCAGTTTTGTATTGTAAAGTTTCCCTCCTGCTCTGTGCAAATAATCTAATTAGCTGCTTTCATGACTCCAGAAAGAGTTGCAAATCAGAAGCTCAAGCAGTGAGTGCATCAAAGACCAAATCTACAGGGTGTGTGTGTATTTATTAAAATGCATGCCTATTTCAAAGAATCTTTCTTGAACTCCTGAATTCTGGCAGATGATGGGAGGGGTAAAAAATAAGCATGATACTCCCCAGACACATACAAAATACTGTACACTGAAGCACTTTCTATGATTTTCATAGATACATTTAATTTGGGCAACCAAATACTACAGAACTGTTTCCATTACATTCACACAGACTTCTCAGCTGCTCTGCTTGGCTCTCCCCATCGCTTTCTCTGTAATATCACGCCAAGAGATCCTCAGAGCTATGAGGTATCTCAAAGTCCAACTCCCACTGATGCAAAAATCTGCTTTTAAATCATCCCTTACAAGTGGCCAACCAATATATGTTTTGAAGCCGCCCATGAAAGAAACACACCACCTTCTAAAATAGTCCATTTCGTTATTGAATGGGTCTTACTATTAGGAAATTCTTCCTAATGTTTAGTCAAAATTTAGTTCAGGAGTTAGCTGACTTGGGCTCCATGTTGCTAGATCTCACTTTTCTCAATCTTTCCCTATTTTTCAGATTCTATCTATCTATCTATCTATCTATCTATCTATCTATCTATCTATCT
>JAHTLZ010003526.1:21538448-21555159 GCA_023846285.1 Phrynocephalus versicolor | reverse complement strand
AAGAAGAAGAAGAAGAAGAAGAAGAAGAAGAAGAAGAAGAAGAAGAATTAGCAACATATGAAAGGGGACATCATAAAGTAAACATATTATGAAAAAATATTCTGGGTCCATGGGTGCACACAGGACTGAAACCAAAAGTAATGCAAGGAGAAATGTGGTATTAAAAAGTAGTAGGTCCCTGGCTTACAGGATTTGCTATGGTTTCAGCATACTTTGGGTGTGTATGTGTACAAGGTAGAATGTGCATCATCTGAATCTAAAAAAACAACCTGAGATCAATGAGGAAAACTGGAGACACATTTGGGTGCGTGTGATCTGAGCAAAGAGCTTGATATGCCTGGCTCTGATAGGAAAACCCATTAAGAGCAGAAGAAGAGAGCTCAGTCTTCTCACTTCAGGCTGAAATTGCAATCTTAGCACTGAAGGTGGACCGAAAAAGGCTGCCCCTTGTCTCAGTGATCAGAGAAAGCAATCCCAGCAGGCATGTAATAAACTTGACTTTTTCTTCATTCCAGTAAGGGAAGATCAGTTAGAGGTGTTCACTGTAGATCCTGTTGGAAGCTCAAGCAGGGAGAGGAAATCCTTAGTTATCTATAAGGCGGCTGTGTGAGTCTGTTTTGGCATGTCCAGCAAAAAGGAGGACAGAAGTCTTGTGGCACTTCACAGACTAATGGGTTTATTGCAATGTGAGCTTTTTCTAGATTACATGAGCCTGAGGAAGCGGACTGTAATCCACAAAGCTCACAGTGAAAATTGTCTGTTCATCCTTGAGGAGTCCCAACTTTTTGCTATTCATCGTGTTCTGTGTTTCTTCTGTATTGACTACTGCTGGTACCAGACAATAGTGGTGAACTGGCCTCTTAAAACTACAGATATGGCCATAGTGGTTAGCTATTATTCAGGTATCATCAATAGAGATGGGCACAGAACAAACTTTTGGTTTGTTTCATTATTCATTATTCGTTATTCATTTCACTACGTAACAAAACAAATAATGAACTGCTCCCTCTAAGAGAAATGAAATGAAATGGAAAAGCCAACCCCCCCCCCCAAAAAAACCGATCTAGAGGTGACCCGGTATCAGCCCGCAAGCACCAGCACTGGCCTGTGGGTCCCCGAACCGGCCCATGGGCTGCCCCCCCAAAAAAACCCCAAAAACAATCCAGCATGTGGGCCCAGTACCAGACCATGAGCACTGGACCTGGCCCATGGGTCAGCATAAAAAAACACATGATCTGGCATGTGGGCCTGGTACTGGCCTGCAGACCACAAAACTGGCCCACGGCTGGCAAAAGTTTTAAAAAAATTAAAAGCCGACCAGCCCGCACTACAGCTGTAGCGCGGGCCACATGATCAGCAGGAAAAAAATTAAATTAAATTAAATTAAATTTAAAAAAGGAGCACCAACTTGACCCCAGGGGTGGCTGGGTTGGCACTCTAAAATGAAAACAAAAAATTAAAAAATTAAAAAATAAAACAAGCACTGACCCAGCTCCATGGGCTGTACAGTGGGCGCTTGAAAATGAATATCAAATATTTTTTAAAAAGGAGCACCAACCTGGTCCCGGGGCCATGTGGGCGGTGCTTGAAATAAAAGAAAACCAAGGCGCTGGCCCCAAGCCAGTGCCTCAAAAAGCCCCCACTGGGGACTTTTAACCCCCCAAAAGACAAATAAAAATAATAATTAAAAAAGGAGCACTGACCCAGTCCCAGGGGCCGCACGGTCAGTGCTTGAAGGAAAAAACCAATGACGAATCAAAACAGCAACAAAACAAATATTTCAATTTTTTTTGTGAAAAATGAAACAAAATGAAACAAACCTTAAAATGAACTGAACCAAAATGAATTGTCATTTTTTCAGTTCGTGCCCATCTCTAATCATCAACTATTATTCAGTCATTATTCAATTACACATGCTGGTGCAGGTAACAGAATTTGAACTGTAGTATTATTGTTTATTGTGGTGTTTATTTTCTTTTACATTGCATGTTTGGCTCCACACCTTTAGATTGGAGCCAAACAGACCTCATAGGTTCGGCCAACAGAGTTAGTGAGCCTCAAATTTATTTTTGCCTTCTTCAGTGGCTAGCCATGTTCTTGTACACAGCCCCTGTATTAATTCTAAGCTCCTTTGCATTGCAGCAGAGGTAAAGGGGAGGCCTAATTGTTCAATTTTTTTTAAAAAAAGACAAACTTCCACATGCGAGTCACACTTAGCAACCTTCTGCTTTTCCTCAAAAGGCCTTCATCTTCTATTTGTGGGTTATCACGTCCCACCCACCCCCGGGGAATCGCTGACTTCAAATAATAGCAGAAACCTTTCATGTCCCTAATGGCCAGTAACTGTGTTCTTGGACAGAGGGCTGAGGTTAGCACTTCATTTTTATATTCTGAGGAGCCTTTGGCATTCCCGTGCCTTTGTTTTCCCCTGCTATTATGTAAAGATTATGTTGTGTTTGCAACCTGGTTGAAAGAGTCACTGCATTTTCATTGTTTCAATGTCATTTAACCTCTCTTTAAAAAAAAATTGCATAACTCTCCAGGCTCTAGGGAAGTGATGGCGAACCTTTTAGAGATCGAGTGCCCAAATTGCGATTCAAAACCCACTAATTTTTTGCAAAGTGTCAATGTAGCAATTTAAGCTGAATACAGGTGGCTGTGAAGGGGTGATGTTGGGTGCCCACAGAAAGGACCCCGAGTGCCACCTTTGGCACCCGTGCCATAGGTTCGCCAACACTGCTCTAGGGGCACTTGTTAAATTGAAATAAATAACATGCATTAAAAGGGGCTGCACTTCTTTGCAAAGATTTCAGCACCCCTTAACCCTTACTCTATCACAGAAGGGGCAAGGAATAGAAGTAGCACCTCCCTTCCTAACTTTCAGCTGCACTGATATCTACATATCCAGTACAGTAGTTGACCAGCCTCTTGGTTTTTCTCTGCACACCCCAGCTTGGCCCTGGTTTTCCTTGAACCTCTGCCAAGCCTATTAAATGTGTCAGAACAGCCAGGGAAATACAAGAATTATGATTTCCATTTGGCTCTGCAGTCACTTAGTTTAATTTTCATGAGGCTTTGAAATATAGCGATTGCTTTGCTTTTTCCTTTGCTTTATACTTTTGTGTGTGAGAGTTGTGAAAGAGATTTTTCTACATGCCATTTTTGTGTTTTTCTACCATTCTGTGCAGTTGTTTCATTTTGTTTTTTGTGTTGTATGTGTGCGTATGTGTGTATGTGTGTGTTTTGTTCCTCTAAAGGAATACAAAATATTCTGCATATATATGGAAACAGAGCAGAAAACCCCTGCTTCCCCTTATTAAAAAAGAAAGGCAAAGTCATTTGTTCCAGAGAGAAATTTCATTATCTGAGGAGTTTTGTGGTAAGATGGAGGGTGATAATGAGGTTATATCTAATCAGACCATATGGAACACTCTGCCATTAAGCACCATTTTTCATTGTTTCCGATCTAAAATATAGAGACAAAGGAATGAAAGAGATTCTGGGGCAGCTGTGAAACATGATGCTCCTGTTCCCTCACCAGTGGCAAAAGTGACAGGATGTTTTGTAACAGATGTACCTGTTGACTCTAGGTCACAAAGGATGCCGAGCACACTTTCTAGCCTCAAGTAGAGCTTGGAAGCATTACTTTTTTGGACTCCAGGAGTTGTGGTCCCCCAAAGTAGCATCTCTATGGCCAAGTACCTGGGTGCATCACATGTGATTCTTGCAGATATAGGTCCTTCCCAAGGGAACAGATCATATTCGAGAGACTGAGCTTATACTCGGCATGCAGAAGAGCTGAGTACTCAACATCTTCTTTACTTTGAAAGATGAAGGTTGAAGTTAATGGGAAAGACCTCCTTCCAATTGGTTTTTCCACAATGATTAAACTGGTGTGTCAGCTTGCAACCCAAGGCTCTTGACCTAAATTTTTTTTAAAAAACTTTCTACAAACCATGTGCTTGGATGCCAGCAAGAACTATCTGTCCATTCCCTGGCAAGTTAGGGTGAGCTTGCTAGATGAGAAGCAGGGAGAGAGAGGGGGAGAGGAAAAAGTAGAAAACAAGGAATTATGGTTTCGGGGGAGAGAGAGAGAGAGAGAGAGAATCGTAGAACAGAATTGTAGAAGTTGTAAGGTGCCTAGAAATCCACCAGGTTCAACCCCCTGCTCCAGACAGGAACACAAAGAGAAAGAAAGGGAATTGGAAAAAGAAAAAGAAGGAAAGAAGAAAATTATGGATGTTGGCTCTGCTCAGTTTTGGATTTGGTTACCCCTACCTCCACTCTTAAGACCAGAACAGATTATACCTGAAGGAATATAGCTTTGACCAAAACAAACAAGCAAAACAAAACTCATACACTCTCAACCTCATCAGTTCACAACATGCAAAAGAGCAGAAGATAACATAACAGAACACTAAGAAAAAATCAGGTAGCCATTTTATTGATAGATAACATTTAGTAAAATAACACTGCAATGGCCAGAATCCTATTAGTGTTTACATTTGTGTAAGTATAATTATGTTAATCATGTCAATGAAGTGCTGAGAAGTGATGGGTTGTCACACCACATTGCTGGAGACAAGTTGTGCAATTGACATGTGACTGAGAATATGAACAGCAATGCAATAATTAGTGCCAATTTGCCACCATACTGTATGCAGTTACATTTCCTTTTTCCCAATGAGATTTTGGCTATTACTAAATATAATAGAAATAAAACACAATAAACTAGTATTATCCAGAAATTTAGATTAAACAGGTGATAGAGATGGAGATGAACACCTAGCATGGATTAGTTATAAGGCTAAAAAGAATAAGATTCCACAGAAATACAACATGGGTTTCTCACATACTTCCTTCCATCTCTCACTCAGGTCCCAAATTCTTCTCTATATCTCACTTGGAAATGGAAAGGTTGTACTTCTTCAAGTCCCAAATGCTGTTTACCAATCATAATGTCTTTCAAAGGTGGTGGATTGGAGAAGCAAGCAAGATAGAGAATGCTCAGCTTTTTGAAGTCACTGTTTCTGCTCTTCTATCCTTGGTCCAGCCATCTGTTTTGCCAGTCTCCAGACTGGTGGGGTGGGGAAAGCCAGGTTTTTTTAAAAAATCATCCCACTGAAAAAGCTCATCCACCAATACCCTCTCAGTGCTTTCTCCACCAGGTTGCAGGAGCTAAAATAAAAATACCACTGGACTAGTCAGTATATATCCACATTAACCTGTAGAAGACAATTTTCTGAAAGGAATGGGTCATGGTGGCAAACCTTGGGCACTCCAGATGTTTTGGACCACAACTCCCAGTCTGTTGTCATTGACAATCAAGGCTCAGAATTCTGGGAGTTGTGGTCCAAAACATCTGGAGTGCCCAAGGTTCAGCACCACTGGTTCAACAGGAGAACCATGACATTGGATTCTGTTCACATTCTTACTCTGCAAGGCTGTAGGATGCCTGTATAAAATAATCAGGTGAACAAGGGGGATCCAGGTATGGGAACAGTATAAATGATCCATTCTCTTCATGTATTGTTGATAATGTAAGAAAAACATTGTTGAATGGAGGGCAGAAGAGAGCAAAGCTCATAGGCAAACTCACATTCAGTATGAACAACTTTTTTCCTTGACTTTTCAGGAACAAAACATTGCCTAAAATAATTTGTTGTTTTGTTTGGGTTTCACGTCCCAATCCTGGGGTGTAATTTAGTAAATCGACCTGATTTTCTGCATCAACCCCACCCATCACTGGCCAAACAGGAACATGTATGTTCTGAAGAAGAACCAGGTGGTGAGGAGGTATGGGTGGGTGTGCATGACCAATGTCCCTTTGAAAGATATGAAACCCAATTCTCTGCTTCAGAAGCCGCTTTACAGCAGCACTCCTTCTTCCTGCCTCATCCAAGACAGATGTGCCTGGTGATAATCATCTTGTCAAGAACTTTACATCTAAGATTAACCTCCTGGGAAACCACATCTTGCCATGTCTGGATTTTTGGTACTTGCGTCAAAGAACTGGATATTGTCCACGAAAGCTTGCAATGATTTTTCATTTTTCATTAGTAGCCTATAAAGATATTGCCTATAGCCAAGTCTTGTGTTTTTAAACTTTATGTTAGGCATAACAAAATGGGTCACATTTGACTGGTGCCAACTGCATGATCAAATGAAGGAGAAGTAGTAAAGTTGCTAGCTTCTGTGGGTCTCCCCCCACCCCTGTGATATTGTCAATATTTTAGCTGTTGTTTTTAAGCCTTTTTTTAAAAAAAAAACCCAGTTTTGTTATTCTGCACCCAGAATTCCCTATGGTGGGAAAATTCTTATCTACTTCCATGCATATCTTCTCTGTGTCTGGGTCGGCACTCTTTTTAATTTTTTTTTAAAAAAAATATTTTATTTTATTGTTGTTCTTTACTGGCAACCACGTGGCCCACACTACAGCTGTAGTGCAGGCTGTCAGCTTTTTTTTTTCTGGTCACCCTCCCTGAAGCCAGGAAGCCAGGACCTCCAGAACCAGCACCAGGTAGGAGACATCTCCGGTGCTGCCATTAACGAACCGAACCGAACTAAACCAATTTTTTCATTTCAGTTCAGTTCGTTCTAAATCCACTCTGGGGTTTGTTATTCATTTTGTTATGTAACAAAATGAATAGCGAACAACAAAATGAACTAAAAGTTCGTTTCATGCCCATCTCTAGTGCAGTGGTTAAACGGCTCTATTGCATCCATAACTCTGCTCACGACCTGAGGTTCATCCCAGGTAGATGATTTGTGGTTGACTCAGCCTTTTATCTTTCCAAGGTCAGTAAATTGAGTACTCAGCTCACTGGGAGGTGAGCAATATGTAGCTTGCAGAATTAAAATGTAAACCACCCAGAGAGCTTTAAGCACTAATGGGGTGGTAGATAAGCAGCACATTTGCTTTTTTGCTTTGAGGTTTGCTATCATTAACTGGCCAATGCCTTTGTTTAGGTCTCCCTCTCTCCCTCTCTCTCTGCCTCTGCCTCTGCCTCTGTCTCTCCTCTCTTGGTGTGTGTGTGTGCAGAACTCTTCCATTTTCTGTGCAAATAAACAAGCACTAAGGATTTTCCCTCCCTCACCACCAGGAAAGGGGTGACAGGAGGCCCTCCCGGTTTCTTCTGAACAGCCGCATTCAAGGGGCTTTTTGTTGTTGTCAGCATCTGACAGCTTTTAAGGAGAGCGGAAAAACACCTTTTCTCCTTTTTGCTTTTGCTAGGAAAAAACAACAGCAACCCTGATGGTCTTTGAAGGAAAATGGTAGCAAATCTAACAAAAGTTGAGAGACAAGGGAGAACACCCAGGGGAGATGGAAGCATCCACTAAAACGATTCAGAAAGTTCCACTGCATCTCACTTTTGAGCACAGCACACCAGCAGCTCCTGCAGCTACTCACCCACCTAGCAAAACCCTTTGTTCCCTCTCGCTGTTCCAGGTGCTGTATGAAGAACAGAGAGTTTATTTCATGTCCCACCTGGATCCAGACGCTTCTCTCCCTGAAAGCTAGTTGACTCTACTCATCATAGAATCCCTTGCCTAAAACATGCCGCTTTCCTTTCTCATTTCGAAAAACAAAACAAAAAAAATAAATAAATCAGGCATATCCCTAAACATTTTCCATTCTCCTCCTCTTTGAAAACGAGTACAAAAAGGCTCTCCAGCATGCATGCCCATCTCTGAGTGTGCGATGGCGCTTACCAAGCTGAGAGACACATCATAGGGATGCCAGCAGGGAGCATCTGGCCCCAGAAGCAGTTGCAGAGTTGGTGGGGGAAGGAATAGCCTTGCCTTCCTGTCAGTTCCTCTACCACACAGTTTACCCAAGGGCTGTTCTGCACTTGGAGACAAAAGGAATGGAGATGTCTTTTTAAAATATTTTAAAAAAATGTTTTCAAAGAAAATTCATAAAGGAATTAGCTGATGAAAGAGGAAGAAAATGGCAAGTACTGCTGCAATTAACACCCAGACAGAGAACTTGCCGTGCTAGGGAAGGGCTTTCTTTTAATCTCCATTGCAGCTTTCAGAGTGGCTAGCAGTCGGTCGGGCTGGAGCATTCTGGAAGGTTTAATTCGAAAACCGAGGTACCTTTTCCAAACTCTGAAATCCTACAGGACGAGGATAGAGGAATGGAGACAAAGGGACAGTCAAATCCAAAGCTCTACAAGACTTCATTCGTTAGGGAAGAATGGCTGCAAGGAGAATAAGAACCCCAGTTGGAACATTGGCATGCATTTCTTCTTCTCTGGCTGTGGAAGGAATGAGATGCTTTGGAGCCAACAAATCCAACATTTCCCCTTACACATCATAGAACGCCAGCCTTATTGTCCTCTATTCTATATGAGGGGCACCTTCATGAAACCAACAGCAGGGACCAACCTGAACCTTCTGGGAGGTGGCTTCGGACGTCAGGCCTCTCCCCCTTGGTACGTGACAAAATCCTATGGCCCCAATGTAAGCATGAATAGGTATATCACTGGCATCAGGATTTTTATACACCCATTTAATTCCTTCCAAGTCCTACTGTGGTAGGGACCTAACAGAAGCAGAAGACATCAGTCAAGAAGAGATGGCAAGAATACAGAGAGGAATTATATCAGAAAGATCTGGGTGTCCCTGATAACTAAGATAGCGTAGTTGCTGACCTGGAGCCAGACATCCTAGAAAGTGAGGTCAACTGGGCTTTAGAAAGCAGTGCAAACAACAAGGCCAGTGGAGGTGACGGCATTCCAATTGAACTCTTTAAAATCTTAAAATAGATAAGGTGCTGCACGCGATATGCCAGCAAATTTGGAAAACTCAGCAGTGGCCAGAGGACTGGAAAAGATTGGTCTACATCCAAATCCCAAAGAAGGACAACGCCAAAGAATGCTCCAACTATTGTACAACTGACTCATTTCACACAATAGCAAGGTTATGCTCAAAATTCTACAAGGGAGGCTTCAGCAGTATGTGAACAGAGAACTTCCAGAATTAATCCTAATTTTCTAATATTTATTCTAACTCTCTGCGAGAGCTACCAACCCATCCCTTTGAATTATTCAATTTTCCTGAATTTACTTGACCTCTTGCACTTCCGGCCAATTTTGTATATTAAGAACCACCCCTAACCATTAAGGAGAATGGGGTGGGCAAAAACGCACTGCCACTCACGGTCCAATCAGAGTGACAGCCAAAAATTCCCATCTAGCCTTTACGTGACCAACTAATCTCATTCTCCATAGGGTAGGAGGGTGGGAAAGACGCTCAAAATGGCAAAGAAGCCACTGAGCACATGGCGTGGCCTTAAATAATCTGGCTCCTGGTGGCAGCCATTAGGCTGCACATGTCATCTCACCTGATGGGTGGGCAGCTAAGGGAGTCCCATCCCAGCATCTACCACTGGCCAGAGCAACCATATGGTCAAGACAGGATGAGGATTCTCAGGCCCCCATCAGAAATCTCACCTACAGAGACAACTTATTTCAGTCCCTACTGTGGTCTGCAAAAGTGGCAAAAAATAACTCTACAGTGTTGTTTGTTTGTGGAACTAGGGAAACAAACAAAGCAAGCACTAAGGCTGATTGTTCATAAAGATGCAAACACCCTGTCCATGGCTTCTGTTTTTTAAAAATAGCCCATACAGTTATCAGTGTTTTGAATTTTGCCATTTTATTGAAGTGCAGAAAAACCTGTCTCTCAACTGCACACACACAAATGAACTCCACATAATTTTGTGCAAGAAGAACTTTTGTGATTTCTTGATGATCCTCACAAGGACAAACCAGAACATGATTTACCTCTCTGCAGTGTGCGAAACAGCGTAATATAGCATTCAGCAATCTTTCTTCCTAAAGCAGAGAAAGTACTGATGTTTCTGCTCTCAGTGCACAAGTTAGAATCCTTCAGTTTGGCATTCAAATGTCTGCTGTTAGAGAATGAACTGTTGCAAAGGGAATGTTATTCTCATGTTCTCTCATTCATTAAAAGCACTTGTCTTGAATGCAGCTGCTTAATACTTCTCTAGGCAGAATGATGCCTGTATCTTCATGGCAATTTGGCTTACAAGAAGCAGGGCCTCCCTTGCTCCTTCTTCTAATTGATCAGAAATCACATCTTAGTGCAGCCTGGAGACCAGTTGAACAGAGTTTAGGATTTTTCCCCTCGTTGTTCAAAGATGGGAGGGTGGTAAAGGAACAGCAAAAAGGTAGTTTGCCAAGCTACACTTGTTTATCACTTGTACCTATGGATTTCATAACATGCTGTTCTCATTTAGAAGGTTCCACTAGCAGATGTACTCAAAAATATCTACGTCTCACATATTTTTCAAGGAGGGATTATGAAGGTGTATTGAACTAATTTCAAGAACAATCTGCCCTTCTGGAAAAAAGGTTACCTCCTCCAGGCACAGTCATCAGGAGTGGGTCCTTTGCCCTCACGCTCGGAGAGGCATCATTAGGCAGCGCTGGCGTCCGAGGGAGAGCCACAGGGCTTAAAAGCCCCGCCTCCCTTGAACTCTCCCTCTTTCCGGCACTGCAGGCAACCCCACCCTCCCACCCTTGAGTTGATGACGAGATTAGCTGGTCGCTTCGGGGCCGGGTGGGAATTTTTGGCTGCTCCCTTGATTGCCCCTTTGGGAGCGGTGCGTTTTCGCCCACCCCGTTTTCAACCTGGCAGGGTAATAGGTTGTCACTTCCATGGTCTCAACTCGGGTAGTGAATAGGTCCTTTAGATGGTGGAGATCCCGGTGGCATCCAATTGGGTGTTTGGTAGCTCTCTTACCATAAATAGGAGAACATGCCCATGTGAGTGCAATAAAATTAAACAGAAAGGAGGAAGAGGGCTGCCCTGAGGTATTCATACCTGGTGGTTGGAGGTGCGCTGAACAGGTGGGTGGCACACCTTCAACAGGGATCTCATCAAGGAGAATGGGAACATCCAACTCCGATGGAGTTATGGGACCCAACCTATTCACTACACAGGCCCCCTTGGTTTGTCGCAGTTCATATTAAAAGTTAATAAAGGTGTGGCCCTATTTAACCCAATGCTGTTGTCTGCCTCATTATTCTGGGCTGGGAGGGCAAAGGAGCAGGAGGCTGAATGCAATGAAAAGCCTACCACAAAATGTGATTGGTCACAGCCCATTCCCTCAGCCTGCATGTTGACCATGATTCAGTGTCTGGGCATGGGCTGAGGCAGATAGTGTTCCACTTGGTATCCGGAAATGGAGTTTTTACTCAGAAAAGGGCAAAGCAGCCTCTCTGGTTCTGCTGTACTTGACTCATGTCTTCCAGTGTTCATTTCTCAGTGTCCATAAATTCTTTCACTGGAAGAATTGCTTCTGAGCAATTTGAATCAGTTTTTCTGCAGGTGGATCATGGATGGACAAATTTCTTTGCAATCATTTTTTTTTACATGCATTGGATTGTAGGTTTATTAAGTCTGTTTATGAAGATTCTCGGTTCATCCAATTGAGTTTATCTGGAAGCTGAGTCATGGCAACTGGACTAATTTTTCTTGAGATCTCAGACTGATGAAGCTGCTTTGGATGAGCAACAAAATGTTTTGATCCCTCAACCAGTGGAGCAACTAGGGAGAGGTGGAAGAGTACATTTGCCCTGGGGTGCGCAGCAATCTGGGGGTGCCTGGAGGGGGAGCAGGAGAAGGAAGCCATGTGCGATCCCACCAGCAGAACTCCTTTCATCCTGCTAAGGCTTGGCAATCCTTAGTCGGGGAAAAGGAGAAGAGAGAAGCAGGCAATGTTTTTTTTCCAAGCAGCACCTCCATCGATTGCTACCCCTCTTCCCCCAACCGCTACTAAGGCTTGGTGATTGTTAGCCCAGGGAAAATAGGAGAGGGAGGCATGCTACAGAGGTGATGTTTGGGGGGGGGGAATCGCCTGCTTGGCACTATCAGCACGCTGTGCGGTTTGCACAGGAGAGCCTTAACTGGAAAGGAAACCCCCAAAGAGGGCATGAGAAGGAGAGACCCTTCTTCCCCTCCCCCACTGTTCCCCCAGGACTGCCCTCCTTGCTAGGTGGGTGAGACATGGTTGGGGGGGGAGAGGTTGCAAAAACTGACTTTTTCCCTGGACACTCCAAACTCTAGTAACACCCCTGCTCTCAAGAAAAGAAGCCTAATTGCTACAACTCAACTATCAGATGTCTATTGAGTCTCTTTTTCTGCTCATTTTTCCTAAAAGGAAAATATTTAAAATAATTATATATATATAGCCGAATAAAATGATATGTGGCGAAGTATACAATCAGAAGGGTAACAATGGCCGCGGTCCTACCAGCGTTTTCTGCGTAGTTTCCTGGCGGCAAACTGCACAGTAAAACATTGTTTGCTAACTGGGAAGAGAAGTAAATTCTGGTCCCGGCCGACCACGCCCCTGGAACAGCAGTTTCAGCAAAGTTTCCTAAACCACCACCAGGAGCTGGATTTAGAAAGTTTGCTTGAAGATGCTTACTTATTTGCTTCTGTAACCACAACAGGACACTGAAAATAGGCAGTAAAATCAGTTGTTCCC
Source organism: Phrynocephalus versicolor (assembly GCA_023846285.1). Lineage (NCBI taxonomy): Eukaryota > Metazoa > Chordata > Lepidosauria > Squamata > Agamidae > Phrynocephalus > Phrynocephalus versicolor. Next base: position 21,542,636 of record JAHTLZ010003526.1, on the reverse strand, counting down.
CTTTATCACCACGGAGGTTTGGAAACTAGAGCCAGAAAGAAGGACAAAATGTGAAATACACAGGTAGAGACCGAACCAGAATACGAAAATACAACACAGAAGCGAGGACAATAACCGCACATTAAAAACCATGTGACCCCCCCCCCCCCAAACAAAAATATGCAGGGAATTTATATATGAAAAAAACTCTGGTAAAACCACGACCAATGTGTGCATCTGTGCAACAGGCAGGGAAGTGACACATAGGCCCCCTTTTTAACAAACACAGTCTAAATTGCCCACCATGATCATGCTTGACCAGTTTCACTTACTGTTTAACATCTGGGAGTCACTTGATTCAGTGCTCATTATCTACCAAGAACCCTGGACTATCTAAAATTGGTGAACTAAAAATGCTCTAATATTCCTGCCACAATTGTTTCAAAGATAACTTCTGGAAATAGAAGCCAAGAGACAATCCGGAATTAAGCAAAAAGCCAAAGCCTTTGAAGGCAATAGCAGTGCTTCTTTATCTGGGGAGCAGTGCCTGAAACTGCAAATGTTTTCCAGATGTTTCCTTTTATAATATTAGCCTCCATTCAGCCCCAATCTGTTTAACACATAATACAAAGCACTGTGACTGTCACACTTTCCATTTTCCATAGTAAAATTATGCATTTTTTTCACTGGCATGACAAACTACTGAGGCACATACAACAAAACAACATAAAACAAAACAAAACAAATTGAGTTGTTGTGCATTAGATTAAACAAATTTGCAATTGAATACTGAATGCTCCCAAATACCTGCTCCTGGGAAATTAACATTAAAAGTAAAGAAAAAAGGGCTGATTGATTTCTTTAACCATTCTTTACTTGCCTTATAACTATGCAAATACGTACTAACAGAAATACTGAACTGTATGTTTTAAAAAAATTGTTCCTACCCTCACACATCAGTGTTGCTTCAGTTCTCTATTGGCTTTTTCTTTTTGGTTGGCCATTTGAAACTTGTGCCTTCTTAATCCATTTAAAATACTTTACAGAATAATATCCATCACATTGTTAATGACTAAGCTTTGCTGATGTGGAGCTCTGCTCTTTTTCCACCTATCTGAAAATGTAACCCTCAACTACAAGCCCTAGCCAGTGTTTGGAGCTGCAAATCAGTACATGTTGAATACCTGAATTTTACCCACTCTAGTTCAGATAATCTCTCATGTAAACCGATGGAAGACTATATCTCTACAGAGGCTACTTAGCAAAGGATTCAAGTATAAGCCAGTCCTTTTTCCATTAATTACAAATGTTACTCTGGATCTAGGATCTGGATCTACTCTGGACCTTTCATATGATCTCAGGGCAACAAAAGAATGTATGTCTTTCTTCTCAGGGTGTGGTTGAACAGGCTATCTGAATTGATTTCTGCTCTGACCTTTTAAATACTGCATTCAAGTCTCAGGGTATATATTGGTAGCTATATTTACTTTGATTGAAAGTAATTAAACTTATTTCTGGTAATTAAAACTGGTTTTGGCAGCTACACAAATGAAATCAACTCATTTACTTTCTGTTTTTAGTGTATCCTTTTTTAAATTCATTTTTTTTAAAAAAAGTGATACATAACTAAATTGATGATTGCATTCATCTGATAAATTATCCAGAATGTCAGAAGACAGTGCTGAAAGACTATACTTAATGTATGATGCTGTCATTTATTTCAGTGGTGTCAAGGTGTTTTGTTTCACAAATATCCCATTCATGGTCACAGTGCACTAAGTGATGCATCACTAAACTGTTTTAAAAGGAGTTTTTTTAAAAAAATGGAGTAGCAAAACTGTGCTGGCAATGACACTCAACAAAGGCACAAGGTGCATCCACAGCAGGGGTGCCCAAACTTTTTGTAAGGAGAGCCAGATTTGGTGGCTGAAAATGTGTCAGGGGCCGGTTGCTCCCCGACCCTGCCACTCTACTGCAAGACCCACCCACTGACCCCTTGCAACCCCACCCGAAGGAAGGAAGGCGGGGGCCAAGGGAGGGAGGGAGGAAGATGGAAATCAAGAGAGGAAGGAAGGAAGGTGGGGACCAAAGGAAGCACAGGGAGCTGTGGCCACAGGTCGCCCCTTGGAAGAGGCAATCTGTGTGACCTTGCACGCCCCCCAAGTTCCCCAGTGGTGGCGATGGCTCACCCGCCAGCCCACCCCAAATCTCCTTGGCAGTGGCAGAGGCCCGCTGGCCTGCTCACCCCCACACATTCCCCTGTGGTGCCAGTGGCAGCAGACCACCCGTCTGCCCAGCCACCCAAACTTCCCAGTGGTGTTGGTGTTCCCGAGTTTCACAAGGTTCCCAGCGGTGCCGGTGGCAGCAGCCCACCCGCGTGCCAAGCTTCACAAGGTTCCCGGTGTTGCCGGTGGTGGCGGCCCGCCCGCGGGCCACCCCCACGCGCCACCCCCGCACGCACTCCCAGCCTCACATGGTTGCCGGCGGTGCCAGTGGCAGCAGCCCACAAGGTTCCCAGCGGTGTCAGTGTTGGTGGAAGATTTTTTAAAAAAAAAAATGGGGTGAAGGAGGGGGAGGGAGGGGCAGGCCGGCCAGCCACGGGCCACTCAGAATGGCCTGACAGGCCTGATTTGGCCCCCGGGCCGGACTTTGGGCAGGCCTGATCTACAGTACTGTTCACAACTACCAACACAAATTTAAATGAAATGATTTGCAAGTGAGGTATTTTGAAAAGCCCCAGCCAGCCTAGCCCACTGTAAGGGGAAAGGGGGGATATATTCTAACTTGTGTTAAATGTGCATAAGCAAATGTATATGCATAAATGCACATTTTAAGAAATAATAACTGGAATTAAAAGAGAAATAGAAAACATATTACCATGGTGTAGAAGATTGTTGACTAGGCGACCACTGTGCCTATTGCACAGTGGGCTGTACTGGTAAATTCATGATGGATGGGCAACTTCAAGGATCTTGCCCTTCCTACTGATAGCAATTTATTATCAAAGCACACTTTTATCTTTATGTTTAAACTAGACGTTATCTTCAGGCCAGATTTTTGAAAGCAGACATTAAAACTGCACATGGCTTCACTTTCTGGATGAATTCTGTTTGTGTGAAGAAAGCTATTTACTGCTGGTAAAGGAAATGCATTTAGACCCCTGGAATGAGTTGGATAAATCTTTGCAATGGAATCTTCTCTGACAGCACTATTAATGGGCAGCTCTTGGACACAGTTTAAGGAATGAATTGGAAACACATTCTACTTCATGAACATCATGGCCAGCCACTGAGTCCCTTACCATTACTTATAATGGCTCTCATTTAAAACGAAGAATTAGCCCAGTTGAACACAGCTTGCTATGTTTAGCTGCAACAAAACCATATTTTTCAATCTGGGAAGATTGCTATGGGTTGGAAATGTATTCCATTTGGTCCCTGTTCTGCTATCAGAATAAATCAGCATGAGGCTTTTGGCTGATCTATATGGCATACTTGTTCTTGTGAAACTGGTCATGGAGGAACCAATGAACATTTACCCGGGATTTAGGGAAGAACATGTTAGGGCTCCAGAGCAATATTTGATATGTGCAAAAAGAAAGAGTATATAGCATCTTTAGATTGGGCTGACCCTACCATTATGCAGTAGGTTTTGTGAGAGTCAGGAAAGGGTAGCAAGTTTTTGCTGCCAGGAAGGCATCACCAAATGCGGCCTGCAACCAGCTTTGTAATTGATGATGATTGATGATGATGATGATGATGATGATGATGATGACGACGATGACGAACGATGAACGACGACAACGATGGCAACGACGATGACAAACAAAGGTGCCAGGTGTTAAGTTGGAGTTGGCCTTCTCCAAAGATCGAGCTCTTGCCAAGAGCTTAGGATGACTGATATCTTCATAGAATATATGTTGTTCCTAATAATGTTGCCTTTTGTAGTTGACCAATGTTGATCTTTTCAATGCCGAGGGCTTTCCGATGTTGATCCAGGTCTTTTGGGATTGCACCCAAGGCACCTATTATTATTGGTATTGTGCTTGATTTCTTATTCCATATCATTTCAATTTCTATTTCTAAGTCCTGATATTTGGTTATCTTCTCTAACTCTTTGCCACATTGAGTCTTGCATCTCCTGGTACTGCCACATTGATGATGATGATGATGATGATGATGATGATGATGATGATGATGATGATGATGA
>JAHTLZ010003526.1:21497360-21530568 GCA_023846285.1 Phrynocephalus versicolor | reverse complement strand
TTTGGCTAGAAGATGTTGCTGTTACTGCTCTTTCTTAATCACTTTATTGCTCTTTCTTTTTTCTCTTCTAATTTTATGGGAAATAATATTGACATTAATAAGGACAATGACATCCAGATTGTCAGCCTGCACCTCGAAGAAGTGGTCAAATGGGCAAAGTGGCATTTCAGGATCTGAAATGTGGACCCCACACCTGCAGATATATTCTAGGAAGAAGAAGTAAAAGAATATTGTTGTTACATGCTATCAACACTGGTGCAACTAGGGAGGGGTGAAAGAGTGCATTTGCCTTGGGGCATGCAGCAATCTGGGGGTACCTGGAGGGGGAGTCGGAGGAGGGAGCCATGCACCATCCTGCTAGCAGACTTCCTTTCACCCTGCTAAGGTTTGACGAACGTTAGCCTGGGGAAAGGAGGAGAGGGAAGTTGCTGCTTGGGGAAAAAATCCTATTGCCTGCTTCCCTCTTCTCCTTTCCCTGGGCTACCAATCACCAAGCCTTAGCCAGGGAAAAGGAGGAGGGGGAAGCATGCTACAGATGTGAGGCTTGAAAAAATATACATTGCCTGCTTGGTGCTATCTGCACGCTTTGCAGTTTGCACAGGAGAGCCTTAACTGGAAAGGAGACCCACAAAGAGGGCATGAGAAGGAGAGACCCTTCTTCCCCTCCTGCACTGTTCCCCCAGGATCTCCCCCCCCCCTTGCTGGGTGGGTGAGACACAGCTGGAGGGGAGGGGAGGGCAAAAAAAAACCCGACTTTGTCCCTGGGCGCTCCAAACTCGAGCTATGCCACTGGCCATCAAGTCACCTTTGACTTATAGTGAACCTATACATGAGTGAATTTCAAAATGTCTCATCATAAGCAGCCTTTCTCAGCTCTTGTAAATTCAGGCAATATTATATCACTGCATTTTATATAAACAGCCTGTAAAGAACTCTACTAAAAGGCATCAGCTCCAGAATCAAATTTTGTAGGAAAAGAATTTCCCATGAGTCTTGTCAGAGGCTGAGCTTTTCCAGCTCCTTCAGAGAATGGTTTAGAACATTGGTGGAAAATTAAAAACAAAGGTGTTCTTTGAACTTGATCTACTCAAAAGGATGGAGAAATAAAGTAAAAACAGCTCTCCTGCATCATTGATGTAATGTTAATGGGCAGTGAATAATTAATGCTTCGACACACTGTTTTTTCCCTGCAGGGTGCACTCAGTAATCCTGCACTGAGATAGTAAACATACAAAAAGCCTGATCCTGTGTAGAGTTTGGCACACCTAATCCCATTGATTTCAAGAGGTTGAGGGATGTCTAATTATATCCTGGATTCAACAGGCCATTTGTGGGGCAGGAAGTACATGTTTCGGATAACCCACAGTACATTTTTCAACAAGCATGGATTCATCTGTTTTGTACATCCTGCTTCAGTGCAATTTCTTGCATTAAGGCAGGATGTGGAGCAATCCCTGACCTATAGGGTGCCCATTGCCAGGAGGCTTCCTGTCAATACTGATATTGCCAGAGTCAGGATAGCCATGCCCACTTGCCCTGCTTGGAAAAAAGGAATTGCTCGATCTGCAGCCCCACTCCCCAACACAAAGAATATCACCAGCTGAGCAGTGCTGGGGTGACAGGGAAACCTGCTCATTACGGACCAGGAAGTGATGCCATTCTTCCCTGAAGAGCAACTCCACATCTGCCACATTTTGAGATCCACTCTGGCACCATCAATAGTTGGAATGTTCCCCATCACTGAACAGGTATGATGGAAGACCTAGTGTGGTTTTAAAATGGTGGCAATGTGCCTTTAAAAAAAAAACACTCCAGGGGTTTATGGGCTTCAGCACCTTAGGCCATTTCCCACCTAATGGCCTTTTGAGGCCATTGTCCATCTAAGGAGCCTACTTATGAGCCTATTTAAGACCAGGGTTACATGAGGTCAAAGTGAACTATAAAATGGAGGACTCACAACTAGCTTTCCTCTGACTGATGTTTGGATGAGCAATGAAATATTTCAAAAGAAGTCCAGTTGCCATGACTCAACTTCCAGATAAACTCACTTGGATGACTGAGAATCTTCACAGCCACTCCAGGGGTTGTGGATATTGCTGATTAGTTTCTCAATTTGTCCTCATCTCTAGTCATAAGGAAAGGTGGTATACTGTAGATCATTTTTCATTGCAAAAGCACCTCTTTTTCCATCCTCCTATTCTGATTATATGTGCTCTTCAGTGTGGCATACTGGATTTTAGGGACAGCATAAAATGAGCTCATTTAATTCTTAAGTCAATAACACAGGGGTTTCTGGCCTGGCTGTATTATTCATTTTTCATATTTAATTTACTAAACACATAGCACTTTTAGCTGACTTGCACCATACTGAAAAATGAAGTCTGCAGTACTGGTATGTTTTCATTAAATAGTCCTACTGACTTTGGTGTCTTCTCAATGTGTCCTACTATACCTTCCAGTATTTCCAGCCACATCAGACTTGAAGCCCAACACATCTGGAAGGCATTGGGTTTTGGAAGTATGATGTCACCTCTAGACAACTGACCACAGAATGTCCATAGACACATGTAGCCAATATACACACATCTTGGTTGCAGTGAATATGTAATTGTTGATATCCATTAAGATAGATAGGCAATGGGTCTGTCTCTCCCACACACACCCTTTTAGTAGGACTCCTATTTTGTTAACAGTTCAATTATACGGAGAAATCTAAGAGGATCATTCTCCCATCATGGAATGATGGAACTGGAAGAATATTGTAAGACCACTGAATCCACACTGCTGATCAGTGCAAATAATGCAGATCTAAGATATAGCTGTCCATTTTTCTCTTGAACACCCTCCAGTATTAGAAGACTCATCACCCCCTAACAGAGTTGCTTGAACAGTTAGGGCATTTTTCCTGATATTTAGCCAATATCTAGTTTTCTGTAACTTGAGCCCATTATTAAGAGTCTGGCATGCTGGGAAGATGGAAAACACATTCTGCCCATCCTCTGCATGACAGTCTTTCAAGTATTTGAGAAGTGCTACCATATCTCCTCTCAGTCTTCTTTTCTCGAGGCTGAACATGCCCTGTTCTTTCAGTCTTTCCTCAGAGGGCTTGGTTACCAGTCCCCTGATCATCCTTTTTGCCTCACTTTGACCCTGTTGCAGTTTGCTGGCATCCTTCTTTAATCTTGGTGTCCAGAATTAGTTAAAGTACTCAAGTAAAGGCCTAACCAGTACTGAATAGAGGGGGACTACTACTTCATGGGACTTAAGAGACTACAGTCGTCCTCCTCACAGTTCATATGCTGCGGTCCCATATTTCACAGGACCACAGTATATGAACTGCAAGGCCCCCTGGGGCAAGTGGCTTGGGCCCATTTGAGGCCTCTTGCACTTACCCCAGGCCTGGCGCTGCCCCAATCAGACTTCCAATGGGCTTCATGGGCCTTTTGGAGGCCCCAGAAGTCATTTCCAATGATCTGGAAGTCACTTCTGTTTTTCCAGAAGTCATGTCCGGTTCTCTGGAAACCACTACTGGAGTCCGCCGGATGCCCCAGAAGTGGTTTCTGGTGATCTGGAAGTGACTTCCAGAAGTGACTTCTGGATCACCGGAAACCATTTCTGGGGCCTCCAACTGGCCCAGGAAGCCTGTCGGAGGCTGGTTTGGGGCAGCACCAGGCCTAAGGTAAGTGTAGGAGGCCCTGGATAGGCCCAACCAGTTCCTACCCAACTCAGTATCCGTATATTGCGGATTTTACATTATCACAGGTCAGGTCAGGTTCCTAACCTCCGTGATAGGTGGAGGATTACTGTATATCCCTGTAAATGCAGCCTCAAGTTGCTTTGTCCTTTTTCACAGAAGCATCACACCATTGGTGATCTATAGCTCCAAGGTCTTTCGAGCTTGTATTATTACTAAGCCAAATAGCCCCAATCATGTAACTGTGCATTTGGGCTTTCATTTTCCCCTAGGTGTGGAACTTTGCACTTATCCCTGTTAAATTTCATTCTTTTGTTTTGAATCCAGAGCAAAAACATTTTAAGATCTGATAGCTGTTGTGAGTCTTTTGGGGGGGGGCTGTTTGGCTGTGTTCTGGAAGTTTTTCTTCCTGACATTTCACCAGACTCTGTGTGTTCAGATGACAGGGAGCTCAGGGAACTAGGAGTTCTCTCTGTGCTCCTAGTTCCCTGAGCTCCTTGCCCTCTGAAGATGCTGGCCACAGAGTCTGGCGAAATGGCCAAACAGCCTGAAAAACTCACAACAGCTATCAGATCCCAGCCATGAAAGCCTTCAAGAATACATTTCAAGATCTCTTTGAAGGTCATTCCTCTCTTCCAAGGTATTCAGTATTCCTCCCAACTGACGAACTGCTCTGCATTTTTTTAAAAAGTACCAGAAAAGTTTCTTGGCACCTGGAGGATGTTCCAAAATGCAGTTCCAATGTATATATACTCTTTCTTCCATTTCTTCAAGAAAAGAACTACCCTGAAGACCTTAAAACATAGGTATGAAAGATTTTGGCCTTGTGCCATATTAGAGCAGAATGCAACCAGGCTATATGTTCACAAGTTCCAAGTTACTCAGGAAAAGATATTCTCTAACCAGATAAGACACCACTATTCTTCCTTCTCTCCTCACCTACTTGCTTCTTATTTTTCTTCTGTTTTTCTACACAAAGCTCAGTTTGCTATATATATGGTAAACAACATGTGCAGATGGTGTGTTGGGCAAGAGTTGTTAGCCAAGTCCCTCACAGCATACCTAAACATGACCTTGTAGTCTCTCCACTGTCACATCAAGTTTGGCCTGAGCATTTCAAAATGCATATCCAGGAATCATCTTGCAAAAAGAGTGAGATCCAAGATCCTGCTAAAAGTATGCCAGGACTTATTGGGTCTATATGCAGCATGCCAAAAGTCAGAAAATTGCCAAGAAGGATAAACTTATGCAAGCACTTCTGTCACTTCTCTTCAAAGGATATTTTGGGAAAATGTGTTCCTGAATCTCTATTTAGGAGTATAGACCTAGATAACAGCCCATTTACAGCCAAGGCCTCTACTCATACACTTCAGTAGTTCATCTACTTGATGATAGTGACAAGCAAAACAAACCACTGCTTTCTATTATGGAAAATATCTACAGCAGAGAAATGCATAATAACCCACATCTATTATTTTCCTACTGCATTATCCATTCAAGGAGAACAAATTTAGATTACATTCATGTCAAATGTAATATGTAATGTACTCCAATCATGTTATTTATTCAAATGTAAACCCTCCGCCCAACTACAGTGTCACAAAGGTGTTGCCTCTTTTTGAAAATAAACATTTTATACTAAAAAATGGACCAGCAGTATACGTATCTAATGCTTGTTGCCAATTATTTAAAAAATGGTGGGCAAAGTAACATCTTAGAATAGTAAGAATATTTTGACAGAACTCAGGATTTTGGATGTGCTGCTGAGAAATATTTGTCCCATAAAGGACACCATTGTACTATATAAGAAGGCCCTAAGCTATTCTTGGATCTATTCCCTGCATCAACATTTCCAAACCTCTGTTTCTCCCACATTCCAGTTTAATTAATACAGATTCTGGGAGGCACCAGGTGCTTTTCACTCCTTCCCTGCAGTCATTTTTGTTTGGCAAGGGTCCCATGCTGAGTTTCAGTTTCAATCATGCTATTGAGCTGCAAAAGCCTCCTATCTGAAGCTTGGCAGTGCAGTTGCCAACAGGTTTAACTGGGGGTGGGTGACATATAGTCTGTGGTGTATGAGGCTCCCAGTGGTCCAAATATGGCCCATGGCAGATTTGGAGGAAGGGGGTACCACCACCACAACTGCAATTTTAACTTTTTTTAAAAAAATCTAAAATTTCCCCTTAGTGAAAGGGGGAAAGGAGCAATTCATGTGATGTTTTTAATAGCTCCCAAGACCTGTGGAAACCGCTCATTCACAAAATTACTTTTTTAAAAAAATAAATACGGTCAATAGAGGGTGTAACGATCTTTCCATTGATCTCTGTGAGATAATTGCAATTGTCCAGGAGATGAGTCGTGGTGGATGATCTGTGACACGTTGATCTAGGTGATTCCATTGTTGCAGCTGCCACTGACCGACAGACCCGGCCGATGTGTCCTGTCTTACCGCAAGCCCTGCACGTAGCATCACGAAAACGGCAGCTTTTCCGCTCATGGTGTCCGCCACAGGCTGTGCAAGCACCTCGGCGATCTTTGGGCCGTGCATCCGCCTGAAGCACCAACTCGACACCACGGACTGGGCTCTGGCTTGGACTAGCCTCTGGCTCATCCATGGCATGGGCAGCCTCTACCCGCAGCTTCGTGGTCTTGCCACTGGCATTGAGCTCTTCCTGCTCATAATTCTCTGTGACAGAGGCCTCTTTCAAGGCGGAGGCAAGGGTGACATCTTCCTTTGCCACAATGCGCCTTCGGGCTTTTTTTGCTGCAGAGCCCCCCAACAAATTGATTCAAGAGAGTGTCTTCAAGATTTGGGAAGCCACAGTGCTGAGCAAGCTCCCGGAGTCCTGCCAGGAATGCAGCCACAGATTCTCCGGCTTGCTGCTGCCTTTTCTGGAACTCCATCCGCCAGGCCATCTGGGTTTTAGTAGGTGCCAAGTGGCTTGTCAGCCGGGCGAAAATGTCTGTGAGTGCTGTCTCACTCAGCTTTGCTGGGGTGAGCAGTGCCTTGGCCAACATGAAGGTCTCCCGCCCACAGCAACTCAGGAACGTGGCCCTTCTTTTGCTGGCATCTCTGATTCCTTGAGCCACCGTGAAGAACTCAAAACGCTCAACATAGTCTTCCCAAGTGTGAGGCTCCGACGGCTGGAAGGGCTCCAAGACCCGTGGACTTTCCATTCTCCAGGCGGGCAGGGTCGTCTTCTAGCCAGCAGGTGAGTCTTGTCTCTGCTGCGATCCGGACTCTGAGTCAGCGTGATGAGCCTCTGCTACTCAGCATTCTGGATCCCACCTTCGTCGCCAGTATTGTAGTGTGGGGTTAGTGATTCAGCAGTGATTTCAGCTCTGAGACAAAGCAGGCTGGAGACAGCTTCTATTGAACAGCTCTTTAATCAGGGAGAGACAAGACTGGGGACTGGGGAGAGGGAGTTACATTTATAGTCACCAGAACTGGCTAGGAAAAGATACATTTTGGAGGGAACAATTACAAGCAATCACAAGGCTGCCTTTTGGCGGGAACCAATAGAATTGAGGATCCAAATGCAGCAACTAGAATCAACCAATAGGCCTGTTCCCTTTGGAACAGGAAGGCAGTTACTTCAACCAGCAATTACAGATCAATACACAACAGTCGGCTTCCCTTGGAATTAATGCCCTCAAGTGCCTTGCCTGGGAAGAGCAGGTATTACATGTCGTTCTTGTAGGGAGAAGGTACTCTGTCAGGTAATGAGATCCAATTTAGAAGGAATTATATCCTTGGGGGGAAAATGTGTCATCATTTTTAATTACAAAGCTAACGCCTTGTTTAGTTGACTCTTCGTGGGCATGTTGGCCACTGTCTCTTATTCTTTACAGTACCTCCTCCATTGTTCTGGGTAAACATAGTTTGGGGGGATGTAAACCACCATAAGAGAAGACTTGGAAAAGTTCTGTGAAGTATTCTGTTCTGTTTGCAACAACTGCGCAAACTTTTCCTTTAAAAGTTTTAAATATGCTTTAATGTGAGCTTCGGTAGTTGCGATTTGCTTCTCGACACCCACTGAGCACAAATCTGGGCTCCAAGTTGATGTCCTTTCCTTATACCCTTTTTTTCTGATGCAATGAGGGCAAGGGAGAAAAAGAAAAACTTCGGCACTTGCCCCAGAAAATGTCTTCTGAGTAAAACTCCCAGAGGATCAAAGCAATGTGTATGCTGTTCAGTGCTATGGAACCCTGTAGCACTAGGCCTCTTGTGCCGTAGTAATTATTGTTGCTATATTTGCAAGCCAGCCTCAATTCTATCCAAAGGGAAAGAGCTCCATTAATCAGCTGAGCCCTGCATGGGTTTCCTCTAATGCTGTTCTTCCTGCCAAAGAGAATGAATCATGAAAACACAAATTAGTTGCAAGAAGGAATCATTTTTTCTCTCCATTTCAAACACACTTCATGCCAGTGTGCTAATGGAAGCAAAGAATGCCGTCACCTTTATGGGTGAAGTGTTCCTGGGTTGCTGTTGTTTTCTCCCCTAGCTTGCTTTTGTTTTGTTTTTGTTTTGTTGTCATTTCCCCCCTTTGGACAGGGTCCAAGGTGGTTTTGTTTGCTTGTTTGTTTGTATACATAATTTGTGAAGACACTCTCTTGTGGTTTTTCCCCCCCTTGCTTGTTTTGTTTCCTTGTTTTAATAAATGAAACAATTCATGGAATCTTGGATTCAACCAGCTTTATAGTCTATACAGACAAAGGGTAGATTGTGGCAAGGTGGTGCTGGTAAGATAAGGATTTTGTTTACTCAGTTTTTAGTGCAGAGAAAACCAAAAGTGATTGCATAGATGAGTGGTTCTCACTAGAGATGGGCACAAAACAGAAAAATTCCATTTTGTTTCATTTTTATTTCATTTGGGAGGTTCTGTTTCATACAAAAATAATTTTTTTTAAAAAAAATCATTTTGTTTTTTCATTGTTTTGTTATTCATTTCCCCCCAATCTCTGGAATTTTTTATGTTGCACAGATTTCATCTTATACAAATCGTTTGTTATACAAGGGTCCACTGTATCTTGAGACGCATGAAGGGGAACATGACATTTTCCAGGGAGTGAAAGCCCACCACAAAAGGACTGAAGATATTGAGAAATTCAATGGTGTCAACTAAGGGAATAGAAAGTTGATCAATGATCATGTCAAGGTAACAAAATGCTGGTGGGAATTACTTCAAGAAAGTTTCCATGGAAGAGTTCCTACTCCCCCAATCCCATATATTCCCCACTTCTAGGGCCTTTGCAACCTATCACATCTAATGAAGTGGCCATGGCGTTGAAACAGATGAAAATGGGCAAAGCCACAGGACCAGATGACGTGGCAACGGAACTGTGGAAGTCACAACACTTTGAATCCCTGAAACTGGCTGATGGAACTCAATCAGATTGTGCTGGAGTAAAAGATACCTGGCAATTTTCAACATAGCACAACAGTGCCATTCTGGACAAAGAAGGGAAACCCTGTCAAATGCACCAACTACAGACTGATTAAATTACGTTCACATACTCTTAAAATCTTTGAGTGAGTCATTGACACATGAGTCCACACCATAGTCCAACTAAGTCTCAGTCAAACTGGCTTTGTCAAGAACTGCAGAACGATAAATGCAATCCATGTTGCTCAGCTGCTACTTGAAAAACACAGTGAGAAACATAAACCAATGCATGCAGCTTTCTTTATCTTGAGAAAGTGTTTGACTAAGTAACACATGATGTAATCTGGTATGTACTGAGACATCATGGAACTTGTTAGTTGGGTCAAAGTGCTCTATGAGTCACCAAAGAGCTGTGTGCAGGCTGCTGCTGGTACATTGAAAAAGTTTCATATCACTTTTAGGGGTACACCAAGGATCAGCACTCTCTCTACTTCTTCTCATTCTGGTTCTGTAGATCTCACTTGAGATCTACAGAATCCAGTGCTCTGGATGCCCCTTTATGCTGATGACATCATAATTGCATTGGAGGGTAAGGCATATCTTGAGCGCCAAGCCCAAGTATGGAGTGACCGCTGACAAGGTTTGGCCTATACCTGAGTGTGAGGAAGATGGACTATCTGACAACTGACCCAAATGAATGTGATATGATCCAAATTGATGGTATTGAGCTACCAAGAACTGAGAAGTTCAAGTACCTTGGTTCTACAATCACAGCTGACAGGAGCGTGAGTCACGAGGTGACACTGAGGATCAACGGTGCCTGGCTAAAATGGTGTACAACATCAAGTGTCATGTGTGACAAAAATATTAGCGACCATTTAAAATCAAAGATCAGTCGCACCATTGTATGACCTGTTGTGCTCAATGCTGCAGAGTTCTGGCTGGCAACTAAAGAAGTTGAACATTGACTTGGTGTCATGGAGACAAAGATGCTGTGATGGACCTTTGGCAATATGTGAAAGGGTCATGTGTGGAATGATGACACCCAATCAAAATATGACATTGCAGAAATCACTGACAATATGCATGAAGCTTAACTACACTAGTATGAACTAGAGATGGGCACGACCAGGAATTTTTTTTTCGAGTTATCGTTTTTCGGGACGGGTCCGTTTCAGCTCGTTTCCGTTTTTTGTGAAATTTCGCAAAAATTTGTCGTTTTGTGGTGTCATTTTTTCGTCTATCGTTATACTGGTTTAGGGGGGGTAGCGGGCTCCTGGAGGCACCTCTGTGGGGTGGGTGCCTCCTCTGGCCCGCTATAAAGGGAAAGCGGGCTCCTGGAGGCACCCGTGGGTGCCTCCTATCCTCACCCACTGCAAAAGGGCATGCATAACCATATGGATATGCATACCAAGTTGCAGGTGCAGCAGACTGGCAGAGGCACCCCTCTTTTTGGGGTGCCTTCCCTGCATCAGTCAGGCCTCGGGGGCATGGTTTGCATGTCACACATACTGCCGAGCTGAGCCTGCAGGAGTCACCCAGAGCCAGACTGGTGGACTCTCTGCACCCGCTGCGTCTCACTAAGAAGGGAAAGGTACTTGCGTGTAGTGCAATGCAAGTAGATCTGGCTTAGGGTTAAGACGGGTTAGCGCAAGGGCTAGGGTTAGGCTAGTTACGGGTGAGGTTAGGGTGAGTATTGGGGTGCACCTCTGAGTGCCTCTCTGACCCACTTAGAAGGACAGTGTACTGGCGTATGGGTTAGGCTTCGGGTTCGGGTTCGGGTTCGGGCTATGGTTAGTGGGCTTTTTATGCCCGATTGGCACATCCCAGAAGTCTCTGTGGTCAACCTGGCCAAGTGGCCATGTGATTGGTGGAATGGCTCCAAAAATTTGCATGGTCACTCCCATGGCCACCCCATCATTGCGCAGGTGTAAAAATAAAATAAAATAAAATAAAATAAAATCAATGGAGAGAGGACAGAGGAGACATTTTGTTGCAAGAAAAACCCACTGCTACTGTAAAAATTCTGGCAGTTTTAAAATAGCAATTTCTGCATGTTTCTGTGGTGCTTGTGTTGGCTTGTGTGTCTTTGTTTTTTGGACCACAATTTCAAAAAAAATATTGCGGTTGCCGCCCCATTTTCGATCCCCCGCCCGCACCGCATGGCATGGCGAGACGAGAGCAGGCCAGGAGGACAGGAGACGGGGGGAGGCCAGGGACTCCCCCCCCAGAAACCACCCCTCTGGTAGGTGCACTCTCAGGCAGGCATATTTTCACCTGCTTTTTGGGCCAGGAATCAGGGTTTTTTTTTTACTTTAAAAAACTTTTTTTTCTGTGCCGCTTGAATGGCGGCGAGGCGGCGAGGTGGCGACTTTGGCGGGATGACGAGCGCAGCCCAGGAGGGACAGGAGGAGAGGGGGGAAGGCCGGGAACCCCTCCCCACAGAAACCACCCCTCTGGTAGGTGCCCTGAGCCCTCACTCAGGCAGGCATATTTTCGCCTGCTTTTTGGCCGGGAATCGGGTTTTTTTTTTACTTTTAAAAACTTTTTTTCTGTGCCGCTTGGCATCGCGGGATCGCCACGATGCCAGGAACGACAACGACAAATCAGACCCAATTTTTCTTTAGTCGGTTCGAGTTCGAGTTCTGGCGGAGTAATTGTCGTTTCCTTTTCCGTTCCGTAACGGAAACGAGTAATGGAAACGGAAACGAGAATTTCGTCAAGTCATGCCCATCTCTAGTATGAACATGTCTTACATGCTGTTGAGGAAACACTGGCCAAAAACGGTCTCACCCTG
This sequence comes from Phrynocephalus versicolor, assembly GCA_023846285.1. NCBI lineage: Eukaryota > Metazoa > Chordata > Lepidosauria > Squamata > Agamidae > Phrynocephalus > Phrynocephalus versicolor. Next base: position 21,518,690 of record JAHTLZ010003526.1, on the reverse strand, counting down.
CAGGTCAGCGGATCTCCACCAAGGGGAGCCAAAATAGTGCTGGTTAAACATCCTCAATGATGACATGAATTTGCCTCAGGTTCACCCAGACCTAGTCCATGACCAAGCCAAACGGAAGGCCAAAACAAGAATAGTGGACCCCACCGCCAAGTGGAACGAATGCGAAGAAAAAGAAGTGTCCTTTGTGTGAACTGTTTTGTGGGTAAAATAATATGAAAATAGGGCACACTTCATATATTTCTGTAAGCAACAAAAAAATCTACTGCAGAAATAGATGGCAAAAAGTTTATACTCCATTGGAAGGTGCACAGGGTTAAAGAGCACACAGATTGACACTTGCCTTGTGCCGTTCTGGTGGTGACAGTCTGAACCAGTTTTGATTCAGTTCAGTAGCATTACTTGTGCCTTTCTGGATCTCTGGAGGAGGAGACATTTCAGCAACTGGGGAAAACAAATTGCCATGATGTGGGGTGGAAATGGCTAATACCTCGAGCAGTGATGGCGAACCTATGGCACAGGTGCCAAAGGTGGCACTCGGAGCCGTTTCTTTGGGCACCTGACATCGCCCCTTCATAGCCACCTATATACAGGTTAAATTACTGTATTGGCACTTTGCAAAAAAAAAAAAGAAAGAAAGAAAATAACTGTGAGTTTTGAATTGCATTTTGGGCACTCAGTCTCTAAAAGATTCGCCAATGCCATCACTGATCTAGAGCCAATGGTTTAAGGGCAATGATAGGCAGCAAGATAGTACTTCTGCCTATAGGTTTCCTTCTGATACTAGTGCCAAGACCCTCAGGATTTTGTACCAACTGAAAGAAGGAAAAATGTGGAGCAGGCAGGAAAAACAGATACTAGCACAGTAATAATGACTTCAATCATTTCTCATATTAGAGAATTTGAGAAATCCCCAAACCTCACAGTGGGCTGCAAGGAGATACAGTACATAAAATAATGTGACCTCAGTCTGAGCCTTCCCTAGAGCCTCAATGGCGAGAGAATCCCAAAGAGATCTTTACTATGGGGTTAATTTGTCACTTGGTTTCTCCTTTGATGCCACCAGCACATCCTACAGAGACTGTGAAACATTTTCAGTGCTCCTTTCCTTCATTTCCAGGGCTGTGCATCTTGGCTTAAGAAACCTTTTAACTTCACAAATGCCCAATGGAACATGAAGGATCTAGCGCTGTTTTATTCTACCCCAAGGCTATCAAATACTCTTTCCCCCCTGCCCACGATGACCCCTAAATCACACAAATACCTCTTATCTAGGGGTTGTTGTTGTTGGTTTTTTTTTTTGCAGCCTTGTCCAAATGCAGTGCAGATCCCTGTCAGAAATGACATTTATTCTATAAAGAAAATTGCAATGTGTTTCTCTCAGGAGCAGAAGACGGTGACCAAATGACCTCTGTGACTAGATGGTTCTTCAAATGGATGATAGCTTTAAAAGCTGAATTTACTCTGGCTGCCCTTCAAATGCATTGCAAGGGGAGGGAATTCACTATGCCAGTCCATATTTAAACTGGGATGGGTGCATCTTGAGAAGCAGATGCAAATCTTGCTCATATTTTGTCCCACTTTTGGGGGATGATGTGTTCTCTTTCTCTCGAATCCATAGATGTTTATCCCACCATTCACCATCCTGCCTGCTTCTGCTGCAGACCCAGCATGGTTTTTTTTTTTTTTTTACAAGCAAAGTTCCAAAGGAAGACTCTTCCACCCATCAAGACATTAATCCATAGCTTCAGGGGAGGAAGGTCCTTCAAGATGCTGTCTCTCACCTTCTCCATCAGGAGGGCTGTCGAGTTAAGAACATGGAAACAAGTGCAAATGAGCTAAGCATTTCAGAAGGCAAGGAGCAATAACTGGCAGCTTCTGCCCATGAATATGCATTAGCTGCCAAGCTATCATTTGGTACTTAACAAATGGGAGAGATTTGTTGCTTGCTGCCACACATAAAATATGGATTCTCTCCTTACGGTGCTGTAGGACTGCAATGCTGCTCCCAGTATGTGGGCTCCAAAGCAGTCTGGTAAACTTTGAGTCGAAGAATAGCCATTAAAGATGGGAGCAAATTGAAAAATAAATCACATTTTCTGTCCAATTTGGCCAATTGGTCAAAATTCATTCATCATAAATGGAGTCCCCTAATGAATTTGAGTGGATGAATTTTTAGTGGCTTTTGATTCATTAATTTGTCAGGCCATAAAATGTCCCCTTAGGCACCTATAAACACCAGAAGTGGACAAGCATCCCCTGACACTCCTCTACAATCCATCCAAGTTTGGTGGAGACTGGATATTTTTAAAAACAATTTTATTTATTTTCTACACTAAACAAAATAAAACAATATGTTGCTCGTCTCAATCACTTTCAATCACACACACCCCCTCAACATTTCAGCCCAATGTAGTTCATATCTCCTTTCCCAACTTAAAAGAACATACTTTCTTACTTAATTTCCATTTTTATCCCATCCATATTATATCTATCTTTCCTCACATCTATTTCCATCTAAACCAAAAGATAGAGATAGCAAAATACAATATTGAACTAGCCTGTCTGATCTTAACAATAAACTCAATCCTAATATTTAATTCTTCAATTAGCTAAAAAAATTAGGATATATTTTAGTTGACTTAATATATAGTAGATGTCATCAACAAGGTATATTTATCTATTCTCCTAAGAGATACCTTTTCAAAAGTCTTCTATAACACAAGTTAGTACTCTATGGGAGATTTCTACTGATTTCACTTTATGTATCAAATTTCTTATCCATACCCAACTACCACAGTTTTTTTAAAAAAGTCTAACAGATTAACATATATTTATATTTCAGGTTGGTTTTCACATTTCTGTTTTCCATTTCCCATATTATGGGAATCCATTAATAGCTTCAGACAAACAAAATACAGAGGACAAACATTTTATGTAATCAATTCACTAAGCCAAAAATTCCTTTTCTGAATTTTCTCTTTTTATGATAGATCTATTATCTTCATAACTTGTTTTTCTATCTTGATAGCTGCCCTGCTCTTAAAAAATTCCCAAGCTTTTCTCTCCCCTGTATCCCTATCCAATAGAACAAATGCACTTATCTTCCTCCTCTCAGAATTTGGCCTGTCCACAAATTTATCCTGTGCAGATCTTATTGTATTTGTCTGCAGATTAAGATCCATTCTCTGTTCTGGTTCTATCTCCTGATCAAGACTAAATTCAGTTTTCTTCATGAGTTCTTCGTGCACAGTTCTTGTTGTAGTTATCTGTAGACTAAATTCAGCCCTCTGCTCTGGCTCTGTGTCCTGATCAAGATTACAATTATCTGTATCTTCAAAAGGTGGATCCATCTATGATGTAAGAGTATGTATTAATTTCTGTAATCCACATAGAATTGTGTTGGCAAACTGTTGATCTGATAACATTTTCCAACTCATTGTGTTCTTACAGCTCACATCAAAGGGTTAATATCACCTGTAGTTGTAGTTTCTGCCACACAGTTTCCAAAAGGGAGGTGTCTAGAAGCAGGAGACTGTATTGGGGAACAAAAGGAAATGAAGCAGATACTGTCCAGCAGTTTATTTTGAAAACATTGGAATCCAATCAAGGTCAAATAAACATTCCTTTGAAAAACAGCTTTCCCAGTGCTGCTCTTAAACTGCATCCTTATTCCCACCACATATAAAGAGAACAAAGCGAAAAGAAGTTTCCTTTTTTAACAATTTTTTTTCTATTAGCCCAGTAAATCAATTGGCAAAAAGGCAAAAAAAAAATTGTAAACCAAGTGTGGGAGAAATAACTTCTTCAGTCTTTCCACACATTCACCCCCCTTCACCGAGAGCCACTCGTCTACAAAGGGGGTGGGTGGGTTAGTGTTTGTTTGAAGATAGAATTCCAAACATCACCAAGATGAAATTTCGCAGAGAGAGGGATGAATGCAGTTTTACTCACAACATGCCAAATATGTACAGCTTTTTACACTTCTCTGATGCCAACAGCTCGTGCCATCATCATCAACTTAGTTGATGGTGTCCAGTTTTCCTCCAGTGGGAGATAAGACATTTTCCTGGACCGACACTCACTGCCACTTTCTCCATGGTCAGACGGGTACTGCCTCTCTTCGTCTCCCTTCCAAGGATACTTACCCTTCTTAGACTCCCTTTTATTTAGAGGAATTCAGCCTGATAAGCTGCAGAACTTGTAAAGTTGTCTCACCATGGTGTACCGGAACCAGAAGTCCTTGGAGACTGGATTTTTGATGTCTGAGTTAGGACCCCCAAACAGGTCTCCCCAGGAAATTTCTGCCCAGGTACCTAGAGTCTCCAAAAATGCAGAATAGCAGAATAGCAAACCCAAGATTATATTTCCCCAACCTAGTTTCTAAGAGAAAATTCCCTAGACCCCCTTGTGCATGTATAACTCAGTTGTCTTAAACCCAATCCTCATCAAATTTAGAGGGATTGTAGAAGATAATTGGAAGACTTATCTCTGCAAGTTGGGTGTCTCTAGATGCTAGGGGGCTTTTTACAGCATTTTAAAGGGGAGAAAAATCAATTTATCAATTTGTCAATTTGTCACTGGAAATTCATCAGTTCATCAATTCATTTATGAGCCCTGATGAATCACAAATTATGAAGAATAACCTATTTTTATTCATCCCCATCTCTAATAGACATTTCTAACAGACATATATTAAATGCCTTTATACATTATAAGTATGTTTCCACTTTATCAACACCAAGAGGTGTAGAATGCCTCTCAATTAGAGATGGGCACAAAATGCTAAAATTGTGTTTCATTTCATTTTTCACTTCATTTGTCCTCATTATTTTTAGTTTGTTTTTAGTTCATAATAATTTTTTTAAAAAAAATTCATTTCATTGTTTTGTTTTTATTCATTATTCATTTCCCCCCTAATTGGGCACGACGGGGGGTGGGGGAGGCATGGGGTTTTCAAACTGTCTTTGAGCCACCAAAGCAACTATCCTAAAAGATAAATAGTTGTTATGGGTTTTTCAGGCTGTTTGGCCGTGCTCTGGAAGTTTTTCTTCCTGATGTTTCACCAGACTCTGTGGTTGGCATTTTCAGAGGGCAAGGGGCTCAGGGAACAAGGAGTTTTTCTCTATGCTCTGAAGTTCTTGCTGAACTTGGTACCCCTTTCTGCATCCATTTATTCTGAACCTTTCAATGCTGAATTGATGAGATATATGGACTTTGTCCCTTTAACGTTGCTGCCAGCCTGTGGAAGACAACCAGGTGAATTTCTCCTTGTCAGTCCAAACATGAAAGAGGAAGGGAAAAGGAATGCCAGATGCCTAAAGTGATTTAAAAATATATAATACAACTATAGAAACACACAGCTCGCAGTGGCTGGATACTAAGCATCCCTCCTCTGAATTTAAAAAACCTTGACTACTTAATGTGTACCAACCACCTGCCCACCTTACCTCTCCCTGCACCTCCACTGCTCAGCCCCTGGAGATGCAATGTCAAAGGCTCCTGAAGAAATCCAAATGATTCTTTAAGCTTTGTTGATAACTTGTAAACTCCGATTGTGTTCCACTGAGAAATCGGTAATCAAACCTGAACACGATCTTGTAAAAGCTGTGCCAATGCATTGCTCTAAACATAAAGAGACAGGAGGGTGGTGGAGGAATACATTATTTTTTACTGGAATGGAATAAAAAGAAATTGATTGTAGTTTTAAAGGCCTGTGGGGTACAGTGTTAAGTTCACACATGGAAACAGGTGGGCGGCAAAAAAGGGGTAAATATATCTGTAGCTATCAAACCAGCAATTATTTGTTCTATATCTTTATGCATGGAGAGGGGCAATGTGTATGATGTAGTAATTTTGCTAAACAGCCAGTAAGTACTTATATGTCATTCCTTTGAGACTGGAATTGCAGTCAAAGTTCCTACAACCCTCTTAAGTCAGCCACCCCTCTTCTCTTTAGTCTGATATTCTTTGTTAAAATTTGATTATCTCTTGTACCAGGATCCAGCATGACTCCTCAGTCCATGAACATGGGTCTTGGAATACAGTAGTTGGGCTACAACAGTCAGAATCCCTTGGCCAACATAGCTGTGAGTGACATCTGATGGATTCCTGGCATTGTAGTCAATCACAGAAGAGCAATGTGACTAAGTCAGTGTTTTCAAGCCTAAGTGTCTTGACCCCCCCCCCAAGGGGTCACAAAATGTTTATTGGGGGGGCATTGCAGGTCACCTTGTACATGTTGTGGCCTTTGTTCAGTAATATCTCCCTTGGCCTTTCAGAGTGGGATGTTCAAGTTAGTTTGTCTGTGTATGTAAGAGAAACAGCCCCTTTAGGGGAGAAAGAAGCCTCTGCTTTCTGAGAAGGGATTACTGTGCCCCATTAGAAATGTCTTTTTATGTAATAGCCAAGTATTGGCTATTACAAAAAAAAGGTCACCACTAGGAATGGGCTATTCATTTTGGAAGCTACCGCTTCCGAAATGATCCATGCAAGCCCAGATGGTGTTTGGAAGCCTCCAAAACACCATCAGCCAATCCCTTGCCTTATTCTGTACCTGCACAGAGCTGAGCTCCAGCAAGGAAGCAGATTCCGACATCATCATTCCTTCTCCCTGGCGCTGGCCAATCAGGAGCTTTGTAGGGAAATGCATCATCCCGCCTCACTGTCTGATTGTCCAGCACCAGGGAGAAGGAATGATGAGATTCGAGGCTTTTTCTCCATTGGAGCTCAGCCACGTGCAGGTGCAGAGCAAGGTAAGGGATTGGCTGATTGCGTTTCGGAGGTTTCCAAACACCACTTGGGCTCACATGTCCAAGCCAGGGCTGTGTGGAATACTTGAAAAAGTTAAGAGTCTCATCAGTTCTTCAAGTCTTTCAATACTGAGCTGTCCTTCTGAGGCTTTCCCCTGCATTAACGAGGTTTTTTCAGGCTTGAGTGGTAAAAATAAAGGAGAACTCGATTGATTGATTGATTTTCATGTTTCACCTGTCTTTCCCTCCAACAGACTGCCAGGTTCTGCATAGCCCGTTGTCCTTCACAGTGAATCTTGTGAAGGGAAAATGCCTTTTAAAGCAGGATCTGTAATAATTCTGCACAGGTGAGTAATTTTTGTTTGTTTTGGAAAAAGAAATGACTACAAAACTGGAATCCATGGAGGTTTTTTTTTTCATTTTTTTTTTTTTTGCAATGAAAGAGGATTCTTTTCCCTCTCATTTTCTCCACAAGAGCCTGAACATCTCTAGCCCATACTATGTTTCCCAGGCTTTGTGGCTTTTCTGTGTAACATTTTATCCCATTTTCCTGTAATGTCACCAAAGTTATTCCAGGGATGCCCCGTCACTATAAAGAAGACAGTAGGTCTTTTTCGTGTCTAAGACATTGCCTGAGGCAGAGCAACAAAAGGCTGTCCCCAACCACCGAAGTCAAGGTTCAGAGTATCTAAACGTATATTCTATGTGTGGAATGTGGACGATGCATTGCAAAAACTCTTGCCATAATAAATCTATTGGGTATTCAGGTGCCACAGGAAGTTTTGTCACAGTACTTTAAAACCAGCCAAGTTATAAGAGCATGAAACACAAAACTCTACAAGCATCTCTCCCAACTCTCTAGCAAGAAAACTACAAGTAAACTATATTAAAGAATTATGAGTTTGAAGCTGCTTCATGACAGCTTTTTAAAAAACCTGCTGCCTGATATGGCCACATCATTCTATGTAACAATAAGAACATAGAATCATAGAATCACAGAGTTGGAAGAGACCTCAAGGGCCATCCAGTCCAACCCCCTTCCATGCAGGAGCCCGCATCACAATATTTCCGACATATGGCTATCCAGCCTCTGCTTAAAAACCTCCAAAGAAGGAACATGAGAACATGAGAACAGCCTTGCTGGAAAAGGCCACAGCCTATCCAGTTCAGCATTCTGTCTCACACAGTGGCTCACCATTTGCTTCAGGGTATTCCTGCTTATGATTCCTTGCTATTGGTCTTTTCTCAGGGATTTTCTTAATAGTGGCAGCTAGATCATCATAGAACAAGGGTGCCCAAACTTTTTGTAAGGAGGGCCAGATTTGGTGGCTGAGAATGTGTTAGGGGCCGGTTGCTCCCCAACCCTGCCACCCCACTGCAAGCCCCACCCACTTTCTTTAAAAAAACATGGGGTGAAGGAGGGGGAGGGAGGGGCAGGGCAGCCAGCCACGGGCCACTCAGAATGGCCTTACGGGCCGGATTTGCCCCCCGGGCCAGACTTTGGCCAGGCCTGTCATAGAATTTGTCTTTAAGTTCTGCTGGAGATGATAATGTTGGTGCGTATGCACTGATAAGTGTAACCAACCCTGCTGTAGAGTGTAATTGCATGGACAGGATTCTCTCACTTCCTACAGACCTTGAGGTCTCTTCCAACTCTATGATTCTATGATTCTATGTTCTTATTGTTACATAGAATGATGTGGCCATCTCTGAATATAGGCTTCATAAATATGCCTAGTGAATTCTGAGCTGGCATAGTGAAAAGTGGCAATACAGCTGGCACAATGGCCTCCTTTTGTAAACAGAACAAAACAAAGCACAGTTTTCCACTGGAGATGAGCACAACCCATGGAAATGGCACTTTGGTTTGTGGTTAGTTGAGTTCCATGAACCATGAATTTCTGAACTTTTCCTGGAAAGGCCATAAATCAGTTTGTTGCCTCCCCACCCCTTTTAAAGACAGCTACCGTTTGTTTGAAAAACTGAGGTAATGGCGGGGAGGGGAATTGTATTATTTTTTGAGAAGCAGCCCTCCTGGTTCCCAGTCACTTGCTTCTGCACATGTGTCCCACCTTTCATCTCATAGGCAGGCAAAGGCAGAGAAACAGCAGTCCCAGCTGCCAGAAATGAAGCTGAGCCTTTGGCTCTAAAGATGGCAGCTGCAGCAGCAGCAGCAGGACAAGGTAAGGAGATAACAGGGACAGTGGGAAGGAGCTAGGGGCAGTGGGAAAGGGAGCAGGGGGTAGGCTGGAGGGGCACACAAAACATGAAGCTTGGGAAGTAATTGGGGGAAAAATCTGGTTCAGGTCAGGTCAGGTTCTCCAGTTTGGATAAACTCAAATCACTGTACAAATTACTATCACAAAATAGCAGTTTTGGGGACATTTTGGCATTCCCTCTTATCGACGGTTTTCATTATCCATGGGAAGGCTTGGAACCAATCCTCAGTGGATACTTGGGTCCTACTGTACTGCTTTGACTTCAGCCATTCCCTTCCAAATATGTGGTCCTATCTACCTCACTTCCTGAAATCACTGTTTTGTATATTTCTTCATTCCTCTTCATGGACAGCTACCGGAAGAGAAATATTTGTGGTAACAACCGTCTTTTCCAGGATCAGATGGACTGTACCGATCACTATCTCTTGGAGGTCATTTCTGTAAGCTGATTCTCTGAGCTGTTAAAAACAGAATTGTACTGGACCTAATTGCTAAAATAACTGTATGAATTGTTTAATCACAGGAATGGGAAAGGTTCCTTTTTTGTGCCCGGAACTCCCAAAATCCCACAGCCAGCATGTTCTGGATGCTGCTATGTTGCCTCTCTCTCTTCCCAAACAACAAAAAGTTTATTTCTGTGAATGAATAACAGCTGAATCGTATATGAAAATGAGTCCCAATGAGTGATATTCCTCGTAATGGGTAAGTCTTATAAATGCCATGGGGTTTTTTTTCTTCTGAACTGTCCTGGACAGCCAAGAAGGAGATACTCAAACATTCTAGTTTTCTAAGACTTATTACTGAAGACAACTTGGTATGTTAACCCATGCGGAGTCTGCAGTTTCCTTTAGGGAATGAGATGGGGGAAGAGAAAGCATGGCCCACAACACCACTGGCCCATGCTTTCTCCTCCCCCCTTCGCATGTCCCAAAGATAAAACCCAGATAAAAATATTAAACATTTTGTAGGCTTCCTCACTACAACCTAGATGCTTGGAAGTACAGTGGACCCTCGTATAACAAACATTTTGTATAACATAAAATTTGGACAACATAAAAAATTCCAGAGATTGGGGAAATTTGCTTAACAGAATTGCCTATGGGGCAAATCCATACAACATAAAAATGGTCGCGATTAGGGATTACTCTGTTTTCAATGCATTCCCATGGGAAATTTGTATAAAGGAAAATTTGCTTTACAGAATTTCATTTGGAATGAATTAATTCCTTTATACAAGGTACCACTGTATATAATTCTGTAGGAGGCACGGGAAGTGTAGTTTTAATCATTCAAGTGCCAGCTCCCTTTCTCCCTCATAAGATATCTATGAGCATGGGAAAAGATAGAAGTCTTGCAGACAGGATTCTCATGGTGTTTAATTGTTTTAACTGTAAACTGCCCAGAGTTCTCTTTCGGAAGATGGGCGGTATAAAAATATATTAAATAAATAAATAAATAAATAAATAAATAAATAAATAAATAAATAAATAAATAATGGTGCAGTAGTTAAAGTGCAGTGCTGCAGTCAACAGTCTGCTCATGAACTGATTTCGATCCTTAGGAGTTCAGGTAGCCACTTCAGGGTTGACTCATACTTTTAGCTTTCCAAGGGTGATGAAGTGAGAATCCAGTTCATGGGAGGAGGGGACAGGCTAGGGATGTGTCGTCTTCACCATCCAATTGTAAACTGCCCGTAGAGTGCTTTAAGCATCATGGGGTGGAATATAAGCAGCACATTTTAGAAGGCTCCAGGAGACAAGCACAGCTTATGGAAGCTAATTTTTGGAATCACAGCACCTAACCTCCTCCACTGGCTTTGGGGGGATTTGGAGAGTTGTAGTCCCCGAAAGAAAATTTTACAAACTCTTCAGAAGAGTGAGAGTGTTAAAAGCTGGTTCCCAAACACTGGTGGCGTTCAGCACGGAATAGTCACTTTAGATCACCTTCACGAGGGAGCACCCCGCTCCCAAAGTTCATATAAATCTCTTCTGATTTTTAAGCCAGCTGTGTTCCTCAGCTCCCCTCCCTGGCACACTGCCAGTGTGCTGATTTACTTTATTGAAGAACTCGTCCGAAGTGCTTTGCTTCTTTGAGTTTTACCTTGAAGTCAGTGATGAATACACACACTAAATCTAATTTGAGGATTAAAGTTGCAGGGCTGTGTTGATGTGTTCAGGTTTTTCCACCTGATAAGAACAAATGTGTTTGTTTATTAAGTGGGTAAGCAAGACACATGATATCGTTAACCAGCCATTCTCTAGTTCTAAAATACTTAGCATTTGCAAATAACAACTTTTTAATAAATGTAACTTTGTTTAATTACAACTATTTTTCTTCAGAGATTGTTAGTGTAGGCAATTTCCAACAATTGCCTTCTATGGGAGAGAAGCAACCAGTAGTACTCTAGAAGAAAAGTCTGGCAGGGATCGAGAAAAAAGGAGGAACAGATCTTGGAAAATACTAATTCAAACAAGCATAAACAGGAGTAAAAGCAAAATAGATCTAAGCCTTCCTCTGTCCCACCCCACCCCATGGTGTTTCCTTTACTTTTTGTGCCTTGAAGACTCCTCTGCACTTTGTTTTTGCAAGGCCAGGAGCTTTTGTTTTTTGCAGGGAAGTGCTTGGGGGTGGAGCAACCCATTAAGAAGTTCATTTTCACAGAAAAAGAAAGGTGTGATCCTACAAGAACAAATCAGAGAGGAGGTCAATCAAGCGCTCCTGGAAAGAAAAGAAAACAGCAATAGGTAGGATATAGCAGGGGCTGGGGTGGAGGAGAAAAGAAACAGGAGAATCCAAACAGGCCTGGCTGTTTCATTTCTCCTCCACTCCACCCCATGCTATTTCCTACCCCTTGCTGTTTTGTTTTCTTTTTTTTCAAGGAGTCCTTGATTGCCCTCCTCTCTGATTTGTTCTTGTAGGACTGGGCCCTTCTTTTTTGCCTGAAAATGAACTTCTTAATGTGTTGCTGCACCCCAAGCATTTCCCTGCAGAAATGAAAGCTCCCATCCTTGCAAAAACAAAGCAGAGAGTTTTCAGAACATGAAAAGGAAGCTGCAATTTCAGTTTGGCTTCTCCCCTAACCCCACCCACACCCTGGAAAGGCTTACTTCCATGTATGTGACGACCCTTAATTTTTCATGCCATGATTTTGAAGGGTATCGATAGAACATGTATATATCTGCTTTAGCAAGTCCCACACACTGCCAACTTTATGTATTCAATAAGCAATGTATTCCAAGCTATAATGTAGCCACACGAAGGACACAAAAGTATATATTTAGGAGCAGCAATATCCACAAAGCACTCTCTTGGTTCCTGTAACCAAAAACTCTGGTCAAGCCTTCCGGCAAGCAGACCACTAAGAGAAAAGACTTCCGTTATAGAATTGGAAAGTCTTTGAGCAGGCGCAATAAGATTCAAGGACGCTAATTATTTTTATAGCTTTGATGCCAATTTATCTTACACACAGTTAATTAACATGTAGCCAGCCGTCCAAGAAAATCTTATCTCTGTTTCTCTCTCTCACCTCCTTTGTGGGCTCACCTAGAGCGCCTCCCTAGCGAACATGATTTACACCATTGTCAAGGACCAAGGACACAGGCACTCCTAGACGCCTGTGAAGGTTGGATCAAACAACTTAGCAATTAAAGAAAACATTTAATTGGCCCAGGAATAGAAAATAAATTGTCAAAGATGTCAATTAATGTTTGATGTATGTAACAGATGTGTATGATGCAAATTCCGACGGGCGGGGGAAAGAAGAGTGGTTGTAAGTCTATAAAATATGTTGCTGTCCTTTTGTTGAACGGACTTCTCATTCGATCTGAATCGAGTGAGATTTCTCTGGTTGACAACCAATAAATCTCTTTCCTATCTTCTAAAGATCCAGACTGCACCTTGCATTTTGTATTGCCTCTGCCTGCCGGTAACGGACCCAATAGCTATTCCTTTCAATTTTAGAAAAAATAGTGTTGTATACCTGGAAAAATATGGCAATTTTCTTAATTTTGGGGTCTTAAAAGTGGGAACATATAATATACAGCAGAGTCTTATAAAGAGGAAAAAATACAGTATTCCTTTTAATGTGATCTTTCGTGAATAAGTCCACTTCCTCAGACATAAGAGGAAATGACTGGAATGCCTAAAGAATAGGAACAGATCTCTTGTCTGTAACAGGCTCATTGCGCCATAAATTTATCTTGTCCTGTTTCCACACCATCTTGTATGTGTTTCTTCAACCCATGGAGCTTCTCATAGGTATTCATGAGCAAAATTTGAGGCAGTATGTACATGGAATGATAATTGTGCATCACTTCATGTACTTGTTCTGGAATGGCAGATGGAGTCAGTTGTTGTCAGAGTCCATCCAATATACATGAAATAAGAACTCTTGGTGATATCCAGCTGGTAGAGACCTTATTCTTTGATGTGAAATAGAAGAGGGTTTTAAAGAGAAGGCTTGCATTTTAAAATATCTAACACCGGTCTTGCAATTTTTGTCCATTATTTAGATCAGAGAAGGATGCATCTTGTGGTCTTTGGTTTGTGCATCTGTAGCTTTCAGGTGTACGACTGACTTCCCATGGGAGAGGGAAAAGGAAAATTAGAGAGCGGGTTTATAGAGAAGAAAGGTAGAAAGGAGAAAGTAATGGAATGAAGATAGTTGATACTCAGTGGCTGCTTCTGACGAAAGCTAAGATTCAGCCATAGCTATTCAATTTTAGACTTTCAACAAATCCTTGAAAAGTGTGAAGTGTGCTGGCAGAAATATTCCGTGTTTGATGTGTGCCCCAAGGGTAGCCATTTTATGCCAATAAATTTATTAAAGAGCCCTACGATTTCCAAGGCCTCTAGTCAACATTCAAGGCACATGTTTACTGATTTAACTGGAACAGATTACTGCAGTGCAGAAGGACTTGTCTGGAAATGGAGCATGAAGTGAATGCTTATGGGATATGAGTAACAACTCAAGAACACATTCTCTTTCGAACAGAGCCAGAGGGAAGCCACTGGGCACTTCCAAGCAGGTTTGATGGTAAAAATCTGCTCCCAGTGTTGGTTGTTGTTGTTGGTTTGCTCCAAGTATTGGAAGTCAAAGCTGTACTGCTCTGAATCTGTGTCATACTCCTCCAACATAAGAATATGAGGACAAAGTCAACTGTATGGTTGGTCATTGCACGAATGTCAGCAGATGCAAACAAACAGACAATAACCCAGGAAAAAAATACCTTCGGAACCAATACACTCTAACACTGTATTTGCATTTGTATTGTCTGAATTATGTACTTAGCTTGTATTATATAGTTGCATTTGGACTGCAAACACCACCTCCATATTTACACATAGCAACATATTTGCATTATTTTAGAATGACCTTGCTTGACTGGAACTAGCTAATTGTTTTGCAATGATTTTGATAAGCTATTTTTCAAGCTTCAGTTTTGAAACACACTTTCATTTTCATGGCTACCATTTCCACACACCCCTTAATTATTTGAACATTCAAACACACAAGAGTTCACATCTTGACATAAATAATAAATCATTAAATTTGGTCTTTTGTAAAGCAAATGACTCTTAATAGCTCATTTGAAACCAAACAACCCTGAAATACTTTGCTTGCTACAATCTACTGTTCCTGGGAGGTGCAACTAAGGTGAGAGAGGACAGAGAATGCTCAAGGAGGAGGAGGAGGAGGAGGAGGGGACGGGTAGCAACTGAACTGAAATTTAATGAGTTGTAGTAGTAGATTGGCAAAGCAGGGCGCAAATGTGTGTGTGAATGGGGAAGACAAATCCTTCTTAAGGCAGATCTAGAAACTCCTGCTTTACAGGGCTGTAACTTTATTGGTATTGGTTATGGATTAGGGTAAGAACTTCATCATTTGTGGAGTCAACTGGAAGCCAATACTGTATGTGATTCACTATACAGAGGATTTGCTTTGCGATAGGCAATGGTCTCCTTTTAACTATTATTCACTTACAGCTACATTGCCCTTCAGTGCTGAGGTCTTCTTAAAGCTAATTTCTGACCACCAAGGTATGCTGACTAGAGGTCAAGTATTACACCTAAAAGTAAAGATGTGACAGGGTTGAGGAGGAACTGTGCATTTAATGCCAAAGTTATATATAGGGCGTGAGTCCACAAAGGTGAAGAAAATGGTGTGTGTGGAGCAGGGGAGAGATAATTGGTGGAATCAGAAGCCCTCTCATCCTCAACAAGGACAGCTTAGAAACAGCTGTGTACTTCTGTGAAACCTTGTGCTAGACTTAATAGCTCCAGTTATCAGGCAAGCCTACTGCTGCCTATGAATGAAAAATCCACGAGAGGCAAAGAGAGGAAAAGTTAATGTAATATTAAAACTAGAAATATCCATTCTGTCAAATGGAAATGCCCTGCTGTTTGATCCCATTTACTGGAGTAAGGTTTTATATCAAGGCATCTTGGGTTTTTAAATTACACGTCAGATGTAATTTTGCAGCGTGAACATGAAATGCGGGGCTGCCCTTTTTAAAGGGAGAAAGTAACAGCTCAGCTCCTTGTGTTGGGATTTGACTAATAGCAAGTCTTCAGGGAGAATAGTTCCCAATTTGGTTGATGGCCAGCCAAGGGGGAATGGCTGGAGTGGACAGCTTCCCCAAAGGTTTATAATGATTTGCAGAGTTGCAGAGTTGTGGCTACTCTCCTCCTATGCCACTTGGCTTCTGCAGAGGAGGTAGCAAAAAGAGTACATGCAAGGGCCACATTGGCTTTGCAAGGAGGAGAGTTACATGGGAGTTGTGGCAGAAGGTGTGCACGGGAACCAACAACCAGGTCTGAGAGGTCCAACCATGTGGACACACTGTATGACCAAGTATACTGAACTGAGCAGATATGGGAGATGTGGCAGATACACCATTACATTAATCATTCTCTTTAGGCAAACTTTCACTAAATGACTATCTATTGTGACGTTTAGATGGATTACCATGTATGATTGCTTAGACTGAATTCATAATAATACTTGTGTTTTCCATGTTTGTTTCCATCTCTCATAATGTTTTTCCCCCTTTTAATTGTCTAATGCTGCCTTTTAATGTTGTAAGATCCTCTTCTACTTCACCATTCTTACATTTAAATCTGTCTTCAATGTTCTGGGTTGCATATATTGTCAGCCACCTTGGGTCATTTTCCAAGGAGAAGGGTGGGGTAAAATATTCAAAAACAAACAAACAAACAAACAAACAAACAAATTGGATTTCATCCAATTTAGTGATGGCTACCCACTGAGAAAACTTTAAAAGAGTCATTAAAAACTAAGGATTTGTTACATTTTGTTACACATGAAAAAATGGTGGATTTTTTTTTTTGTTGTTGTTGTTGAAATGAACCATTTCATTCTGACTGTAAGCTGCACACCCCAGCCGCCCAACTCGGGGGAAATCACAAGCTTTTTAATGCACCAGCAGTGATCAGCTGGGGTGCAGGGCACGGGGAAGGGGATTTTTTTTTAAAAAAAAAGTGGGCTGGAGGTTTTTTTTTTTTTAAATTATTATTATTTTAAAGTTTACAGTGCTGACCACACAGCCCCAGGGGCCAGGTCAGTGCTTTTATTTTTTATTTTTTATTTTTATTTTACAGCACCAATCATGCAGCTTCCGGGCCAGGTCGGCACTTTTATTTTTATTTTTATATTTAAGTCCCCAGATGCTGGGCTCCCCCCTCCCCCGCCACCTCTCAGCTGTAGGGCAGGCTTTTTGCCACCCTGGGTGCTGGGGTTCCAAAGAGGCCAGTGCTACAGGACAAGGTAAGTGACATCAGGAATGAAAAATGAAATGGAATGAAATAGTTTGTTATTCAATTCGCTAGCTAACGAAACAAATAACAAATAACAAAATGAATTAAAAATTAAATTTAATTAAAATTCATTTGGTGCCCACCTCTATTTAGGACCCACTTGTTTTTCTTTCTGGCAGTCCAGGGTAACAGCAAAGCTCTCCCTCAGCACCACATTTCAAATAAATCATTTTCTCCTGTCAGCTTTCTTTACTGTCCAGCTTTCAGAGCCATGTGGTTGTGAGATTCCTTTTTAAAACTATTTTCAAAATATGCATATGCACATAAGCACAAATAAAAATAAAATAAAAGTGGGGCATGAGTGGGGCATGGTGAACCAATCATGTTTTGTCATGGTGAGGATGATTAGAAATGTGTATTTCAAGCCTTAGTCTTAAGGTATTTATTTATTTATTTATTTATTTATTTATTTATTTATTTATTTATTTACGGGTGGTCAATATGGGTGGTTTACAGTATCAACACATCATAATACAACAGGTAACACAACAAATCTTCATTGTTGTTGCTGCAACAGTTTACAGCTACACAGGCAGCCTGGAATGTCAATTCTCTTTAGCTTTTACACAGAAGAGTGTAATCTTAAAACTGACTTGAGACAAATTGACTAGTTTCCCCAATACCTAAGTTATGGTGATGGCATCACATATGGTGGTATCTTTACAAGGAATTGGTTCACTTCTTTATCAGTATATCTGGAACTGTAATGTTTTTATATTTACTGGGGTATCACCTCTGTAAATAAGGATGGAGGAGCAGTATCCCTTCGTTCATGTCCACTGTAAAAGCAAAAGCAATAGAAAATAAAAGAAACCAAAAGTGTGTAGCACTTTCATGACTGCTAGATTTCTTTGCATGGGATTGTTCAACATGAAGCATCTGTTTTCATTTTGTTTTGTTTTGTTTTGCATAGGAGCCTTGTGGCACAAAGCACTATTGCAATTAATTCAATCCTCACAGGTTCAGGTAGCCAGTTCTAAGCTGACTCAACCTTCCATCCTTCTGAGGTTAGTAAGTTGAGTATCCACTTGCTCTGGGGAAGTGGGGACAATTTTTAGCCTTCATAATTAAATTATAAACTACCGAGAGAATCCTTTAACCACTTAGGAGGGTCATATAAGCAGCACACGTTACTTTGCTTTTTGTTTTCATTATAAATATTAAGCAGACTAACATAAGGTAAGGTAAAGGTAAAGTTGCCCCCCACATGCGTGCTAGCCTTGTCCGACTCTAGGGGCAGTGCTCATCTCTGCATTCAAGCCAAAAAGCCAGTGTTGTGCATATCTGTGGCCATGTGGCCAGCATGGCTGCACAGAAACACAGTTTTAACTTCCCAATTTTTACGGTGGTACCTATTTATCCAATTTACATTTTACATGCTTTTGAACTGCTAGGTTTGCAGGAGCTGAAATTAACAGCGGGAGCTCACTCCACTGCATGACACCTGGGATTCAAACCGCCAACCTGCTGACTTTGCAGCCGACAGTTGTGGTGCCTTAGTCCCCTGAGCCACCATACCTAACATAGCCACACCCTTAACAAGTCAAATGCTGGGTCATGCTACTGCTGCTTCATCCTCCGTTGTAGTTGCAGAGATGGATAAGAGTGGACTGCTTTTTATCACAGGACAGCTGCTTGAACCATGCAGCATTTTTTTTAAAAAAGCAACCCCCTGTTTTAGTTACTTTTAAGGAAAATGAAAGAAAAAAATCATTTTGAAAACAATAACTCAAACAGGTAGCTGTTTGAATGGATTGGAATGATAGCTGTACCTAATTATTTTTTAAAAGCAATCTTCTGAGCTCTGTAGCAGAAGACAATTTTATGCTGGTAACTTTTCCTGCTTTATTTCTTTACATGAAACATGTTGGCTTTTAGAGAGCTTGTTTCAGCCCTCGCACCAGATGTGGAAGTGAAAGGTAGTATAAAATCTAATTTGCCAGCCTTTCGCAGAGAAGCCGTATTCTCCTAGCTCTGCAACAATGCTGTTTCCCTCTATACACGCCCGGCTGCAGACCTTAATTAACTTCCCTGGCTGAACAGAGCTGTTGCTAATGAAGCAGCTAATTCTGAGAGCAGGGGGCATGTGCTCGCCATTTAGTGCATTTGTGTCTTGCCAGCAACCCCATACGTCACCAGATTTCCCTAGGAGTTAGTCCTCTGTGATGATTATTAAGATTTAAAGCATAAGTACTTTCGATCTCACCTAGGTCTGTCCATTCAGAGATCAAGGGATTTGCTTGTCCTTTACTTCTCATCTCCCTCTAATGTATTTATGTCAGACACAATAGCAGCTGTTCAGAATTTGCTAGATCCAATTCAATATGGAAAGTGGCAGCAGGTGGTAGAACAAAGCAAATTGCACCCAAAGTCTGCTTCCTAGAATAGAGTTCTCCTCCTTTCCCAACCCATGAATCCTGACTATGTGTCCTGAGAGGTTCACACCATGATGGACTACTTCACCACATTATGAGTTCACAACCTATTGATGCTTAACAAGTCTGGCAGAGAACAAGGAAGCTGCTCCGGCTTGGTCTGCCAACAAAACAGAGGAGAAGGGACTGGATACAGTGATAAGGACAACTTTCTGGAATTTTCTCTCAGAGGCAAGTGCCTCACCTGTTTGGGGGGCCTCCTACTCTTTCTGTTGAAAGAAAGAATTAGAGTGTAGACAGCAATGTAAATATGGCTCCTTTCCTTCTCTCCAAATGTCAGTAAGGCTGGCTCTACCATTAGGTAAGGTAAGGCAGCAGCAAGATGTGTCTCTCTGTGTGTGTGTGTTCTGTGCCATCAAGTTGGAACCAACTTAGAGCAACACTAATCAATATTTCAAGGAAAGAAATATATTTTAAGGAGTGTTTTTACCAGTTCCACTCTCCAAATCATTTCCCATGGCAGAGCAAGGATTTAAATCCCATCGCCCAGAGTTCTAGTCCATACTAGAGATGGGCATGAAACGAAAAATGAAATGCTGTTTCATTGTTTCATTAGGTAATAAATTACTTTGTTATCTAACAAAACTGTAGGGTGTATTTCTTTTTGTGACCAAATGCCATTTCCCTCCCTAGGACAAAATGATTCATCCTGGAGGAAATGACAGGGGAGCAATTCTAGGTAAGCCCCCCAAATTTGGAAAGGTTTGGCAGTCAGGGGGCCGGGTTATTAAGATCCAAAGGGGGTGCTCCTAGGAAAAAATATTTCTAGTTGGATTTGGAAGCCAAGCTGCAGCAGCGCTAATAGCTCACCCTCTGGGGAGCTATTCGGTTTCTGACTCTATTAGAAAGAAGTTTTACTAGGGGCACCCTCTTTGGTGCTTGATCTATCCCCCTGGCCCCTAAACCTTTCCAAATTTGAGGGAGTTACAGGGAAGAGCTTGAGGAAGCTGCCCTGCCATTTTGGTGCCTCTAGGACCCAGGGGGCATAGTGTTTCATTTCATATCATTTTGTAACAAAACTATTTTCAAATTTCATTACAAGTGAAATGAAACAAAACTGCTGAAGAAACAAAATGAAACACTATTTTTCTGTTTCATGCCCATCTCTAGTCCATGCCTCTGTCCACTACACCACATAGGTAGGAGGGGAGAAATATGTGCCATGCACCCTTCTTTATACACAGGGTTTGTACCTGGAATAGAAGGGGCTGTCACTTTCTTCTTCCTCCTGGAACCAAATAATTTGGGTCAGAAAGGAAGAGTTTAGGATTGATGTGCCATTGTGTTCCAAAGCATTCTTTCCCTGTTGAAGCCTATATTATCCTTTTTCAGTATCTTGTTATTTGCCCCACTCCATCACCAAACTTGGCCCTTTGGGGGGAGTAGTACTCTGTGGCGTTTATGGTCTAAAACCGGTAAAGTTTCAGAGTTCTGAACAAGCCACAGTTATGTGATGTCTTCAGTAGATGTGGGCACGGAGCGGCAAAATCTTCGTTTCCATTTTCGGTTTTTTGTTCCCGGCAGTAATGGAAACGGTAACGGTAATTAAGCCGTTACAACTTGAACTCGAACCGAAAAAAGAAAAATTTGGTTGGGTTTTTCGTTTCTGTATGTGGCATCGTGGCGATCACATGATACGAAGCACTGAAAAGGTTTTTAAAAGTTTTTTTTTAAAAAACGGGAGGGAATTGATTTTATTAGAAAATAATTTCTTTTATTCCCTGCAGCTTTGTCTGGCGAAGGGAAGCAGCTAGAGTTTTTTCTTTGTTCTGGCTCTGTGGCTTTGCCGTGTGTGTGGACTCTGTCTCCACTGGGTTGGTGGAACATGTCTCCTGTTTTTGAAAAACTGGCCTCGAAAGTAGGTGGCTGAAAGAATCCCTCCCCGTTGTTCCCCGCCGTTCTGGCTTCGTGGCTTTGCCGCGTGCGTGCGTGGACTCTGTCTCCACTGGGTTGGTGGAACTGGTCTCCAGTTTTTGAAAAACTGGCCTCCAAAGTAGTTGGCTGAAAGAATCCCTCTCCGTTGTTCCCTGCCGTTCTGGCTTTGTGGCTTTGCCACATGCGTGGGCTCTGTCTCCACTGGGTTGGTAGAAC
>JAHTLZ010003526.1:21483562-21494219 GCA_023846285.1 Phrynocephalus versicolor | reverse complement strand
AGATAGATAGATAGATAGATAGATAGATAGATAGATAGATAGATAGAGATCCCTTTCTCCCTGAACTGATCAGCTGTTGAGTTTATCTTTCCAATCTCCGTGCAGCAGCTATCCCTTAGGTTTCCTGCTTGTTTACAGAGGGTTCTTTGTTTGAAAGCAAATTGATTGAAAGGTTTAAGGAAGGGTTAATTGGGCTTCCTGTTAAATAAAAAAGGAAAGCTCCCCATTATTTATAGCCTTACCAATTGTTTCATTTGGTGATGAAAATTCTTTTTTAAAAACCATTATTAATGAAACAAAACAAAATGAAGACTGAAACAAAATGAAATGAAACAATATATTTATTAGAGATGGGCACGACTCAGAAAAAAACCTTCGTTTTCGGTTTCGGTTTCGGCTAGGGTCCGATTCGTTTCGTTTCCGTTTTTCGCGAAACTTCGCAAAAATTAGTCGGTTCGTTTTTTTGTTTTTTCGTTGTCGTTAGTACTGGTTTGGGGGGGGTAGCGGGCTCCTGGAGGCAGCTGCAGGAGTCAGCCAGAGCCACAAGTGACGGACTGGCAGACTCTTTGCACATGCTGCGTTTCACATACTTGTATGTAGTGTAATGCAAGTAGATCTGGCTTAGGATTAAGATGGGTTAGCAGTGCACAAGAGCTAGGGTTAGGCTAGTGACGGGTGAGGTTAGGGTGAGTATTGGGGTGCACCTCTGGGTGCCTCTCTGACCCACTTAGAAGGACAGTGTACTGGTGTATGGGTTAGGCTTAGGCTTAGGGTTCAGGTTCGGGCTACGATTAGTGGGCTGTTTATGCCCGATTGGCACATCCCAGAAGTCTCTGTGGTCAACCTGGCCAAGTGGCCTTGCGATTGGTGGAAAATTTGCATGTTGCACTCTCATGGGCGAGCCCATCATTGCGAATGCACAGGTGTAAAAAAATGAAATGAAATGAAATAAAATAAAATCAACGGAGACGTTTTTTTGCAAGACAAACCCACTGCTGCTACTGTAAAAATTCAAGCATTTAAAATAGCTAATTTTCGCATGTTTCTGTGGTGCTTTGGTGGGGTTTTGGACCACGATTTAAAAAAAATATTGCGGCCGCCATTTTAGATCCCCCCGCACTGCATGGCAAATGGAGACGCCCTCCCAGCCTGGTTCAGTCAGCAAAACCTGGCCATGCGATTGGTGGAATGGCTCCAAGACTTTGCATGGTCCACTCCCATGGGCGAGCCCATCTTTGCAAATGCGCAGGTGTAAAAAAATAAAATGAAATAAAATAAAATAAAATCAACGGAGACGTTTTTTTGCAAGACAAACCCACTGCTGCTACTGTAAAAATTCAAGCATTTAAAATAGCTAATTTTCGCATGTTTCTGTGGTGCTTTGGTGGGGTTTTGGACCACGATTTAAAAAAAATATTGCAGTCGGCATTTTGGATCCCCCCGCCCGCACACCGCATGGCAAAGGCAGATGAGACGATCCCCCCCCGCCTGGTACCAGCAGCGCAGCAGTAGCAGTAGCCAAGGAGAGGGGGGCGAGGAAACCCCCACCCCCCAAAAAAACCACCCTTCTGGCCTGGTAGGTGCCCTCAGACAGTTTTCGCCTGCTTTTAGGGCCGGGAATCGGGTTTTTTTTACTTTTAAAAACTTTTTTTCTGTGCCGCTTGGCATTGCGTGATCGCGTGACGTCACGCAAGTAACGAGCACGACAAATCAGACCAAAATTGTTCGTTCGTCGGTTCGAGCTCGAAGTCTGGGGCAGTAATTCCCGTTACCGTTTCCGTAGAGTAACGGAACCGACTAACGGAAACGGAAACGGGAATACCGCTAAGTCGTGCCCATCTCTAATATTTATGTTTTGTGCCCATTTCTAGTTTCTGATCTAGGGAAAATGTGGACATGGTAATTCATCGTAGGAAGGTTTCGTTCTGATGCCAGGATAGCTACTAACAAAATGGCATAATTTAAACAGCAAACATTCCATTATTTGAATTTAATTTAAAATCCTGAACATGCCATTAACTGTGATCTTGGCCACAGGTGCATCATGCATTATATTAATCTAGTTCTGACATATCAGACTGATATTGAAAAGGTTTTCATAATTACATTCATGAACAAGCATAATTTCCCAGCTGTTTCAAAAAGGAGGGTGCCAAGTTTAGCCAGTTCCCACCCTCACCCAACTGCAAAAGCTATTTATGCAGCACCAGCCTTTGAACATCAATCCCATGCACAAATCAAAACAAAATAAAATAAATTTTCTTCAGCAAAAATAAAGTAAAACAGCCTCCAGGAGCAGCTGTCAACCTTTCAAAGTAGTCATATAGCAGTGCCACCACCCATTATTTAATAGACACTCAAAAATATTTCATTAAAAAAACATAGAAGTAGATTTCTGACCATATCTGGTGTGGGAGCTTTGTTGTTTGTATTTGCTTTTTTGTGGTACATATGGCTCCTGGAGGCACTCAAAGGCAGTAACCCGACTCATCAAAGTGGCTCCCCATTCTAGAATTACGACTTTCCCCTCTATTTACCCAATAATGTCAGGGCAGCCATTTTTATGCATGATTTCTCAGCCCAAAGGAGAGGGAACCTTCCATATTTCACTTATCTCCAAGGTCTACATATTTGTTGGAGGCACTTAAATAAGGCATAACTTTTGGTGCAATGTTGGTGTAAAACAGGAGTTCTCAACTCTCTGCCCAGTTCACGTATGAACAAGTGCATCAAGTTTTAGTTTCATAACTGCATTGGGGTTTTGCAAGTTTTATGGTAATTTCCCTCTAGTGGAAACATTAAGTCAGATACTGTAGTTCAGGAAGTTTTCAATGTGTGCACATCTCTGTGGAGATTCAAGCAAATAAAGCAGGCGGGTCTATATATCTTCCTTTGCCAATGTCAGGCTGTGTTCTAAAATGTATCCCAAAATTCTTCTTAGTGTACCATTTTATTACTCCTCTTGAGAAAAGAATTCAATGACTAATAAATTGTACTGAGCTGCTCTCTAAGAAGTCATTTTATTTTAAGAGCATACAAGGATTTCTACATGCACACCATGCTTTCTTTCTCCCTCAATCTCATTATTAGTTCATATCAAAGTCAGTTCTCAAAGATCCCATGTAGGGATGAGCACCTTATGACAAACTACATGCTGTTTTGTCATTTTGTAAAGCTTACAAAACAAAATGAAACCATCAAGAAATGAAACGAAACACCATTTCTGTTTTGGAAATGAAATCCCAACCTCTTGATCCAGCCATCTTGAGAACAGGAGGCTTATTTTTAAACTGATTGATTTGTTTTCCTTCCTGCACCTCAGCTGTTGAGATAGCTTATATCCAATCTTGATTTGCCTGGCTCAGCTAGCCAGGAGCTGAGCTCTTCCCTTCACTGGCTGTGTCTGCAAGTTGATTTAAATTGATTATTTTGTTTTCCTTTCTTGATTAAGTAGGACTGTGGAGGTTATTTTTTAAAAAATATTTTCCTTGCTTCCCTTGCCATGCTGCCGATCAGCTGTTGAGCTTATCTCTCTGATCTCTCAATGCAGCAGCTAGCCCTTAGGTTTCCTGCTTGTTTATAGAGGGTTCAAGTTGAAATCAAGTTGATTGGAAGGTTTGAGGGTCTTTGATTTAGGGCAGTGGGCTCCCTGTTAATTTTTTAAAAAGGAAAGCTCCCCATTATTTATAGCCTTACAAAACATTTAGTTTCATTTTCTGATGAAAATTCTTTTAAAAATATGTTATTAACAAAATGAAATAAAACGAAGACTGAAACGAAATGAAATGAAACAGAAAGCTATTTTTCCATTCCATGCTGATCTTTAATTCAATGAGTTTATGAAGTATAAATTGTCTCTGATCAGTTTCAGTCCCATTTCTGTTGCAACCTCCACCATCCACTCTCTGTGTCTGTCTATGTATGCAGTTGTTGGGCTGAAAGGAAACCTTTGTTTTAATTTGTTTCTATAAGTTATTCTGTTTCAGTGCTATTACAGATAGCAAAGGTCCAAGACAAAACTTCAAATGCAACAGTGCCAAAAGCACAAGTAGTTCCCTAGTGGTGGTGAACCTTTGGCACTCCAGATGTTTTGGACCACAACTCCCAGAATTCAAAGCCTAGATTGCAAATGACAAAGGACTGTGGGAGTTGTGGTACAAAACATCTGGAAGGTTCATTACACAATGCAGTTTAAAAATGGAGTAAAGGTTTTTCTGAGGCAACATGTACCAAGACAAAAACCATATGATTACTGTAAGACTTGAGATAGAATTCAAAACCTGAAATCCATCTCTCAATTTATTTCATTAGTGTAACCAAGCCCTTATTTTCATTCCACTTAAGCATTTAAATCATATAACAGAACTACATATAACTTTATTTCCAGTTGTTCTGTAGCAATCTGTAAATTATATGATATAGTCACCACATTACGTGGGCTGTAAATGTGAACCAGTATGAATGAACAGCATTTTTCAGTCCAAACTGTAGTTACTAGAAAAAGGTCTTCAGCCAATTTAATTGGGTCTCATTCAGAATTTAACTGCATCTTAACAAACATGGAAAGCCTGCCTGTCTTCCCTTTCCTTCCTGTTTTTACTACTGGAGCAACCTAAGCTCTTAAATTCAGCTATCAACATTTTATCTATTTCCAGCTCCACAAAACCACTAGCCATGTAATAGCAAACATCTTAAACAGATCGTAAACATTCATCACCTGAACCTTATGTGAATTCCTTTCTGCTATATTCCAGGGACAAGATCAAGAAACAGATGAAACCATTGACAGCTGTTGACATTTAGATGAAAATGTCCTCTTAATTGAAAGAACAGCTGCTGCTTAGAACAGCGTCACCAAGTTCTAGTGAGTAAGTGCATCTGGAAAACTCCCAAGATAGAAGTAGCAACTAGCAAGGTTTGACCACCTACTTTCTGTAAATTAGCTACCTAGATTTTAGCAGGTGGCACTATTCAAATGTTTTAATCATCATCATCTGCTGTCAAGTCAATTCTGACTTATGGCAACCCTAATTCAGGGTTTTCCTGGTACAGAATGCTCAGAAGTTCTTGATTGTCCCCTTCTTCTGCGGGGCCACCCTAGGACTGTGCAGCTTGCTCAAGGCCACACAGGCTGGCTCGTCTCCCTTGAGGCACAATGGGGAATCAGAATACCTCCTTCTGGCTCTGCAGCCAGATACATCAACTGTTGCGACGTGGGGTTTAGTGATTTCAGCAAGTGATTCAGCTCTTTGACATAGCAGGCTGGAGACAGCTTCTAGTGTAACAGCTCTTTATTCAGGGAGAGAACAAGACGGGGGACTAGGGAGAGGGAGCTACATTTATAGGAGCGAGGACTGGCTATGAAAAGATACATTTTGGAGGGAACAATTACAAGCAATCACAAGGCTGCCTTTTGGCGGGAACCAATAGGATTGAGGATCCAAATGCAGCAACTTGAATAAACCAATAGGCCTGTTCCCTTTGCAACAGGAACAGAAACCAATAGGATTGAGGATCCAAAGGCAGCAACTTGAATAAACCAATAGGCTTGTTCCCTTTGGAACAGGAAGGCAGTTACTTCAACATAAACAAGTACAGATAATAGGAATACAGATCAATACACAACATCAACCACACACCTAGATGGCCAAGCTCAGAGGATTATAAACTTGTGTCTCTGAAGCAATTTTATCCCACTGGCCAGCTGGCAAATTTCTTAAAGTAGCCCACATATCCATAAAATCCAGACTGCCGGCATATAAAGTCTTGTGAGAAAAGCTACCACAAAAGGAAAAGAGGATAGGGAGCAGAAATGAAGACTAGAAAACTTACCCACCAATTCTCACTTCCATCATGTTCTTACAATTACTACATCGAACGCAATAATGGCTTTAAAGCAGATGCTGTGTTGCAGGGCTTGGGAAAGTTATTTTTCAAGAGCACAGCTCTCGGGATCTCTTAGACAGTATTAACATTGTTTGCATTGGCTCAGAGATGCTGACAGTTGTAGCCCCCAAAATGCTGTATTTCCACATTGGAACGTGTTGCCGGTCTTGTCACAATCACCAAACAGCAAAAAGTGAAGATAAAAACCTGGTGAGCCTAACCCAAAGGACTAATCCCATGTCCAGTCTTTTCTTTTGCTACTTCTGAAAGGAAGTTGTGCTACTGGAGACAAGATGAAGTTGACTACTCGGAATGGCTGATGGTGGTCCATCCTTCCTTCTTTCTCGTCTCTTGTGAAAGGTGGAAGAAATGCCTTCTGGATTATTGTTGTTGGGGTGATGGAGCTGAATTAAAATGAAGCTACATGGCCAGCTCCCAAGGTGTGGATTCAGTCACCAGCACCAGGAGGGGCGTGGGTTTAGAAGATACAAAGAATGGCGCTTTGGTGAGGATCTTGACAATCCTGGTGGTGAAAATTCTATTAGCCACCTGCAACCAGACATTGTACAATCAGATGATGTTTCAAGGAGGGTAGCTGTGTTAGTCTGTTGCAGCAAAAAATAAAACAAAATAAAGACAGAGTCTGGGGGAGAGAGAGAGAGAGAGAGAGAGAGACTTATAGCATTTTAAAAACTATCCAGTTTTATTTGCCATTAGTTTTTGTGGAATGGGCTACAGCCCCCTTTATCAAATGAACTCTATCAGACCTGTTCTGTCATGCTGAGGGTTAGTTGTTTTGCTTGCACAACAGTTGTTGTGTTAGGTCTTAGGGCTGTTGCATTTGACTGGCTGGCCTCTGGAAGAAAGATGTCCTGCCAAAGTTCTTCATGCAGGTACACTGCTGGGTCCACCTGGTATTATGCTAATTAGACTTATTACAGCAATTCCCCCCCCCATTGAGGGGGTTAGGGACCCGAACATAGCTGTCAAGTGTTACCCAGGGCTGCCCGGGGACTGGGAGCACCAGGGAGGTGGGGCACTGGCAGCCAGGCCAGTGGTTTGCAGAATCCCTTGTGGTGGCTTCAAAATGCTCACTGTGACCTAGTTGTCTCGGCTTTCTGGGGGATATATATATACCAATTCGGACAGCAGGTGGTGTGTGGGTTAAGAGTTGTGCAGGGAGAAGCGCTCTCTGGCCAGCCACCTGGTGGCTGGCTGCATGCCACCCAGCAGCATCCAGAGCTCAGCGGCCCACCACCAGAAATGCGGGACATATGCCTGCTTAGTGATCTTATATATATAGAAATACTATTTCATTTTCCTGGGACCCATTTTTCCATGTATTTTCAGTACAAAGACTCCCCCCTCCTCATGCCCCTTCCTGTATTTCTCTGCTGCTAGAGGGCAAATGTGATGTTTTCTCATCCATGTCAGTAAGGCATAGTTAGGTAATCAATTGGACTTGACACAGTGATCTGGTAATAATACTGTCTACCTTTCACACTGTGAGACACAACAGGGAATGGCTAAAGAGTGTGAAGGATTATGGCCTGCCTCCGGTATACTGTGAGTCACTCATCTACGGGATCAATATCACTGGCTGCCCGAACTGTGAAATGATCCTGCAGAAACCCACTACCCCAGAGACACTCAGCCCTTTTCATGATAATTTTAAAAAGAAGATGATCATCTCCAGCATGGGAGATTATTCTGGCCAAATACTAAGAATAACAAACAGGGCCATTAATATTTTGTGAGTCTGCACACGATCCACAGTTCTATATATTCATTAGAAATGTTTTTTTTTAAAAAAAATGTATGAAATGAACCAGTAATGAATCAATTCATTACTCTATAAGACAGGTCCCCTGGGTCCTAGAGGCACCAAAGTGGGTGCGAACCTTCCTTGGACGCTCCCCTTTAACCCCTGCAAATTGGGAGAGAGATGGGGTTCAAGGCCCTGAGTTATTCAACTTCAAAAGGAGTTCCCCAGAATTGCAAAGTTATGTGCTTGAATATAGTGATCCCAGGCAATTAGCAGTGTGGAAATTACAGTGGAGCTTCCTCAAGCTCTCCCCTTGAAGCACCCCCAATTTGGAGAGGTTTGGGGTACATGAAATGGAGTTATTGAGCTCTAAAGGGGCTGTGGGAGGAACTTAATTGAAGGATTGTGCATCATGGGGAAGCTGTCAATTACCCCTTTAACTGGTAAAGCCCACCAGACACACTCCTTCCTTCCATTAAGCTTAAGCACCGCCATCTCCCTTGGCGCTTAATATCTCTGACCCCAGGAACCCTAACTTTTCCAAATTTCAAGGGATCCCCTAAAATCATTTGGGGTAGAGAAGGCTGCCATTCGCATGCCGGAGAGCAGTAATTTGTCATTGAATATTTTTAAAAATAATATTTTTAAAATTCATACCTAATTGAATGAGTGTATCTGTGTGCTTTGCAATAGAGGGGAAACTGTCATTAACCCTTAAATTGGGAAAGCATGTCAAAGACACACTCCTTCTGTTAAGCATAAGCATCCCCACCTCCTTTGGAGCTTAATATCTCTGCCCCCAGAGACCCTAACTTTTCCAAACTTCAAAGGATCCTCTAAAATTGCTTGGGGAAGAGAAGCATGCCATTTACATGCCTGAGATCAGTAATTTTCCATTGAACATTTTTTAAAATGGTGGACATCGGTGCTTGCTTCAGGAGAGAAAAGAAGGTTTAAAAAAACCCACCTCTCCTCCCCCCCACACACACACACATTGAGCACGTAGAGGGAGAAATGGCCGGTGTTTTAAAGTTTTTCTCCTCAGCCAAAGCAAGCACTGATGGCGGACATCAGTGCTTGCTTCAGGAGAGAAAAGAAGGTTAAAAACCCGCCTCTTCTCCTTCCCCCCATTGGGCGCGTAGAGGGAGAAGCGGATGGTGTTTTAACCTTTTTTCTTTCTCCCAAAGCAAGCGCAGTTATCTGCCATCGCCGCTTGCTTCAGGAGAGTAAAAAAAGATTTAAAAACCCACCACTTCTCCTCCCCCATTGGGCACATAGAGGGAGAAGTGGATGGTTTTTTAACCTTTTTTTCCTCTCCTGAAGCAAGCACCGAAGGTGGACGTTGGTGCTTGCTTCAGAAGAGGCAAAAAACTTTAAAAACCCACCACTTCTCCTGCCCCCCCATCAAGTGCGTAGAGGGAGAAGTGGCCATTTTTTAAAACTGTGCCTGTTTACTTGGCAGGAAGCCCCACTCTCTTTGGGGAGGTTTATGTTCAGGAAGAGGTGTGCACGGTCTTGTACTCTTGGCCACCTAGCCAGCTGGAGGTGGTGAGGGGGCTTACCCTCCCGGAGCCTCTGCTGCTGCCATGGCTGCTGCAGTTGCAGCCTCTCTCTCCCGCCCTCCTGGCAAAGGACCGGTGAGGGGGAGGAGGGAGGAAGGGGTCTTTTAGGACATGCCTGACTGGGCTCCCTTTAAAGGAAGCTTTTGCCAATGCAGACTTTGCAGTGGGACTGAGATGGCCAGCATTGTTCAGATGGAGCTTTGCTCTAATGCACGTTGCATGTTGGGCGGCAACAATAGCACTTGAAGAGGATGCTGATCTTTGGAGCTGAGGGCATCTAGGTGGTTAATTGAGCTGAGATTTCAGAAGATGATGGCTGGGCAGGAGACCTCAGTGCTGTGCATTGCTCAAGCAAGCAGGTTTGCAGAGGAGGTGGTGTGCGGAAAGAGGAGATTGGATATGCTAGGGTCCCTGTGATGGGAATGCTTGCAGTGCTGCTGTGCCCAAGAGGAGAACAGTATGCATTAGAGATGAGCACAAATTGAATTTTTAATTTGTTTTGTTATTCGTTATTCATTTTGTTACAGAACAAAATGAATAACGAACAGACCCATCAAAGAAAAACGAAACAAAACGAAATGGAAATTTCCATTTCGTTAGCTTCATTTTTCATTTTCCCATAGGAATGCTTTCATAAAATAAATGGAAATTTATTTATTTATTTATTTATTTATTTATTTATTTATTTATTTATTTTACCTCTTGGTAAAATAGATTGACATTAAAATAGTGCATAAGCAACAGATGACCACAAACTCTTAAGATTCTGGGATAAATTTAATCATCTACCAGTAGACATACCATGGCTATTAATAATAATCAAAGAACTGGTAATTATTAAGATTAGCTACTGGACTCAAATCATGTTGATTTTCATAGAATTGTAGGGCTTCATCTCTTATCAGTGAATCTGTAGTGTACCTGTTGGCACTGTAGTAAATTCCTTATCAATCCCTTGGGCAGTTTATTTTAATATCAGTATTATGGGGTAGATGATATAAATCTTGTGTACGGTGTTAATGGCTTAAGCAGCTGCTGACCTAAAAAGGCCAGTTTAACAAGTCACAACTGTATTTTGTTTAAGTACAGTTTATATAATGAGGTGTTCCATTCTAATGGAATAGCATGCTGTGAGCAGCACATCTGCAGGAATAACTATTCAATCAGCATTGCAGAGACCCATGGAAGTGCTGTGTGAACCAGGGTCCTAAACTACTTTTTCTTCAATGAAATCAAGTAAAAGTCTAGGGTGCTGTATTTCCCACCCTAGACTTATACTCAAGTCAATAAGTTTTCCCCGTTATTGGGGGTTGCATTAGGGGCCTTATACTAGAGCATATGTGGTGTGTGTGTGTGTGTGTGTGTGTGTGTGTGTGTGCATATCTATCTATCTATCTATCTATCTATCTATCTATCTATCTATCTATCTATCTATCTATCTATC
>JAHTLZ010003526.1:21459213-21472885 GCA_023846285.1 Phrynocephalus versicolor | reverse complement strand
TTCAAAATGTGTCCTGCTTCATTTTGTATTCACAGAAGATTTGCTTCTTGACCCGGCCTTTATAAAGAAATCCCTCTGGTTCCGCTGATCATTGCCCCTGGTTTAAATCATCTGCAGGCATAGCCCTGTTCCTTTGCCTCTGCTATGAAGGCAGCCAAACAGGCTGGAAGGAAACAAGGGCCGCTAAAAGGGATAGTAGCAAGGCACTGATTGACTCAGGGTTTGCCAACAGTAGAGAGTTACCCAGCTGTGAATAATGACCACAGCAGAGAAGACAAGATAAGCACAATAAATAAGATTGAAGCAGACACACAGCATATAAAAATGTCATCTGCACAATGCTGGCTGCTAAATTCATTCATTAAACAGTGATGGAAATGCTGCTTAAATAGGAGAAAACTCATGCAGAGTTTAAAAACCTGCACACATTGAGCGAACTCACTCATTCCTTCCCACGGGCCTGGGTGCGTTTTCAGTCAACCCTCCAGGTTTAACTGTATTTTATCACCAAAGTGGTTTTAAAATATCTTAAAAGCAGTGGGTGTAATAATCAAGTATGTATGCATCAGAGAAAAGTTGTGAGAATCCCAAAGTATGCCTTTTCAAAAGTCTTAAAGATATTTCTGTTAATATCCAAATTAAGACTCTCTGTTGTCTTCCACCAGCAGAAGACTGTAGCTCGTGGCTTCCTAAGTGTGGGTGGTGACTTGAGATGAGCACGAAACAGTGTTTTGGTGTGGTTTACCTCCCAAGTGAACAGCTGACCCGTGGTTCAGAAATGAACTGTGCCAAACTGCTGAACTGGTGGTGGCTGCCCATCTTTGTTTACAAACCCAGAGGGGTGTGTGTCACAAAATGTTTTCTGGGGTTTGCCAGATTTTAAAAAGCCAGGGGTTTCTCACCATATGCCTGTGATTAACCAAATGGGTTGCTAGTTGCTTTGCTTTCTCAGGCTGATACTTCACGTCCCTCTCACTGCAGTTCGCGGCCCCACTGGAGACCAGTTCGAAGGAACATAACCTCACGTCCTTGTGGGGTCAATCCGAGTTCAAAGGAACGTAACCTCACGTCCTTGTGGGGTCAATCCGAGTTTAAAGGAATAGAACCTCACTTCCTTGTGGGGTCAATCTGAGTTCACCCCGACCATGCCCCCTGAACTGCACTCCAAGCGGGGTGAGAGATTCCCGTCCTGGAGCTCGGGAATCTTTTCAATCCACTTCTCGATCCGTGTTGAAAACCGATTTCAACATGGAGGCAAGTTCACCTCGGCTTGAGGAAGGACATGAAGTAACCACCTCAGAAAGGATTAAAGGAACTGAGATGGGTTCATAGAAAGAAAGGAAGCTGGAGTGTGAGGGAAGGATGGGGGTTTTCAGTCAAAAAATTTCTCTCCACCTCTCATTTCCGGAATCTTGCATTTACTCCCCAGTTGTGCCTGTGGGTGAAATTCATTTGGACTGAAGGGGAGGCTAGGAAAAGATTAATTAAAGCAAAGCAAAGTGCGCTCTGCTTACATACCGCCCCATACCACTTCAAGAAGTCTCTGGGAGGTTTACAGTTTTTAATTACAGTATCCAGACTACACATTGCCCCTCCCCCCAGCAAGCTGGGTACTCATTTTACTGACCTGGGAAGGATGGAAGACTAAGTCAACTATGAGCCTGCTACCTGGGATTGAACCCCAGGTCATGAGCACAGTTTTACCTGCAGTTCAGGCATTTAAGCACTGTGCCATAATTAGCTGTTGTAAAAGGTTTGGCAACTTGATAATGATTGGGAATCACTGCTCTACCTAAACTATCTGGATGTTACTCAATAGACTTCAAACAGAAGTAGGAAGATCAGAAAATAATAAAGTAGAATGGGACCGTTTGGTTGCAGGACAAATTCTCCATGACCATTGAGAAATTCAATAATATTTTTTTTAGAACTGCAGAGCTGGAAAGGACTCTATTGGTCATCCAATCCACCCTTCCTCAAGGAGGTACAGTCAGAAAAGTAGAACTGCAGGGCTGCAGCAAAGTAATGTAAAAACATTCATAGTCACATGAGGAGAACTAAACAAGGGCTGTGCTTGTCCTTGCCCCTCAGACATTTGCCAGGTTTTTTTTTCAGGCAATGACACAAACATCTGTCGGAATTCCACAAGGAAGAAAGAAGAATTTGAGTTAAAGCCATCGGTGTCCCCTCCCTCCCACACAAGGGCATCCACTGTCTTCCTGCTCTGTTACTTTGCATAGGGAATGACCCATTTCCCTGCTCACTTTTCATGTGCATGAAGTTTCTTACAGGTGAGGTTTGTGCCTCAGCGATGCCTGTCTCTCATTGGTGATCCCTTGTGCCACAATCCTGTGCATTTTTGGCAGGACATTCATGGATCAATCACTCTTTCCAGGCATCTTCCCAATAAAAATTCTCCCCTGAAATGTCCCTATTTCTGGTGGCGGGCATCTGAGCTTCAGATACTGCTGGGTGGCCATGTGGCCGGCCTCCAGGTGGCCCACCAGAGAGCACCTCTCCCTGCATAACCCCTAACTCACACTGTCCAGATTAATATGTATATCCCCTAGTAAGCTGAGACATCTAGGTGACAGTGAGCATTTTGAAGCCACCACAAGGGATATTGGGAACCCTGTATGCAAATGAGGCTCCACCCCCTAGCCCAAGGGCCCAGCTGCCAGTGCTCCACCTCCCTGGAGCTCCCAGTCCCAGGCAGCCATGGGAACACTTGATCCTGTGCTTTTGTTCTGTGTTTGAATCACCCCCCCCCCCCCAATTCATAGAGAGAATTCCCTCGGAACTTACAAATTATCTCGTGGCAGCAGGAACAAGAGGAAAAGCAATCTGGTCTCTTTGCTACTGGCAAGAGAACAAATGACTGCCAGGGCTCTGAGCCTCTTTCCTTACAGCAACAAACAAACACCCGAAAAATCAGGTGTGTTTTTGTTTTTAATCAGGTTACAAAAAATCTTTGTAAAATGCCGCTCATCCATTCCTCTGGCTCTTCCCTTTTGTGTCACTTGGCAAAGACTTTTTCAAAAAGAATCACCATACCATCCTGAACACAGCCAGTCTCCTCTGATTTTGGAAGCCACACAGGATCAAGCCTGGTTAGAAAATGGATGAGAGAGATCACCACCCAAGATGGGGGATGAAGGCGACTCACTTTAAAACCTTGAAGAATCTTTGCCAGCTGGAGTTGACAATACTGGGCTGGAAGGACTAGAAGCCTGGCTCATTACACAGCAGCTTCCCATGTTCTTCTCTGCTTTTAATGTCTTTCAGAGCACTTAAGCTGAGACAAGTGTAAGATTTAACAATAGAACTTGTATCTGAAAATGGTTTCCTTTTTTCATCTGATGGAGAATGCCATTTTCAGTCCGATATGAAGCATGAGATCTTTAGATCTTTATTTATTGATTTATAGCAGAATATTGAACAATTTAAAATGATGGGTGCATATGAAATACAAGTAAATAAAAAACAAATTAAAATACTGAGGTAATGAGACCATTTTTGATCAGAAAGGAGGAACTACAAGATCTTAACCTTTTATTAGATCTTCTTTTGTACCCATGGTGATGCATAAATTGCATGCACATAAAGTGTTGCTGTGATTGATGAATTTCTGGATACCTCCTCAGATTAGAAGTACAGAGAGGAGAATAGCTACAGGTTCCCCAGGCTCATTTGTTATTAACTGGCACTTAATGTCTCAATAAGCCACTCTGAGCCATTTGTACAAGAAAGAACAAAAGACGTAAACAATTGTGAGCAAATAGCAAAAGAAAGGGATGGAATAATCAGCAGAGAGAGGGGGGGGGCTTTGAATTCAAATAGGCTGGAAGGAACTATTTGGTTGGTGCTGGATAGATAGGGAACTGCCACAGCCCAGAAGAATCCCTCCCATTCACTTAAACTACAGGCAGCATGAGAGGTTGTAAACAAAACTTGAACAATGTTTCAGGTCTAATTCTGTGTGAATCTGTATCAAAATGCGTTTTGAGAAAATTAAAAGTGGGTTCTATGTCTTATGTGTCATACGGTTAAAGAAAATATTATATTTCTTGCATCAAACAAAATTTCAAAATACAGTGGACCCTCGTATAACAAACGGTTTGTATAACATAAAATCTGTACAACATAAAAAAATTCTGGAGATAGGGGAAATTTGCTTAACAGAATTGTCTATGGGGCAAATCCATACAACATAAAAATGGTCTCGAGTAGGGATTACTCTGTTTTCAATGAATTCCTATGGGAAATTTGTATAAAGGAAAATTTGCTTAACATAATTTCATTTGGAACGAATTATAAACTGTAGTTTATAATTATAACATTTAAAGTCAACCAGTTTATAACCAACACAAAAGCTTTTTTTAAAAAAAATACAGCAGATGAATGCACAATTACAATAATTTTCCAGGTGGTAAGATGCAATTTAAATTATTCAGAAGGCGTAGTTGACATTTTAAGGTATTTTTAAACTGCCCCAAATTGCCCCTTCATTGCACTCAGAGAGATGACTAAGAGGTAACAAATGCTTGCAGATTTCCTAATCCTCATTTTAAAAGGGTCAAAGATGGTGCACTGAGAAACAAAACAAGAATTCCTTCCCATATAATGTTCCTGGGTACAGTAAAAAGTTTCATTTATGTGTGGCTGTTGTCTAGCATAGTGAACACAGTTGTAGCAAATAATGTAACTGCTCAAAGAAAGAAGTCCCTTTCTGTCAGAGCTGCAGTTTATGGTGCCGGCTAATTCATTACAACAGCAAACTCATCAGAATGAGAAAGAATTATTTATCACTGCTGTAGCAGATAATGTTGAGCAATGAGCTCCATAGATGTGCTGGAAATTCCTCCATGGTGGGTTCTGCTGCCTCTCCCTTCTTGTAAATCTCTCCTTCCTCTTGCTACAAATATTTTATTAAAAATACTCATTCATCCTTGTGACTAAAGGGATACCATCTTGGTCTCAAGGTGGTTCAGATTCATTATTGGTAACAGCAGATTGGTGTTAGGGAGCACCAGTATATTTATGATGTTAATTTTCTATAATGCTGATGGTGAAATACTGAAGCCATCTCAACTGTTGTGGGGAATTTTGCTATTCACCATATCCGGGAAAATGCTCGAACCATGCATGAGAGAGCGTAGCAAGCAAAGCTTGGCATGGCACTGTTGTGGTCTCAAGAAAGTAACAATGGAGATTTAATTTCTGGGGCCATTATCCTTTGGAATTGATTGCAGGGTCCAGACTTTCCAACCTTGCCAAATTAAGCCACACCAGGGAGATGCACGGAGAAGATCAGGAGGTCAAGATGAAACTGTTAGCATTTATTTGGGAGTGTGTGGGGGGATTTCTTAATACTAGTAGTGCATAAGGAAGCTAAAGGTGGTTCTCCCATTATTAATAATAACAGCTGGAACAGGTGGCTGGCTATTACGTTTTACATAGTCAGTCTTTTCCCAATGAAGTGTCTGATTGAGTACCAGGGATTTTTTTAATATACTTTTGGACTACAAATCCCATAATTTTCTATGATGGAAGGCCTGCCTGGCAGACACCTCACAGACACCTAAATGTGGCTCGCCTAGGCAAAAGTCCTAAACTGGGAGGACATGAGTGGAGAAATTCATTGAGAATTCTACCTTTCAACACATGTCGTTGGAGTCCTTCATCCTTGGTCATCCGACCAAGACCTCGGTTGGAGGAGGAAGGACAAGGAGTATCCCTGCACAGCTGCAGAGTGGTCGACTACTGGAGTAGGAGGGGCACAGGCCAGATAAGGCATGCCACTGCCAGAAAAGGATCCCAATGCTGTGCCCTGAAATGTAAGCGGCTCTGCTGGCCTTGGCCAGCGGAGAGAGAAGTTTCATCAAGAGGGGCCCAAATTAATTCAGGCTTATCTCTAACTTTGAGGCTTAGCTAGGTCTAGCTTTAAACTGGCCTCCTGTTGAGAAAGAAGCCTCCTAGCTAGCACCAGAGCAAGAAGTATCCTAAAACATGCCAAAGCTTTCGATAAATAAAAACTGGGTAGTCTTAGAGGTGCTAATTTCTGGTGCATATTGTTCATAGGTGGCATCTGTCCTTCGAACTGTCTTTCTTCCCAGGAAAGCAAATTGCACAGGATGGTACAAAAACCCTACTCTCTTGGTAGAGTTGTTCTCTTTGAATCTAAAGCTTAGACATGTTACGTTTCAGACTACACTCAGTTTGGTCCCTGCTTGTGGGGTTCTGGGGTTTGTGTTCAAGAACAGTAATTTCTCCAAGTTCTGAGGAAGCTGCAATCTGATATGGTGCAGCAGGAACTTAAACTAAGAGATGGTCCAGCATCATGGTAGGAATGAAATTTCTTGACCGCTTAGGTCTGCTGTCCAGGAGAACTGCCAGGTATTTAGTATTCATAAGTGGCAAAACATGAGCAAACTATTCTAACCGCCAGAAGGAGAGAACGATAAAAGACTTCAGTCCTCCTTTTACTGTCTTATCTTTGCATATCCCAATGAGGAAATGACAACTGGTGAGACACATGGAAAGGCTTCAATAGTGGTGCATGACTTGAAGCCATCCCAACTTCATGCTATTTTTGTTCCTACTAAGTGGTCTTTATTGCCATTGAAAGGTGCCAGGCTTCCATTTAATTTGCTCTAAGAGATGTTCTGATTAAACTGATTTCCCGAATGAATTACAGGCTATTTCTGTGGTAATATGCTGTACTATAGTACATGTGTGGTTTTCTTAATTGCTCTTTGGCCCACCCCTGGTTTCTGATGTTGTCACAGCCCACCCTCCGTTAAGCCCTTGCATTCTCATACATTAGATGCATGTATTCTCTGATCCCTGCAAACAACTTTTGCCTGCCCTCCAGACTTCAAGATGGCTTTATCCGTTTCACCCCAAGCCTGTTTCCAAGATCAGAGCACAGTCTTTAACAGTGAATTAATAAAATGCAAAATAATGGAGGATTGGGAGATCTGTCAGGGTTGCTTTCTGGTATGCTTAGGTTCAAAGTATCCCCATTTTTTTTCTCGATATGAAGAATTTTTTCAAATGTACAAATAAATTGAAAGAAATTTCTACCCCCACACCCAGCCCAACTGCACCAATTGCTTTAAGAAACATAGCTACTTCCATCACAGAGAAGGTCACTTGATACCTGTCTTCAGTGTAGGCGATAAAGATGAGGCCTCTCCTAAGGAAAGAAAGATGTTACCTTTGCACCCAGTCTTCCTGAGGAGGGAGGGAGGGAAAGAATGACTAGTCCAAGGTAGAGATGGGCACGAAACAAACAATTTTTCATTTTCATTTTCATTTTTTTGTTTCATTACGTAACGAAATGAAAAACGAATTTTGTCTCTAAAATGAAACAAAACAAACAGAAACACCAGAAATTTTGTCGTCCATTTCGTTTTCATTATGGCAATACATTGAATTGCTTTAAATGCTAAAAAAAATCACAAAAATGAAGTAAATGGTAACGAAATGGTAATGAAACAAACGAAAATGAAAACGAATTTTTGCAAAAATTTCACAAAAAACAAAAACGAACCGAAACGGACCCCTAAACAAAAAACGACAAACGAAACACAATTTTTTGATTCGTGCCCATCTCTAGTCCAAGGTCATCTACTGAACTCGATGGCTGAGAGACAATTTGAATGTAGAGTTCCCATTTTATTTTGGTTCTCTAACCACTACAAAGCCTGTCTCTCTCCTCACTTGCATGACATTACTCTGGGGATGACAAATGTTCCCTCCAAATATAAAGCCAGACATATCAAAAAGAAAAAGAAAAAAAGAGCAGTAATTGCAATCAAAAACAATCTGCTGCATGGTTATCACATTTTAACGTTTCAGCTGCTGCTGTGAAACAGTGTCCCAATCTTTTACAATGTGCACTTTATAATGACACTGATACATCTGTTTACCACCATTAATCCCATGATTCACCATGACCTCAATCAAAAAGGCATCCACCATGCTTTGTTTCACAGCAACGGCACAGAGCTTCTATATCCATAAGATTTACTCTATGAGGCTCAAAATAAAAGCATGCAGCAAACATGTTGTTGTTCAGTCGTTCAGTCATGTACGACTCTTCGTGACCCCAGGGACCGCAGCTCGCCAGGCCTTCCTATCTTCCACTGCCTCCCGGTGATTTGTCAAATCTATATTGGTTGCATTGATGACACCATCCAACCATCTCATTCTCTGCCGTCCTCTTTTCCTTTTGCCTTCAATCTTTCCTAACATCAGGGACTTTTTCAAGTACTCCTCTCTCCTCATGAGGTGGCCAAAGTACTGGAGCCTCAGCTTCAAAATCTGTCCTCCAGTGAACATTCGGGGTTGATTTCTTTCAGGATGGATAGGTTTGATCTCCTTGCAGTCCAGGGGACTCTCAAGACTCTCCTCCAGCACCACATCAATTCTGTGGCGATCAGCCTTCTTTATAGTCCAGCTGTCACTTCTATACATCACTACTGGAAAAAAACCATAGCTTTGACTATCCTTACCTTAGTTGGCAAAGTGATGTCTCTGCTCTTTAGGATGCTATCTAGGTTTGCCATTGCTTTCATCCCAAGAAGCAGGCGTCTTTTTATTTTGTTGCTGCAGTCACCATCTGCAGTGATCAAGGAGCCCAAGAAAATATGCTCTGTCATTGCCTCCATTTATTCCCCTTGTATTTGACAGGAGGTGAAGGGACCGGTGGCCATGATCTTAGTTTTTTTGATGTTGGGCTTCAGCCCATTTTTTTCACTCTCCTCTTTCACCCTCATTAAGAGGTTCTTTAATTCCTCCTCACTTTCTGCTATCAGAGTAGTATCATCTGCATATCTGAGGTTGTTGATATTTCTTCCAGCAATCCTAATTCCGGTTTGTGATTCATCCAGACCTGCCTTTCGCATGATGTACTCTGCATATAAGAAATAGGCAAGGTGATGCAGCAAACAGAGACATGTAGTTGTGAGTTTAACCAATTTCCATGTGGGCTTTGTTGGCAATGTCCAAGTGGTAGGTGCCATGTTTTAGACAAATTGTCAAAAGAGATGAGATATAATCGAAGTCAAAATCCTGCCTCAAATTATCTAGAAGCACAATGAAAAAAACTTGAAACTGCTTGTATACTGCCCCATGGTGCTTAAAGCACGCTCTGGGTGGTTTACAATCTATTTACACAAGCTACACATTGCCCCCCCCCCATGAGCTGGGTACTCAGAAGAAAGATGAGAGACCCCAAACCATCTGAATTAGACCATGCTCAGAAGCAAGAGTATGTTGAGCATCCTGATTGTTGAAAGTAAGGTCACCAGGTCCCAGGAAACTAGAGTTTTGGGAACTGCTTTTTTTTCCCAGAGACTTGGGGCAGGAAGACCAAACAGTAAGTGATTTTGTAGAATAGCCGTCTACCAAATCCAGGGGACATCCACTCAAACTATGGTTTGGGAGAGTGAGAACAGACAAAAGAAACTTTTTTTTACCCAGCGTATTGTTAGTCTGAGGAACTCCCTGCCACAGGATGTGGTGATGGCATCTGGCCTGGATGCTTTCAAAGGGGGATTGGACAGATTCCTGGAGGAAAAGTCCATCACTGGTTACAAACCATGATGGAGATATGTAAACTCCAGGCTTAAAACCAGGGTACTTAAAGGGCCAAATGCAGGGGAGTGGTATCAGGAGACAGATATCTAGTCTCATGCGCTCCCAGACACATTTGGTGGGGCCACTGTGAGATACAGGAAGGTGGACTAGATGGGCCTTTGGCCTGATCCAGCATGACTCTTCTTACGTTATTATGTTCTTATTTCTCTGTGTCAGGCAACTTTAAAGTCGAGGCACAAATTGGTATCTGTTCCCAGCTGGCACCAGGACTAAATGTCATAGTCATTATCTCTCTTATTCTCTCTTTCTCTCTCTTTGCAGTTTGCCTCCAATACTAGGCACGTGGGTAGGGGGCAGAGTCAGTGGATACTAGAGATGGGCACGAAA
Organism: Phrynocephalus versicolor; assembly: GCA_023846285.1. Classification (NCBI taxonomy): domain Eukaryota; kingdom Metazoa; phylum Chordata; class Lepidosauria; order Squamata; family Agamidae; genus Phrynocephalus; species Phrynocephalus versicolor. The sequence continues at coordinate 21,462,892 of JAHTLZ010003526.1, read as the reverse complement.
TGAAAAATTTTTTTTTCTGTTATTCGTTATTCGTTTCGTTACGTAACGAAATGAATAATGAAAATTGTGATGAAATTGGAATGAACCGAACAGAACCACGAAAATTAGGTTTGTTATGTTTCATTTTCGTTAATGGTGACACACAATGAAATGAGCTGTTTTTAAATGTTAAAAAATGTCCTGAATATCCGTAAAAACCCAGCGATGATTATTTATTCTGCATGAAAATACCTACCAGGGGGGTTGGGGTCCTTAAAATGTGCATTTATGTCTTTTCTCAGATTGCTGTATATTTTTCCTTTAAGGGGAGTTAGGGGATATCGACCCAAAATGGCTCCCAGATGCCTAATATTGATTTCTTGGGTATTAAAATGCAGCAATAATTATTTGAAATTATTCCCTACCAGGGGGTTGGGGTCCTTAAAATGTTTGTTTTTGTCTTTCTCTCATCATGATGTATTTTTTCTTTTCACTTTAAGGATGACACAAAATGGATCCCAGCCACAAGATGGATGCAAGCCATGTGATGGGATCATGTAAATTCTTGGACAATTTCAACCAATCGCATGCCCAGGTTGCAGACACTGGGTAGGTGTGGCAGCCACAGAAGGCATAAAAAGCTCTGGCAGCCCCCGTCCTCCTTGCAGTCTGTGGTGGGAGTTAGGGTGGGATTGCTGTCTCTGAGATTCATTACTTTAGGCCAGGCAGGCAGGTGAGTGTTTCTGTGTTCCTGCTGGCTGCAGCCTGGCTCTTAGGGGAAAGAAAGAAGAGATTTCTCTTGCAGCCTCCCTGTGTGCGTGCGTATCTCTCGGTGAGTACCATCCCCTGCCCCACAGTGTTGTCACTCTGCGGCTGCCTTACGCCCTGGGCAACACCCACCGCTGCCTTTGCATACTGTCCATATAGTCCATACTGTGTCTCTGCCAGCATCATTTTTTTTAGTGTTTTCTGGGGCATTGGGGGATGCCCACACGTGGAAATACTTTCAATTGTGCAAAAGTGGATAAAAACAAAAAAAATGAAAAATGAAAAACAAAACAATTTTTTTTTCAAAAATTTCACGAAAAATGAAAATGAACCAAAACAGACCCACAATAAAAAATGAAAAACCGAAATGTCATTTTTTTTTATTTGTGCTCATCTCTAGTGGATACATTTATTTGGAACACTTGGTTCACAGCCTTGAGTTACCAAATGTTCTTGGACTACAGCTCCCAGAAATCCTGTCCAGCTCAACTAGTGGTGAAGGTTCTGAGAGTTTTCATTTATGAACATCTGGAAACCCAAGGCCAGGAACTGTGGCTTTAGAGCAAGGCAGGGAGGGGACTACTAGCATCACAAGTCAGATTTCAGAGAAAATGAACACACTACTGAAGGAAAGTACCATTGCCCTAACAATGGTAAAGAGAAGAATAAGAGAAGACAGCACCCTCACCCCCAGAAGCCGCCTCAAGCCAGACCAGATATGCCTGCTCCTGGACCTGTGTCTGAACACCACATATTTCATGTACAGAGGGGACTTACAGACAGAAGCATGATTGTGCCATGGGTTCCTCAGGGTCACCAATTATTGTGAACTTATACATGGAAGAAGTGGAGAAGAAGGGACACCACCATCCCCCTGGTTCAGATATGTAGAGGATACCTGGGTAAAAATCAAGACTCAGGAAGTACAGGCCTTTACAGAGCACATCAATGCGGTGGACGCTAATATTAAGTTCACTAGGGAAGATACCCAAGACAAAAGCCTGGCTTTCTTGGATTCTGCAGTCATCATCAGACCTGACCGTGGCCTGGGAATAGAAGTTTATAGGAAACCCACCCAAACATAAGAACATAAGAAGAGCCATGCTGGATCAGGCCAAAGGCCCATCTAGTCCAGTTTCCTGTATCTCACAGTGGCCCCACCAGATGCCTTTGGGAGCGCATGAGACTAGGTATCTGTCTCCTGATACCACTCCCCTGCATCTGGCCCTTGAAGTACCCTGGTTTTAAGCCTGGAGATTACACATCTCCATTATGGTTTGTAAACAGATCAGTACTTTCTGTTTGACTCCCACCATTTATTAAAGCACAAATTAGGAGTCATCAGGTCCCTAAGCCACAGAGCAGAGAGCATCCCCACCCCCACAGAAGCCAAGAAGAAGGAAGACAGGCTCCTGAAGACAGCACTTAAGGCCTGTGGATATCCAAAGTGGGCCTTCAACAAAGTAGTCTGCTGACCCAAAAGAACAAGGGATCAGTCTGAGACCCAGACCCGACGGAAGAACCTGGTCATTCCTTACATGGGTGGAGTGTCTGTGAAGCTTAAAACGATTTTTGGCAAACACCCCAGCCCTGTTTACTTCAAACCCACAAACACACTAAGGCAGAGACTTGTCCACCCAAAGGACCTGGTACCAAAACAAAAAAGGAGCATTATAGTATATGCGGCCCGAAGCAGTGAGGAGTGTTCAGACCTCTACATTGGAGAAACTAAACACCATTAAACAGAAGGATGGCCCAACATAGGAGGGGTAACAACTCAGGACCAGAATCAGCAGTACAGCTCCATTTGAAGGACAAAGGGCACTAATTCAAAGATGAGGATGTACACATATTAGACAGAGAAGATAGGTGGATTGAGAGAAGAGTCAGTGAGGCCATTCATGTGAGCATTGAAACCACCTCCCTCAACAGAGGTGGTGGCCTCAGGCATAGTCTATCTGCTAATTATCAGGGTGTGCTTCCAACAGTACTCAGACATAAAAAAGGCTTCACCATCAAGGCCATAACTAACGACCCATACTTTATAGGTTTCAGCACCTTAGGCCATTGTTCACCTTAAGGCTATGGATACTATTGTCTACCTAACAAGCCTATTCAGACCATTGTTCATCTTATTAGCCTATTTCAGACTGGGATGTGTGTGTGTGTGTGTGTTGTGTCGTTACAGTCATGACCGACTCTTCGTGACCCCATGACCATGGAGTTTTCTTGGCAGGAATACTGGAGTGTAGAGATGGGCACGACTAGGGAAAATGACGTTTTCGAGTTGCCGTGTGTCGGAGGCAGCCCGTTTCGGCTCGTTTCCGGTTTTCGTGAAAATTCGCAAAAATTAGTCGGTTCGTTTTTTCGTTTTTTTCGTTGTCGTTAGTACTGGTTTTGGGGGGATAGCGGGCTCCTGGAGGCAGCTGCAGGAGTCAGCCAGAGCCACAAGTGACGGACTGGCAGACTCTTTGCACCCGCTGCATCTCACGTACTTGCATGTAGTGCAATGCAAGTAGTTCTGGCTTAGGGTTAAGATGGGTTAGCGCAAGGGCTAGGGTTAGGCTAGTTACGGGTGTGGTTAGGGTGAGTATTGGGGTGCACCTCTGGGTGCCTCTCTGACCCACTTAGAAGGACAGTGTACTGGCGTATGGGTTAGGCTTAGGCTTAGGGTTTGGGTTTGGGCTACGATTAGTGGACTGTGTATGCCCGATTGGCACATCCCAGAAGTCTCTGTGGTCAACCTGGCCAAGTGGCCATGCAATTGGTGGAAAATTTGCATGGTCCACTGACTCCCATGGGCGAGCCCATCATTGTGAATGTGCAGGTGTAAAAAAATAAAATAAAATAAAATAAAATAAAATAAAATAAAATAAAATAAAATCAACGGAGATTTTTTTTTTTGCAAGAAAAACCCACTGCTGCTACTGTA
>JAHTLZ010003526.1:21442131-21452445 GCA_023846285.1 Phrynocephalus versicolor | reverse complement strand
TACTCCCCTAAACTGTCGTCATAATTGCCACCAAGGAAAGAAACTACAGAAAATGAGATTAATTCAGATTTACACATGCTAAACTGCAAGTTGCAAAGTGATATTCAAATAGGGTTGCAGTGAAATTATTATTAATAGAAAAAAATCAAGCACTCAGTTATTTCAGTAACTCTGAAATAGAAATCATAAATGCCTGTAGCAGTAATCTGATAACTCAGATCAAAGACAGAGAAGAGTTGGAGATGGGAAAAAATTAAAAGGCCTAACAGAGGGCAGAAATTGTGAAATGAGCTACCTACAATGGACTCTAACAGAGGGCAGAAATTGTGAAATGAGCTACCTACAATGGAAATATTTTTAAAGCTGCTAAAATAGAAAGAAATCAAGAATACCCTCCCCAAACTAATTATAGTGTGATGTGGAATAAGGAACAAAAGTATGATTGACCTTCTCAATTCCTGCAAAAAGGTCAAGAAGAATGTAAACAGCCATGAAAGTCCCATAGCCACCAATAAATCATTAGATATTTTAAGAGGAGCTGATTCAGTGGAGTGAAATTTATGGAAACCTTACTAGACATGGTACCTGATCCATGGCAGAACTAACAGGAAGAAATTCAAGACACAATATACCCACATGTCTGTGAAGATTCTGAGTCATCCAGGTGAGGTTATCTGGAAGTTGAGTCATGGCAACTGAATTTCTTTTCTTAAGAGATTGAAATGTTTCTCTACTCATCCGAGCAACTTTCTCAGAATGATGAAGCTCCTTGGATGAGTAGTGAAACACTTCAGTCTCTCAAGAAAAGAAGTCCAATTGCCATGACTCAACTTCCCAATACATATCCACATATACCCACACACTCACTCATATACATATATGAACATGCACAGACAGACAGACAGACAGACAGACAGACAGACAGACAGACAGAGAGGGGAGAGGAAAAAACGGAGCAATAATTATTATGACATAAAGCATCCAAAGCAAATATTTATGAGAAAAGATGGAATGTGTTAAGATCAAAACTACACCAGCAAATTATCAGCATTTAATGTTTGGCATAGTGTATAATATAATTATTAGAGATGGGCACGGAACGAACAAGTTTTCATTTTCATTTTTTGGATTTTGTTTTGTTACGTAACGAAACGACAAACGAAATTTATCTCTAAAATGAAACAAAACGAACAGAAACATGTGAATTTTTGTCATGTGTTTTGTTTCCGTTACAGAAATGAAGTGTGTGGCTTTAAATGCTAAAAAAATCATGAAAAATTGGAATCAATGGTAATAAAACGGAAATGAACCGGTAATGAAATGAAAAAGAGTTTTTTGCAAAAAATTCACAAACAATGGAAACGAACCGAAACGGACCTCTAAATGACAAACGACAAATGAAACTCCATTTTTTCTATTCATGCCCATCTCTAATAATTATATTGAAGCAAGTTGAGGAGCTGTGTAGCCACCAAAAAACAAAAAAACAAAAAAAACCAAATACGAAAGTGGGACAGGTGACACCTTTAGGATACTATAAAAATAACAAAGCATTGCTAATATTTCGGGGGCAAAATTCCCTTCATCAAAAGATGGATTTGCCAGGAGTTATTTCTTCGATGTACGGTCCTTGACAAAATGGGGAAAAAGCCAGGCAGTTTACTTGAGGCACAGAGCTTGGATGTTCTTAGGCTGCATTCAAATTGCAGGGAGGGAGGTGTTTTAATCGTCCCAGTCCTTCCAAAGACATATCCTCCTGAAGAGCACACTGTATCTAAATTTAATAGCAAAGGAATGAGCTAATTAGTAGAAAAGATGCCCCGTAATTCTATTATTCCAGCCCATCTAATGAATATTTATTTGAAGAATGAGAAACTATTTCAAACCATTATTGACTGAAAGGAAAAAAAAAACAGATAGTGAACAGTATTGGAAAGATGCAGGCAAGCAGAAGCAGGCTGGACTAGGGATGGGCACGAAATGGAAAAATAAAGTTCTGTTTCATTTCATTTCACTGTTCTCCCAATTACATTTTTGACAATCAACAGTCATAGAATCATGGAATCATACAATGATAGAGTTGGGCCACCCAGTCCAAACCCCTGCCATGCAGGAACCCTCATCACAGTATTTCTGACAGATGCCCATCCAGCCTCTGCTAAAAAACCTCCAAAGAAGGAGACTCCACCACCATCTTTGGCAGCATATTCCACTGCCAAACAGCTCATGAAGTTCTTCCTAATGTTCAAATGGGAACTCTTTTCCTGTAATTTTAAACCATTGCCCCACGTCCTAGTCTTTGAAGCCATGGAGAACAAACAAGTTTCCTCTTCAATATGACATCATTTCAAATATTTAAACATACAGTAGCTATCATATCCCTCTCAGCCTTCTTTTTGAAAAGCTAATCATTCCCAGCTCCCTAGGTCACTCCTCATAAGACATTTCTTCCAGACCTTCAACCATCCTGGTCACCCTCTTCTGGATCTGTTCAAGGTTATCAACATCCTTTTTAAACTGAGGTGCACAGAACTGGACACAGTACTCCAGGTGAGGTCTGACCAGAGCAGAATAAAATGGTACTACCACTTCTCTTGATCTAGACACTATGCTTCTGGTGGATGAGGGAAATGCTGTGGATATTTATTTATTTATTTATTTATTTTCAAACTTATATACCGCACCTATTTCCCCAAAGGGGACTCAGGGCGGTTTACACAATACCATAGCAAATAAAACAGATAAAAACAATAAAACAATCAACAGCTGTGTCCAGGACGGCAAGCCAATATAGGAAGGGCAGAGAAGGGGGGGAAAGGTTACCCCTGGAAGTTACCAAAGGCGCCCTTAAATAGCCATGTTTTTAAGGCTCTCTTGAAGGATGCCAGCAATGGAGCTTGCCGCAACTCGACCGGCAAGGCATTCCAAACAGACGGGCCAACAACCGAGAAAGCCCGGTTACGAGTGGTTGTCTTACGGGCTTCCCTCGGCGTGGCAATCCGGAGCGAGAGGGCCTGGGAAGAATGGGTGGGTCAGGCCAGATCTGAGCGTCGGGAGATACGCTCTGCCAGATAGACAGGGGCCAAGCCATGGAGGGTTTTGTAAACCAAAAGCAACACCTTGAACCTTATTCGGGAGGCAATGGGCAACCAGTGCAGGCGAACCAGGATGGGGGTGATGTGATCGAACTTACATGCAGCAACCACCAACCTGGCCGCCGCATTCTGGACCCGCTGCAATTGCCGAAAAAGGTTCAAGGGGAGCCCCATGTAGAGAGCGTTACAGTAATCCAACTTCGATATGACCAGCGCCTGAACCACTGTCCTCAGGGAGTCCCCATCGAGGTACGGGCGAATCTGGGCGATAAGCCTAAGATGGTAGTAGGCCGACCTGGTCACAGCAGCCACCTGGGAATCCACGGACAAATCCGGATCCAGGACAACGCCCAGACTCCTCACTCTTTGCGCCAGCTGGAGGGCGGACCCACCCAGACTGGGAAGAGGGCCACAGTACCCCTCCGGACCACCCCCAAAGAACAGAACCTCGGTCTTTCCAGGGTTGAGCCTGAGTCTGTGAGTCCTGGTCCAATCCAAAACTGCTTAAATTGCTTAACTGGACTTCAGTAAGGCCTTCAATAAGGTTCCCCATGGTATTCTTGCTAAGTTAGTAGAAAGTGGGATAGACGGTGCTACCGTTAGATGGAGGTGTAGCTTTATGTATTAAGGATAGAATGAAAATCCAAAATGACCTTGACAGATTAGAGTGCTGGGCCAAAGCTAGCAGAATGGGTTTCAACAGAGGGAAATGTAGGGTGCTGCATCTAGGTAAAAAGAATGAATTTGCACAGGTATAGAATGGGAGATACCTGGCTGGGAAATAGTACCTTTGAAAGGGATCTGGGAGTCTTGGTGGACCACAAATTAAACATGAGTCAGCAGTGTGATGCAGCGGCCAGGAAAGCCAATGCAATTCTTGGTTGCATCAACAGAACCGTAGTGTTTAGATCAAGGGAAGTTATATTACCACTCTATTCTGCTCTGGTCAGACCGCACCTGGAGTACTGTATCCAGTTTTGTGTGCCTTGACTTATAAAGGATGTTGGCAACCTCAAGCGGGTGCAGAGGAGGGCGACTAGGATGGTTGAAGGTCTGGAAGAAATGTCTCACGAGGAACAGCTTAGGGAAATGGGAATGTTTAGCCTTTCAAAAAGAAGGCTGAGAGGCAATGTGATAGCTATTTTTAAATATTTGAAAGGATGACATATTGAAGAGGGAACAGGTTTGTTTTCCATGGCTTCAGAGACTAGGGCTCAGGGCAATTGTTTCAAACTACAGGAAATGAGATTCCATTTGAACATTAGGAAGAACTTAATGACGGTTAGAGTTGTTCAGCAATGGAATATGCTGCCATGGAAGGTGGTGGAGTCTCCTTCTTTGGAGGATTTTAAGCAGAGGCTGGATGGCCATCTGTCCAAAATACTGTGGTGGGGGCTCTTGCATGGCAGGGGGTTGGACTGGATGACCCTTGAGGTCTCTTCAAACTCTATGATTCTATGATTCTATGAGTTTCAACACAGAGAAATGTAGGGTCCTACATCTAGGTAGAAAAAAAAATGAATTGCATAGATATAGGATGGGAGACACCTGGCTGGAAAATAGTACCTGTGAAAGGGATCTGGGAATCTTGGTGGTCAACAAATTGAACATGAGTCATTCAAGAGGAATTTGGACAACCACTTTGATTTGTTTTCCTGCATGGAGCAGGGGGGTTGGAATGATGGCCTTATATGTCCCTTCTAATTCACTATTCTGTGATTCTCTTATTTATATGTAAAAAAAGGCAGACTAGATGTGTTAAGCAGGAGTTGGAAACATACACTTAAACAGAGCATAGGCATTGGAAGACTCAATCTATGTCTGCAAATGGTATTAAAACATGACATTATGGTGCCATGAAGTGCTCACTAAAGGCATTTCCATGGATTCTGAATACCGTTTACTGAAATATGGCCTGCAGTTTACTGTTCCTTATGGAAGATAATATTTTATGTACCAGACCAAATGGATAGCTATATTGCCATAATTGACATCAGGCAGACAAAGATGGCATGTATGAGTATTCATGTTTTCTCTGTGGGTTACTCCTAGCATAGTCACCAAATTTAATTTCTAATTGTTACTTAGAACAGCTAACTTATTGTTCATAAAGGGAGTTGAAGGGGGCAGGGGAGAGAACCCTGCCACTGTTATTTTCTTGGAGAGCAAGGAAAATATGCAAACACTTCCTACAGTCCTACCCTGGGGAACTTTACAAAGCAGTTTCGTTTCCCATCATTACCCCCTCCTTCAGGTAACATCTTAACCAGAGTGAGGTCAAGCCAGGGTGATCATTTTAGAAAATCAGATTGCTGACAATGCAAATTGTTTTGTCAGGCTTGTGTTTCTAAATTCCTAAGGGTACTGACCGTGTAATATCACAATTAGAGGCCAAACCTCTAACCCACTTTTCAGATGCTGTGGTAGAGAATTTTTTCTATGCCAGGAATGCTAAAAGGTACCTGAAACAGCAAGCAAGGCACCACAGGTTTATTTACAGTGAAAAGTTTTACAAAGCCTCTGCTTCCTTGTGCAACATTGCAAAGAATGAAATACATTGCTACACTTTTCATTCAGTGTAATTACAGTACAATCATTTTTCATGTCAGGTAATATGGAACCTAGCTGCAGAGACGATCCAAGTGCGTGGCCAGCCAACAAAAGGGGCCCTTTATACATGTGTGCGTGTATGGGGTGTAATCAGAGCAATCTCTCTTAAAGCAGCCCTTCTGTGCAGTGGGGAATCACCTCAACTTCACCTGCAAAGTGATAACCCTACTGCTGGACCAAATAGGTCCAGCCTGGGCATGGATCAAAGTCAGGAAGGAATAGGACTGTCCATTAGAGATGGACATGAAATGGAAAAATACTGTTTCATTTTGTTTCATTCCGTTTTTCACTCCGTTTCATTTCGTTTCATAATTAATGTATTTTTTAAAAACAATTTTGTTACTAAACGAAATGAAATGAATCCCCCACCATAATAGCGAGAGCACTGGTGTGACAGAGGATTTGAAAGCCTCGAGCCCACCCCCTTCTCTTGTTCTTCAGAGAAGATCAAGAGAGGATGGTAGGCTGGAGGCTTTTTAAAATTCCCTACTGCTCCAGGGCTATCACTGTTGTGGCAGGGTATTCAAATACCTCCAGCCCTCCAGCCCTGTTGCTTTCTCCTGTGCCACCACCTACTCTCAAGGGGTGTTTGGACAGGGAATGTTGTGGGTAGTGGGGGCTGCTCCTAAGGGCCACAGCACTCCCTATACAAAACACCGCCTGGGAGGAGGGAGTGGCAGGGGAGAAAGGAACAGTCAGGCAGTGTATTTACTGCTGCTTGGCTGCTCTGTTCTCCTTAGCCGCCAGCCTCTCAGCTAGGATTTTTTGACAGCTCAAGCTGTCAAAACCAGCTGGGAGGTGGCAGGGGGGCAAGAACCAAGCTGGGAAACAGGTGGCGGATGTTGCTGCTGAAGCGAGATCTGGTGACTCCCTGGTTTGGTTTTTCCCAAACTGAAAACATCATTTCATTTTGGTTCAGGATGACACGCTATCTGCCGTTTCATTTCATTTTGAAACAGTTCAAAACATTACAAAACCACAAAACAGTGTGTTGTTTTTCATAAGGTGCCCATCCCTATTGCCCTTACATTCTGCATTTGCTGGAAAAGAGCTCACACAAGACCATGCCACAAGCCATTCAAATTGCAAGTTATATGCCTGTGCGATCAGACCCTAAGTCTGTGTTTCAACACATTATTGGAACTGAAGGGGGTCTCAGCAGTAGGCCCATGGCGAGACACAGGAGGTGTTTAGAAGGGAAATAACCCTGGTAGATATGCACAATATCCTTGGCCTCTCTAAAAAAAAGATCATTGCATTCTGATTTATACTACAGGAAAGAAGGGTAGTCTGGGGGTTGCACCAAAAATATTATATTGTTCCACAAACACTTCATTTGTTTACACCAAAAATCTTTCAGTGACAACATTTCCTCTTAATGCTTACATAAGAGTCATTTTGGTGGGGGATACATGTTGATTGGAATTAGGCCATTTTTTCTGATTTCTTTAACTGGGAACAAATGTAGGGAAGTCATGGCAGGGGTATGGGATGGATGAAAACAGTGTAGAGGAATGTAGGTCCCCTGCTTTGCCTTTTCAGAATGAATGAAAATGTCCCATTGCTCTTTTAAAGTCTCTGACTCAGTCCATTCACAGTGACTGATTCAGAGGCTTCATCTTGGTAGCTAGAAATCAAAAGGGGGAAATTTAAAAAATATTGAGTGTCCAGTTCTGCAGCTGCCACTGGCCTGATCTTAAATCTTTATTATCCTTCCTACACCATGCATCCTATAATTTGGCCTTGCTATTTCCATTTCCCAATTTCCACATATTGGGTCTTTATGGAGAAATGGAAACATAACATACACATATCCTCGGGACCCGAACAAGAAGTGTCCCCAAAAGGCACAGGGAGGATCAACCTTGATCTATGTGCCCTTAATGTAGACACAGGGAGGCATAGAGGACTAGTTTCTTATATACATAGTGAGCATGTGTGTATGTAATGAACCTGTCCTTCCATTTAATTTTATTGACCATAATCTTTTTGGGTAGGTATGCAAAAGGAATATGTTTCAGTCACCAATTGCCATTAAGGAATCCCTGTGGGCATTATCAATTGTGCTGTGAGTTGTGCTAATGAGTACATAAGATATTATGCCTACAGAGATTTCTTAAATATTGCAGTTCATCATGAGTAAATGTCATGCCTTCTGAATACTGGCACAACAGGACATCAGAGAGTAAGGGATTTAATAGTGATGGGCATGGTTGTGCAGCAGTGGTGGTGGTGGGCTGTTCATTGGCTCCCTGATTGTTCAGTATTCCCTTTCCTATTCCATGTCATTAGTGAACTAACTAGCAGGTGCCTTAAAGAGAAAAGAAAATCAGTAGAGATGGGCACGACTCAAAAAAATAATTTTTCGTTTTTCGTTTGTCGTTTAGGGGTCCGTTTTGGTTCGTTTTCGTTTTTTGGGAGTTTTTTGCTCATTTTTCATTTTCGGTTTTGTTACAAAACGAAACAAAAAACAAAAACAAAAATGAAAATTTTTCATTTCGTTAGCATTCTTTTCAATGCAATGTGTCTGCCGTAACGAAAACGAAAAACACGGCAAAATTTTCCGTTTTGTTTCCGTTGTTTTGCTTCTGAAAAAATTTTCGTTTTCATTTTCGTTGCGAAACGAAATGAAAAAATGAAAACGAAAACAAAAATTTCGCTGAGTCGTGCCCATCTCTAAAAATCAGTGGAAGAATATTTGGAATGCTAACAAATGATTGGATTTCCTCCTAGTTTCCAGAAGGTGTATCACATGTAAGGTAGAAAAATAGTAAATGCTAAAAACTAATAGTTAATGGATGAGGGGTCCTGTAAAAATTGTAGCTGTTAAGCAGTGTGTGTACACTGGGAGTGGGAGATAGTCCATTATTGGCAAGATAATTTCATCAGACATTGAATGTTGCAAATGACAGTGGGGCTGCAAGAAATGTCTCCAGGGAAGTCACACAGATGAGAGTAGAAGAGTCATTAGAGAAGACAAAGGGAGGCAAAGACCCTGGTCGGGATGAAATCTCAGCAGAGTCACAGAGAGCAATTTAGGTCAGTGTGAGTTGACTTTTTATTGACTTTGATGAATGGCATCGCTTGAGAAGAAAATATGCTTGCAGTATAGCACAAATAAAAGTTGGAGCTGCATTAGAATGTAGCAAATGCAGGGGGTGCAGATAAAATGTGTGTGGTGCAAAAGAGCCAAGGCTCACAGACTCATAGCTCAGTGACCTGCTGCATGGCAGGGACTGTGCTTTCATCCCCTCTTGCTCAGCCTTTCCTGCTTACTCTGAGTCATCTTATATTCCTCACAGCCAGAAGGGAGAACTCTATATATACAGCCAATGAATATCTGGACTACAGCCAATGAATATCTGGTATGAAATGTATATCCCATCTCATATTATATTTCACACCTCATTCTGCTGCTGTGTGTCTGAGTATTTAGTATTTAAGGGACCACACGTTTGCGTCTTTTGTTTTGTTTTCTTTTGTTTTTCTTTGATTTTTACCTGAAATTCTTGAAAAGACTAACATGGCTACCCTCTCTGAATTTTCTCAAGAACAGTATATTGCTGCAAGTTTCTCTGCTGTAATGCAAAGCACTGAGGGTACAGTTAGGTTTTAAATAAGCAATGTACTGTATCTGCCTGCCATGTGATGATAAGTATGATGTGCACCTGAGCTGGGTGAACCAATGCCTTTTGTTCTGTCTCCCACATTTTGGTCCCAACACTTCCCCACCCCATGTGTCAAGAAATCTGTGAATTGCAGGGTTATTGCAGGGAGGAACAACAAAATGTATCCCCACCCTTCTATCAAAATGAATCTTTTTTTTTTCAGTTAAACCAGTTGTTATATGCTATCGAGTCACTTTCTGCAACCCTGTGAGCTTCTGCTTTCAAAAACCCCACTCAGCTCTTTCAAAATATAAACGGTGGCTTCCTTTATTCAGTCAGTCCCTCTTAAATAGGTCTTTCTCTTCAACTATTATCTTCCACATGCCATAGGTTTCTAGAACTGTGCAGAAGCAAAGACCCCATGGATCATCAAGTCAGCCCCACTACGAAACAGGACAGGCGAACATACAATTCTTTCCATGCTCTGAAGAAGATATCTATCAATGCAGCTTCTTCCACAGATCACTGCTCACATCACTTGCTCATCCCAGGCTGGTGGTCTGATGGTTCTGACACTGAGAACAGTTTGTAAAGTCACAAGGAAAAATCAAGATTTCTTGATGGTTGCCCCTCAGCTATGGAATCAGCTACCCCAAAATCAACCTTGCCCTCTCAAACACTGATTAAAAACTTGGCTCTTTAAAACAAGCTTTCCCTGAGCCTTGTTCAATTTCACTCTGACACCTCTAGCCATCACATTGAATTGGCCTTTGTTTGCTACTCATTCTTTGGATTTTGCTAATTGCTTGTATTATTTTTATTAAACATGTAGTTGTTAATGGTTTGTGTATTGTTATGTTCTCATTTTGTATTTTTTCACCAATTGTTGTTTATATAATGTGTTTGTAATATATTGTATACCACCCAGAGTAGCCAATGGCAAGATGGGTGGTGAAGAAAGAAAGAAAGAAAGAAAGAAAGAAAGAAAGAAAGAAAGAAAG
>JAHTLZ010003526.1:21419200-21442121 GCA_023846285.1 Phrynocephalus versicolor | reverse complement strand
AAGAAAGAAAGAAAGAAAGAAAGAAAGAAAGAAAGAAAGAAAGAAAGAAAGAAAGAAAGAAAGAAAGAAGCAATAGCAGCAGCAGCATGTGCCATCAAGTCAATTCTTATTTATATTGATCTTTCCCAGGGTCTTCCAGAAAAAGGATACTCAGAAATGGTTTACCATACTTTCCCAAGATACCTGAATTATAATGTATTCACCCAGAGTTCTGGAAATCATTTTGATAACATCTCCTTTCTTTCCCTTTATCTCCTCTTTTTTTTCTTTCCATAATTTTTGTTCCCTCTGGTTTCCAACTCCCAGCTTTGAAAAATCTTCAATCCCCTGACGAGCAGGAGACAGGAAGGTGTTTTGCAGCAAATACTTTTAGCAAATTTTTACGGTGCTAATCAGCCTTTGCAAATGAAGACGGACAAACTGCAAACAAGCTCAAGGGTGATAACTCTGAAAGCCGGGCCCATATCTTAATGAAATCTACAAGATGTATTTATATAAATAATAATGAATCTCCTAGCTCTTGATACCCACTGTAATTTGTGCATGCAGATTACTGGTGACACGCAGAATTGTTTTCCCTTTGCAAGTTCCCTCAGTTTTAAAGAGCTTACTGACAGCTCGCTTGCACAGTGATGACATGTGCCTGACAGAGCTGTCTCAATTTCCTTCAACTCCAGTAGGAGGGCTTGCCAGCTTTTCTTTTAAAAATACATTCTGTTTAATTTGCTACCGCTCGGAGGACATCAGGCAAGGCGCAATGAATCCTCCGAAAATCATCCCAATGTGTGCAGAATGCTTTGGTGGGATTGGTGGGACGGTAGCCTGCTGGACACCGGATGTGTTCAGTATCCCCCCCCCCCCCGCCCCCCCGGGGGGGGGGGGATGGAAAACAATCAGAACTGAAGATGGCTTCTGGTATGGTTATCCTTTTCCAGATTTGTTGTGTGCACTTTATCCTAATTTGTAACTTGTACTGTGGACAGGAAGCTACTGTTGGGCAGAATGGTTTCCTGTAGACAAAGGTGTCAGACAAGGGTCCATTTAGCCCCTGATCTATTCAGTCTGTAAGTAAAACATATCATACGGAAAGCTGGACTAGCATCAGATGAAAAAAATGTGTGGGTGACACTGTATTAGTGGGGGGAGGGGAGGAGCAATGGCTTGAAACAATTTTCAGGGGAAGTGAAAGAAGAAAGGACCCAAGTAGGACTGCAGAATGGTTCCCCACACACATGTGTGCTAGTCGTGTCCGACTCTAGGGGCGGTGCTCATCTCCATATTCAAGCTGAAGAACCAGTGTTGTGTGAGTCCATGGCCATGTGGCCGGCATGGCTACAAGGAAACACTTTTTTACCTTCCTGCTTTTTACGGCATTACCTATTTATCTACTTGCATTTACATGTTTTTGAACTGAACTGCTTGGTTGGCCGGAGCGTGCGCCATCAGCGGAGGCTTGCTCCACTATGTGGCACCTGGGATTCGAACCGCCAAGCTGCCAACTTGGACATTAAGAAGACCAAAAGCAGGACTGCAGTAGAAATGCACAATTTTAATGCTGACAGTGAAGAAAATGAAATTGTTTAGGATGGTTCACTCGCCAATCCAAATGCAGACTGCAACCAAGAAGTGATGAAGGAATTAGGAAAGACCATAAAGTGTAAGGATGTGTAATAGGATATCAAGACCAAGATTATCTGCACTCGTGTATTCCTTATCACCATGTATGGATATGAAAGCTGCGCAGTAAAGAAAGGTAACAGGAAGAAAACTGATTTCTTTGAAATATGGTTCTGGAAGAGAGATTTGTATATACCCTGGACTGGCATAAAGAGTAATGAGATAAAATCAAGCCCACACTATCTTGGGAAGCAAAAATGTTGAAATCGAGGCCATCCTACTTTGAGCACATTTTGGAAAGGCAGGACTCTAGAAAAAAACAACAACAATAATACTAGGAAAGGGTGAAGGCAGCAGGAAAAGAGGAATACAAAATATGCGATGGACTGGCTTTCTAAAAGAGACCACAGGCTTGAGTTTGCAAGAGCTGATCAGGGCAGTCAAGGACAGGGCAGGACATATTGGAGATTCCTGTTTCATAGAGTCGCTATGGACTGGAGGTGAGTTGATGGCATGTAACAGCAACAGAATATTCATAAAGCATTTCTATGTCATGGAGTATATTTCTATGGAGTATACATGCATACTCCATCAGTGTTGGTGTCAATTTATAATGGTGCCCTACTTTATTACATGCATTCTGGTTGAATTTAATGTGGGTTTTCACATAATTTCTGTGGTTGAAATCACTGAAGAATACTAACTCAATACTAGCTCAGAAAAGTTGCTTATCTTGATTCCAGCTCCTGGAATCCCCAGGATGCCTTCAGCATCGTTGATCCAGTCGTGTTCGTCAAGACTTCTGAGCTGTGCTTCCTTGACAAGGGCTGGGCTCAGTGATCCATCAGGTCCCTTCCTGCTCTGCAGTTCCAAGATTATAATCTAGTGCTTTTCCCAATATATGCTCCAGATGAATCAGAATCATCAGAATCATTTTTATTGGCCCAGTGTGGTTGGACACATGCAGAATTTGTTTTGGTAAAAAATGCTCTCCATATGTAGAAGGAAATATAAAAATCATATATTCAACAATAAAAACACATTACCACAATACAATATAACCTATTATTAAAAAGGAAGAAGAGAAGTAAAAATTAATTATTCAACAGTTTGAAAGCACTTGGAAAGAAACTATCTTTATACCTAGTTGTCCTAGAATGCAATGCCCTAAAACGCCGCCCTGAGGGTAACAACTGAAACAGATTATGTTGTCCAGGATGTGTGGAATCTGTATATATTTTCATTGCCCTCTTTTTAGCTCATGTGTTATACAATTCCACAATAAATGGCAAATCAGTAACAATAATTTTTCTGCAGTTCCAGTTATCCTTTGAAGTCTATATCTGTCCTGCTTAGTCGCAGAACTAAACCAGACAATTATAGAGGAACAGATGATAGATTCAATAACACCTCTATAAAATTGAATCAACAGTTCTTTTGGCAGTCTGAACTTCCTAAGTTGATGCAGAAAAAACATTCTTTGGTGTGCTTTCTTAATAATACTTTTAATATTAGATGACCATTTAAAATCTTGAGATATAATAGTACCTAAAAATTTAAAGGACTCCACTATTGACACTAAGTTATTTGATATCATAAGAGATGGTTGTATAGAACGAGTCCTCCTAAAATCCACCACCATTTCAAGTTTTGCATGTGTTTAAGACCCCTACACTTACTCTGGCTCCTACCTTCAGAAAGCAATCGGGAGCTCTCATCCAACTGTTCGTGCTGTGCACCTGCCCTCCCAAAATAATGTGCTTCCATGTAATTGGGTGAGCTGACAGCTGAGCGGATGGACAAGAGCACAGAGAAGCATCAGTGTCTTTCCACTTGCACACTGTTTCCTCCTGTTGCTCTCTGTATCGTCACACCTGAGAGGAGCTGCCACAAGTTGTTTTCAGCAGATTCTCTCTGCAACTCAAGGATTCCAGGTATAGGTCTTCATGTAAAGAAAATGGCAGAGGTCCATGTACAAGTGATGTAGATGGCCTAGTAGTGTGTCACCTAGGTGTCTCTGGATACATGGGGAATACTGCTAGGGTGATCAAGAGACCCACTTTGCATTTTCATGCTCACACAGGCATTTCTCAGGGCACATGAACTCATGTATTGCCATTTGAGGCATGTATGTGACAGAAATGACAGCTCCTAGTAGAAATGGGAAAAAAATTGATCCTTTTTGCCAAAAAACAAAAATAAAATATCTACCACTTTTCCACTTAATGTTTAAAGAAATCTGCCCATTTTGGTAAGTTGTTTGTAATGTGCCACTAAGTCAGTTCAGACTTTTAGAGACCCTTTTCATGATTTTCCTGGTAGAAAATACCCAGAAGTGGTTTTCTATTTCCTCCTTCTGTGGGTGCCCTGGGGCAATTTTTCCAAAGCCACATGTGCTCACTCTACTTGCAGGAGGCACAGTGAGGAATCAACTCAGGGAATACAAGGCATCTCCCAGCTAGATTTAGGAAAATATCCTGCCTGAAATTTGAGGGTGTTGCCAATTTAGAGATAGGCACAAACACCTTCAGGCAAATAGGTGTTCAGTGCTTCCCAGCCCAGCCTCCTCTGACAAACAACCACTTTGACCCAGCATCTGGAGGAGATGGGGCAAGGGAACCTGGAGGGTTGCCTCTGAGTGGGCACCTACTAGAGGAAGCAGGACAGAGATTCCTTTCCCGTGGAAGCTGGGGCACTGCCATTCCCTTCTTCTTGGGAAGCTTGGCCAATCATCATCATCCATCCATCCATCCATCCATCCATCCATCCATCCATCCATCCATCTATCCATCCATACATACATACCCTTTATTATCAGTGTAGAACCTGTGTACAGTGAAATTGACTGAGCCCGCCCCCCAACACCATCCCACTAAAAAGCCACTGAATCTCATTTTACTATGTGTGCTTGCTGCACAACTCGCTGGCCCCATGAGTCTATCACATGTTGTCACTTCTCATTCAACAGTCTAACAGCCCACGGGGGGGGGGGACTATTTTTAGCCTGTTTGTATGGCTGGCTACACTTCTGTATCTCCTCCCTGATGATAGGAGTGTAAAGAAGTGCTGGCCAGGATGTGAATCGTCCCTGGTGATTTTCCTCGCTCTCCTAAAACAGCGGTCCCTGGCAATGTCATCCAGTGGACTCGGGGGACAGCCCATGCTGTTTTGTGCTGTGCTCAAGTCTTTCTTTCCATGGCTGTCAAACCAGAATACCAGACTATAATGCAGTATGTGAGGAAACTCTCTCCACACAGCCTCCCATGATGTACAAGAGGTCAAGTTCCTCTCTATTCCTCTGGAAGTTCAATACCATTTTCTTTGTTTTGCTGATATTTAGGTGCAGATTATTTCCTAGCCACCATGAGAACAATGTGTGGACCTCCCCCCTGTATGCTGAATCTGATTCATCTCCACCTGTAATGAGACCCATTATGGTAGTATCATCTGCAAATTTAATGATTACAGTAGATGGGCCAGATGGTACGCAGCCATAGGTATACAATGAATACAGGTAAGGGCTAAGCACAAAACCCAGTGACGAGCCAGTGCTAAGCTTTAGCGAGGTAAATGTAACAGGCCCAATCCTCACTGTTTGTGTGACCAATCCCTCAGAAAGTCTTTAATCCAGTCACAGATGGTAGGAGAAAGGTCCTAGTGAGTCAGCTTTTTAATAAGGTTGTTCAGAAAAATGGTATTAAAAGCTAAGCTATAGCCAATAAACAGGATCCTGACATAGTTACCAGGTTTCTCCAGATGACTAGCTGCAAGATGAAAGGCGGTAGCTGTAGCACCATCTGTTGACCTATTCATCTTGTAGGGGAACTGATGTTTATCAAAGTCCGGTGGAAGGAATGTCCTAAGATGTTCGAGGACCAGTCTTTTGAAGCACTGCATCACTACAGATGTTCATGCAATTGGTCTGTAGTCATTGAAGCAGTTAATTGCTGTTTTCTTTGGGACTGGGACAATGGTAGCTGCTTTCAAGCATGATGGGACACAACCCATTTGCAGGGAGATGTTAAAAATCCTCATCAGTACCCCTGCTAGTAGATTAGCACAGTTTTTAACTGCTATCCCCAGCACCCCATCTGGACCTGCAGCCAGGGCCGGTGCTAGGTTTTTTTTGTGCCGTAGGTGAGGGGCAGATGGGTGGGGTGGGTGGGGGGTGGGTGGGGCAGCAGTGGGGAGGTGGGGCGGTGGGTGGGAAGGGTGGTGGGCGGGCGGGTGGTGGGGTGGTGGGGGGCATGGCAGTGGGGGATGGCAGATGGCAGGGGACGGCAACAGGTGTGGGTGGTGGGCGGCGACGGGCGCGGGCGGCGGCAGGCGGCGGTGGGCAGGTGGCAGTGGGCAGCAATGGGTGGATGGTGACAGGCGGCTGGCGGGTGGTGGGGGGACAGACGGCGGTGGCCAGTGGTGGAGGGGTGGCAGGGGCAGCAGGCTGTCCAGCGCCCTCTCTCCATTTGGGCGCCCTAGGCAACTGCCTAGTTCGCCTTAATGGAAGCGCTGACCCTGCCTGCAGCTTTGCTGGGATTCACAGTCCTCAATACAGCTCTCACCTGATGATCATATAGAATGAGTGGCTAAGAATTAGAAGGCTGGCAGGCAGAAGCTACTGATGCCTGGTCTTCTTACATTGTGGTGGGCAAAGATGTTCAACTGATCTGCCAATGAGGTGTCAGCCTTGATTGTGTTCCTCATATTATAGTTGGTTAGATGCTGCAGCCCCTGCCACACTTGCTTCATATTGTTGTCTACTAAGTAGCTCTCCACCTTACACTTATATTGATGTTTTGCCGCCTTAAATTAATGCCTTTTCTCAAATTTGATCTTGCCTCTGTGTGTGTGTGTCTATATCCCCTCCCTTAAAGGCAGCATCCCAGGCTCTCAGGAGTGACCTTACCTCAGCCAGTCATCCAGGGTTTACAATTCCCATAAACTCTGGTGCACCTATCCAATGTTACATTGTCAGTGCACACTTTGATATAAGAGTACAGCATCTGCATATCTATGCATATCTTGATGTTCAAACACACTCTAATCGGTACACTCAAAGCAGTCCTGGAGCTGACTAAGAGCACCATCTGGCCAGATTTTGACTGTTTTTATAACTGGCTGGATTTCTTTTCCTGAGAGGAATATACTTCAGACATAGAAGAAGTGAAGAGTGGCCAGATGAACCTAGATGGGGAAGTGGGTAGCTCTGTATGCCTGTTTCAAATTGGAATACACATGATCTCTAAGACGGTTACTTCACGTCCGTTTTGCTTCTCTAAGTGTTGCACTTTGGAGCGGTACAAAAAATATTACTTCATGTCCATCGCACAACAGCTGAAATTGGTCTCGACGACGCCCCCGGAACGGGTGCTAAGTGAGACAAATCTGTACCTGGTGCTGGGGTAGGGTATTTCGTTGTCCCGGTTTCTCTTCCAAGACAAGACACCATGAGGTAACAACTGTCACGCAACAAAACATTTGTTTCTCTCACAAAACTGTGTCCCAGGTACTGGGTTGGGTGTTACGTTCAAAGTGCCCACCCACCCAAGATGATCACCACCCCCTTACCCTCCTCTGTTAACTACCAATAAAATAAACCAAACTTCAAAGCCAGGCAAGAGGGATACCAGACAGATATATAATTAATTATCAACCAAAAGGAATAAAGAACAAAGAAAGCCTGAAGGCTATCACCTGGATCATCCCAATGCAGCCACGTGGAGAAAGTGAAAGCTATCCAGACGAGCCACAGACTCCTTCCCTGCCTGCAAAGAGTTTGACTTTTCAGAAGCGAAATATCAAAAAAAAAAAAATAATAACCCCCCCCCCAAAGGGAAAAGGAAGCTAGACAAATTCAGTGTTTGTCACGGTACAAGACCGTGAGGTAACACTTGTTGTCAAGCCCTGCACACAGAGAACATACACAAACAGGGTTCAGTTCTTTGCCAAGATCTTTAGTGGAAAGCCAGGCAAGTTCAAGTCCTTTGCCAACAATCAAGTGCCAGATAAATAACAGAATCCGACTACCAGCAATTAACAGTCCAAGTCAAAACCAGAATATCTCACAGAAACCAGATGCCAAACCCAAGGGAATAGATTAAGCCATTGTCCAGGAAGCCAGTCCGAAATCAGGAAACAGAGCCAAGGTCACAGATAGGAACGTGGTTGCAAGTTCAAATGACGCGTTGCTCCCACAGAGAGCTCAAGGTGAGCTTACAAGCTTTATCTCAAAACAGGGAACACACCCTTACTTCTGGAAAGGCTCCTGCTAGTACTCGGGGCTTCCCGACCTGATTCCCCGTTTAGCATCAAAGACCCTTTCCCTAGCTCTCCTGGTAGCACGTCTTTGCAGAATCCTGCTCATAACCCTTCTAGGGGGAGAAGATATGTTTTCAGCTGAGTCATCAGACCCAGCTGCCTGCTGATTTGAGCTGCAAGGCTCCTCCAGCAGCTCTTCACCATTTAACCCCTCAGAGTCAGGTTCTATGACAGGCAGGGTCCTGGCACTTGTCACGAGACAAGTTATCACGACCATGGGAACACTGAAACAGGGCCAAAACCACGTGATAGTGCTGTCACGGTACGAAACTAGTTGTGGAACAAAGAAGGACGTGAAGTAACCGCCTAAGATGTTCTTCCCTCTGGTGGGAAGTGTCACATACTGTTCAAACTTAGGAAGAACTCTCTTTGGGCAGGCTGGTTGTTCTCCTAGAAGGCAAAGTGCAGAACTGCACTCCCTAACTTCAGACTCCTAAATCCAGGGACTTAAGTCGCACTTGACTTTACTCAGATTCAGTTTGGATTCCCTCCTCCAACCCAAATACCCACCCTTCCCTTTTTTCTGGGGGGGGGGGAAACTTGCTTTTAATTGAGACTCAAACTTGGGACTTGGGACTCTGGACTTTGTCTCAAAGACTGGAACACAGACTTGGGAGTGTGACCCAAACACTTGCCAACATGCCTGCTAGACTCAGTAATCTACACAGCCTGCTTCCTCTGTGCTGCACCATTATCTATGTCTCTCCCCCCCCCCCTTTCTGCTTTGAAGAATGGAGCAAAACAAGATGGGAGTTACAAACTGGTATACATTCCGAGTACTGACTTATGGTTGTCAGTGTTAGTATGTCTTCAGGTATTCAGAGATGAGGTCAGAAAATTTATTTTTATACCAAAAAAAAAATAAAATAAAAGGAGGGGGTCTTTTTCACTACAGTGGTTTTAGTGTCTTGGATGCTTTTCTTCCTCGTTCCCCGCACAGAGCAGCCTTTGTCTAATGTGGTCTGACAGTGGGCTTTGAAGGCTGTCCGGTGGTGACATCTTTCAGGGTATCAAGCATCACATGGGCTTATTGTAACCAGTTAGCTTACCCTCCATTCCAGTCAAGGCAAAGAAGCAAAATGTGAACATCTTCAGAAGATGTGTTCATGCCTGTGTGTGCACACACAACTGAGTGAGTGCATACACAGGCATGCCTCTTTTCTTATTGCTATGATGATGAGATTTCAAAGAGGATTATGGTTTCATAAAATCACAAATCGTTTAACTGTGCTGGTTATCTCTGGTGGCTGCCTGGCTATCTAAAAATCAACCTGTCACACAGCAAACCCTGAACTATTTATGACTGCAGCAGCCTCCAATATCTATAAATAGATGGCATTAGAGCCTTGTTTTTCTCTCTCCTTCGGTACTTCTCTGGTTACTTCTGCCTGTTTGGCTGTTTTTGTATCAAGTGCTTTGGGAACAGCTCTTTATTTCTATCTACTGCATCAAAACCAAAGCTCAAAAGTAACCAGTAACTCTAGTTCCATATAATTAATTTCTTTAACAAATAACGGAGGCTCCACTAAGTTACTCAACAATTTAAAGGTGACACAGGGTAACTTCACTGCTTTCAAAACACAACCTCCATTCTATAGCCACTTTCTACACATACTGCACATGCTCCTTGAAAAACTGGAAAAAAAAGTCAGTTTTACAGTGACTAGAAGGAAAGAAGGAGCCATATGGTCCTTCCTTTTGGCTCAATCCTGTTGGAGATGCATACATGGAAAGCAAGTATTATTGAGTCAGATTATCGTTATTATGCCTTGTTTTTAAAAACTGAAGGAGCTGCCCCTATTCATCAGACTACTTCTCTACTATCCATATTTCTTAATGCTGAGTGATATCAAATGGAATAAAACATGAATGTCAACTGATAATTACAAATTACCAGCTTCAAAAAGCACTTACTGTCAATTAGTACAGAGGGCATGGGATGGTGCACATCATTTTTTCCCATTCATGCATGCTGTCTAATTGGAGGTTATCAGAAATCATATCTGCCTGTACAAATCAGCTTTCAGTTTTTAAAACCATTTAATGGGTAAACCAGTGTCACATCACCCTCTTGAAGAATTCCTAATGACCTTATGTGTTTGGATGAAAGCTTGCAACTGTCTGGTTACAAATGTTGGACTGCTTGCAATTCATTATTTCCCCCAGTACATTACACTACGATTGTAATTGAACAAGGGATCACATCACTCCTTCCACAGTAAAATGGGAGCTAATCCTTATCTGTATGATTAGTAGGTGTGCTCTCATTGGAAAGTGAAGGAGGAGTACCTCATAGTTTAAGCCCTGGTGTCTCAGGTATCACAACATCAACAAATGGGGCAGAAGATGCATTTTGTACCAAAAACAACATAAACTTGGATCATTCAAGTGACTGGTTTTAAAGACCACTTGCTGGAAAACAGCCCTGACAATTGCTTGGCGTTTGTGTGAGAAGACATTACATGATGAATAAGGAAACAACTTTGGGGATTTTCCCTTGAGTTGTGTGTGTGTGTCACTTTGTGAATAGTTGTGAGCACAAGAGGGTATCTTGTAGATGAGTCATAAAACACAATATAAATGAGGAAGCACAACATAAACCAAACATAAAACACCATGATGGAGATGTGTAATCTCCAGGCTTAAAAGCAACACACTTCAAGGGCCACATGCAGGGGAGTGGTATCAGGAGACAGATATCTAGTCTTGTGTGCTCCCAGATGCATTTGGCAGGGCCACTGTGAGATAAAGGAAGCTGGATTAGATGGGCCTTTGGCCTGATTCAGCATGACTCTTCTTATGTTCTTAAAAGATATATATGTTGAATCAGAATTGTATAAATTGCATAACAACCCTTATAATGTGGTGTGTGAAGAATTGTTTCCAGGCTGTGGGCCCTTCAGACATGCCAGGGTGTGAGGGTTAGGCTGGATTATCTTTGCTTTCTCTCTGATGATCTTTTTTTCTAAGAGTCAAATAAAGGGACATGCTTTAATAATCCAAATGTTTGACACCGTATTTCTTTCAAATCTAAAAAACTATTAAAACCAACGACTACATTTAACTGCTCCTTCTCACACAATGGAATGAGGAAATGGTTTGTTTCTTCTTCCAACAAAAAAGCTCATTTACCTCTTTATAATGCTCTTCTTCAGAAAACAGTTGATTGTTGCTTATGAAGGTTTGGGTGGTTGTTGGAACTAAGGGGAATGAAGTCTGAGTGAAGAGTGTGGCACATGAGGATAATTTTTCCATCTCATGCTTCCCCAATTAGAGGTTTCCCGCTAGGCGGCACCTTCCATGGGAACTCATGCAATTTTTCTTTTTCCTATTTTTCTTAGCTATTTTTGCCCTCTCCCACCTAATTTGTCTTTCCTACTCATGTCCCTCCTTTTCTTCCCAGTATGAAGCCTCCTTGGGGTTTCTTTCTCACCTCCTTTTTCAATCTCCCTCTCTCTTGTGGAACCATCAATTTCTCCCACTTCTTAGTCCAAGGATACTCCATCCAAAACCGTTCCCATCCATGAGACAAAGGACCTTTTCATCTCCTTCAATCCACTTGTCCTGATTCTACCTCTTTTCTTCCCCTTCTCCTTAAACCCTCCTGTCTCTCTTCTTCTTCTCTTCTTCCACCTCAAATGCTCCCCCCCCATCTCTTTTCCCTTCAGCCCAACAACCTCTCTTTCTCCTCTCTAAGAGTTTCAGTCATTTTTCTCCTATTCTACCTTGGATGTGCCCCGGGCTTTTTAAAATTTTATTTTCTCTTTTTACCCCAGAAATTTCTTTTTTCTGATGTGCCCCGAGGCCCCTCCCCTTTGTACTAAACTTGTTTCTGCCATGTTTCTGGAGGGAGGAGTGGCACTCCGATCGGGATGTTCACCAACCAGTTTTTCTCACAGACGGCCCCTCAAGGGTTCATATGCTGTTCTAGACCATCCTTACTTCTACCAACATTCAGGCTGCCCTTTGCTATATAAGGCTTGGCATCTCTTTCCCTCCTGCAGGAAACTCAGGCATAACATTGTGTAGCAATACTGAGCATCTTGAAAGATAGGTACAAGAAGCACAATGTTCTAAATTTATAGACCAGATGTTTTTGAACAATTGAATTTGTATAGGTTTGTGACCTGCGCCCTGACCCTAGCTGTGTCCTTTCTCTCTACCAGCTTCTAGTTTGAACTGCACAATTTGAGGCTATCTGTTAATGCCCCCCCCATCATCTTTCCATGCTGATGACAGTCACTGAAGTGGTTTCTAGCTAATTAATGTAATAATTGGGACTTTTAATATTAAGTTTTAAAATAAAGAAAACCTGGTTAGAACTTTAATTATACAACTACCTCCAAATCAACATTCCCAGCAAAGCCCAATTGGTCATACAAAGTAATTAGGGAATCTAAAGGTCTCATTTATCACAGACAATGTGCTAAATGATCTTTGCACTAAATGATTTATACATTTGAAACATAACAGTATTCAATGGGAAGCATTTGGAATGGGTAAAATATTGGCAGCCATGCTGGTCAATAAGAAAAATTCAAAAATCCCCAGGCAAGCAATATTTTTGCAAGAATAGCTGGCTGGATAGCTTAGTGAGTGAGGTGGTATCTGACTATAGAGCCAAAGTGGAGGAGTTCAGTTCCCTGCTGTGCATCTCAGAAGAGCCAACCTATGTGGCCTTGGGTAAGCTGCCCAGTCCCAGGGTGCCCCGGAAGAAGGGAACATTAAACCACTTATGAATACTCTCTACTTAGGGAACCCTGTATAAGTTTGCCATAAATGGGAATAGACTTGATGGCACATAAGTATTCTTCATAATCAGAGGAACAGCCTTCTGATTGACCAATATATTACAAAAGAAAAGTGTTGTATAAACATCACAAAAAGAAAGGGTTGTTGGACATTAAAAGTATGATTGCAGTAAAAACAGGTTTGGAGCTGTGCAGCGATTAAAACAAACAAAATGAAAGCTAGACTAAGGGTGATACCTTCATAGGCTGCAGAGGAGGCGGTTCGCTCCCTCGATCTGTGCCTAGAGGCCGTACTGGAATGGACCAGAGATAACCAGCTCAAGCTTAATCCGGAGAAGACGGAGGTTCTGTTCTTCGGGGCGCCCTCGTCTCGGTACAATGGCCCCCTCCCTAGTCTGGGGGGTATTTCCCTCCAGCCTACGGACAGGGCCAGGAACCTGGGCGTGGTCCTGGACTCGGCCCTCTCTCTGGAAGTCCAGGTGATGGCCGTCTCCAGGGCCGCTTTTTTCCATCTCTGCAGGATCGCCCAGATCCGCCAGTACCTTGATGAGTCCTCCCTGAGGACAGTTGTGCAGGCCCTGGTGATCTCGAGGATGGACTATTGCAATGCCCTCTACGTGGGGTTGCCCTTGACCCTGGTCCGGAGGCTACAGCGGGTGCAAAATGCGGCAGCCAGGCTGGTGGTGGGTGCTCGTAGATACGGGCACATCACCCCAGTCCTGGTCCGCCTGCATTGGCTTCCCGTTGTCTTCCGGATCAGGTTCAAGGTCTTGGTTTTGATTTTCAAAGCCCTCCACGGCTTGGGACCAGAGTACCTGGCAGAGCGTATCTCCCAGAGGGCATCCGGATCCAGACCCACGAGATCGTCGCAGGCGCGCTCACTGAGAGGGGCCACACCCAGAGAGGTGCGGAAAATGCGCACACAAAACCGCGCCTTCTCTGTGGTGGGGCCTTCTCTCTGGAATCATCTTCCTAGTGAGCTGCACCTGCTGGAGTCCCTGCCTGCCTTTAAGAGGGCCTTGAAGACCTTCCTCTTTAAAGAGGCCTTTGGTGACTGCATTAGTTAGTGTTTTTTTCCCCTCCCACTTTTATTCCTTTTCCCGCCATCTTGCCCTCTGCCGCTCCACTACTCGGTGGTGTTTTTACTTATTTTATGTGTTTTTACATTGCTAGCCACCCAGAGTTGCTGCCAGGGAAGATGGGCGGGATATAAGCCTATAAATAAATAAATAAATAAATAATAGAAAAATAAAAAAATGTTGCTGAGCTTTCGAGAGCACAAGCCCTCTTTATCAAAGCAGGTATAAAAGTCCAAACATGGCAAGGGATGTAATTTGCCAGGAGAGAGTTCTGAAAAGTTTACTTGGCAAGATGGATGCCAGGCTTCTTCTTGGAAGGCACAGAGAAGCATGGTCTGAAGGGGCTGGACTTAAAGTCTATGCCAATCCATGCTAGGACTTTTATACCTGCTTTGATAAAGATGGCCTGCTCTCGAAAGCTCAGGAACTTTTTTTATTTTTCTACTAGCAGCCTATGAAGGTATCACCCATAGTCTAATTTTAAAAGTATGATGTCTCTCTAATCAGAATCATGTACAGCGATGGAACCAATTACAGCAAGAGGTGGTAAGTGCTCTAATACTCATTCAAGAAAATTTGGACAACCACCTGCCAACCACCTGGCTGCAAAGCAGCAGTTTAACCACTGCTCCTTGAGATTCTTATGGGGACCCAATAAATGAATGACTTACAAATGCCCTTGCTGATGACTTCTTTAACTGAGCCTATACATTTCCATAAGTCCATAGCTGCCTAGATGCCCTAAACACGCCCAAACCCGTCTGATTTCGGAAACTAAGCAGTGTCGGCCATGGTTAGTACTTGGATGGGAGACCACCAGGGAATAGCAGGTGCTGTAGGCGCCTGGAGTAAGAACTGGCAAACTACTCCAGTATTCCTGCCAAGAAAACTGCACCTCTATGAAAACAAAAACCACAAGATCTGAATAAACTGAATCCAGATTGGATAAAACACTAATATTAAAAGGGTTTTATTTTGGCTGGATGAAATTTTGAGATCCAAATGGATTTGATTTGGTTACTCTTATTCTTGAGCTGTGGTTTATACTGGTAGTGGTAACTAATATCAAATTAGAACTGAGTGTTTACAAAAAAGCTTTGTCTTTCACGAAATGTCTTTTTTGCCCCATCCTTAATTATAACTCCTAGCTATTTTACAGTATTTAGACCTAATTCATTGTTTACTGTTAATTATTATTTTTATTATTAATTCCTGATACTTAGAAAATAAAATTTGCCTGCAATTAAACTTCAAGGTGTTTTAATCAATTTTCTGCTATACTCACATAGCCTGTGTAAGCTCATCTGTTAATCATGCTTCTTTATTGAGGTGCTCATTTAATTAAGAAAGATGTTCATTCTAAATCAGCTGAAGCTTCTAAAAATGAAAAACAACTATTATTTGACCTGTGTATTTTACACTTGTTGAAAAACAGCCCTGACAATTGCTTTATGTATGGCTGAGGAGTGTTTAACTTATGAAAAAAAGGATTATTGGTAGTGGTGGGTGGTGGGAGTAACAAGGTCGCCAGCCTTAGTTCTTCCTCATAATTTGGAGGAGAAGCCTTAGAGAAATTGGGCCATTTGAGAGAAAGGCAGGCAGGCAGGCTGGCAAGCCTGTGGGAGGCAGGCAGGAATACTGGCTGGAATTCTCCAACTAGGAATAATGGAGTAGGAGGACTCCCCTGATTCTACTTTGTTGGTTTTAGGAACTGGGGCCATGCTTCACAGGGATGGCAGGTCACATTCGTATTGTGCCATTACAGAATGGAGAAACTGGTAATGGTGGGTGGTGGGAATAACAAGGTCAAACTCACCAGCTTCAGTTCTTCCTCATAATTTGGAGAAGCCTTAGAGAAATTGGGCCATTTGAGACCCTCAAAGAGAGAGAGAGTAGACCTCCCTGGTATGGCTAAGGCATGCCTTAAAAAAATCGCAATGGCAGAGACGAGGTGCTGGTGGAGCATCTGGGAGCCAAGATGGCAGCTGGACATGGGGAATGGCTTTGACTAATAAAACCCTCCCAAACAGAACAGAAGTTGCACCTCTCTGAGCACAGAGAGACACACACAGTACACACAAGGCTCTTTGTTCTACACACACACAACAAACAAATCTTTTTCCACTCCAAAAACATACTAAGCAACAGGAAAAAAACTTTGAGCACAAGGAAGTGAAGCTAGCCCAACTGAAAAACACTGAACTAGCAGCACTGCCAGAGCTGTCTGTAACTCCTCTCACTTCTCCACAGACAGTTACTTCACATCCTTCCTCGTTCCAAGATTACGTTCGCTTTGTGATAACATTGTTCACGGTGGTCTTGTCCTGGTTCTGTCGCTGTTTCTGTTTACCCACGGGCATGATTGGTGGTATTGTGACAACTGTTACTTCATGTCCTTGTTTCATGACAATTACTGAATTTTCCTGGCTTCGTTTACCCTTTTTTCTGGCCCGGGCTTCTGTTTTTTGATATTTCGAATCTCCGTAACTTTGCCTTTCATGTGTTAAGCGGCAAAACTCCCGGTTTCATGCCTTCTTCCATCTCTGCAATGCATTGTTTACGCCATTGGGATTGTACTGGAGAATGCAACTTCACAGTCCTGCCACTAGATGGAGAATGTGTGCATTGCATGACAAGTGTTACTTCACAGGCACTTGTCTCGAAACAAGAACTGAGACAAGACAATTCCCGAGGCCAGGGAGAGGTATGTCTCATCACGCTCAGTTCCCAGTTCAGGGGGCGTGGTCAAGATGAACTCCACCATCACGCAATGGACATGGAGTAACCTTTTTTTGTACCGGTCCCAAGCGGGACAGCGAACCGTGATGAGAGAGATGTGAAGTAACCATCACAGATGACAACAAAAATGAAATCAGACAGCCTCTTATATACCCTAGCCAGGCAACCAAGCAACCCCTCCTCACAAAAAAGAGCAGCACTTTAAAATGGATTCCTATAGGCACCCCCTTTGGAATTGGATAACTTGGTCCATTGAACCCCATATCTCTTGAAATTGAGGGTGCTTAAAGAAATGAACTTGAGGAAACTCCACTGCAATTTCCATGCTGCTAGATGCCTGGGATCACCATTTTCAAGCACATAACATTGCCATTAGAAATGTTTGGAGTTGAATAACAGCTCCCTGAACCCCAACCCTCTCCAAAATTCGAGGGCTTAAAGGGGAGAGTCCAAAGAAGGTACCCACAAAATTTGGTGCTTCTCAGACCCAGAAGAGCTGCTTTACAGCATAACAAAATGGTTCATTTTAAACAAACACCATTTTGTTTCATTTTGTAACGAAACTCTGTTTCCAGTTTCATTTGATTTTGTTTCATAAGCTTGCAAAATGACAAAACAGCATTTCATTTTTCGTTAAGTGCCCATCCCTAGTTATACTTCATTGCGAATGCAAGGCATATTTTAATTCTTCTGTGTTCAATGAAAATCCCCCTTCTGAATAGCTATCTAGGAGTGTGATCTATTCAGTTCAATCTGTGTTAAAACACACTACTGCCATAGTTCACAGAGACCCTTGTGTCTCTCTGAACATGTTTGAGTTCATGCATGTGCTGTACTTGGAAACATTCCTCTCCTTCCTGGATTTTTGGTGTATGAGCATTGCCCAAGTATGGCACAGGTAAGAACACCTTTGCATCGAGCAAGTGAGTCCCGGCACCAGGTGGGAATAGATAGAAATGGGTGCGCAAACCATAAAGACTTCTTATACATAAACACCACACTTCTTTCCCTGGCGCCACTGGAACAGGGATTTGTATCCCCATTTGGAGAAGAAGAACGGGCCCTAAAACGTCAGTCAATGCCTTGAGACCAGGCAACAATAACCTGGCCTTTGAAGTCAGGCATAGCTTAAGCTTCATAACACAGCTTTATTTCCAAACCATTATGACTCGGATGCAACTGGGGACAAAGCAGAAACATATGACTGCTTGAAATGACAGAAACCTTGTGGTATTCACTTCCAAACATTGGCACAGCTGCTTTTTCAAGATCTTCTATAGAAAGCATACAATTGGATTTGAGTGTTAGTTCAAGTCCACCAAAGCATACATCAGTCTTAAAGCTTTTTGGGGGGAGAAAACTTTATCCTCAAATTATCCTCATTATAGTGAATCACAATGGTGATTAATAACTTTGCTTAATTACAACCTATTTTCTTTAAATTTAGCATCCGCGTGAGCTTCTCAAGGATATTTAGCTGCTAGAAATGGAAGATTTGCAGGAAGAGAGATGAGTCATTCTTGATCCTAAGACACACAAAGAGGGTTTGAAAAGATACAGAGTTTCAGATCAGAAAACTTTAGCATTTTTTAAAAAGCAGTCCTAAAGTACAGCATCATGATAGGCTTTTATCTTACCAGCACTAAAATACTCAGCAATTCCTTTAAATAAAACATTGCCAAAAATGCTTTCCCCTGGTTTTTATTATAGACTAAACTTCAGTAATGGGTGGAAGGAATGCACCTTTATTAATTCAAACAAATCATTGTATCACAACCTAGCTCTACAACAGACTGTAGAATTTAAAGCATTTTGAATGTAGAAGTGCAAGGTTTATTGAATACTAGAGATGCTGCCAGCGTTTCTAATTCATTCATATGTCTACCTCAATGTCATGGTAAACCCCATCTCTAAATTTTTCATCAAAGTGCTATTAAAGGTGCAAGACATACCCTTTTGTAGAGTGGGTGTTGCTCAGTGCTTTGGGAGAAATGGCAACCCAAAATCACCTGGAGTTTGTGTGGCCTGGTGGGGTTATGTGGCCTGGCACTTGTGCAGCCTTGGGAAAGCTCCCAGGGCTCAGAGCACCACCAGAAGGAGGGACTAGAGAGCCATGTATGAGTGCTATCAAGAAATCCTGCATGGGGGAAGAATCAACTTAAAAGCATATAATTGTTCATCATCATCATCATCATCATCATCATTTACGTGTATTTAATCTTGTGTTGGTGAGTGTTTAGAAAGCTGAACTGGGACTTGGGAGATCCAGATCCAGACTAGTAATGGGTACAACCCACCAGTGTAGTGCTTTGTGCCTGTTCGATTAATGGCCGAATAGGTGTTCACTTCAGCACTTTCCAGCCCTGCTTCCTCCAGCAGGAAGCACCTGGAAGAGGCAGGTCAAGGAAGCCAGTCCTCTGTCACTGTGTGTGAGACCACCAGAGGAGGTGGGGCTTTGAAGAGCCAAACACCTGTTTGGCTGTAAAATGAGCCAGCACAAACCATCAAACCAGCGGTTCATAGCTATCTCAACCCTCACCACATATTGTGAAGATAAAGTTGAGGAGGCAAGACACTGTCTTGAGTACATAGGACATAAACCAGGGTGCAAATGTAACTACTGAATAACTAAAACCACACTGTAGTGCTTGTTTGCCCCAAAGGGCACTTCTGTCTTGATCAGAACTGAATTTTAAAAAATCACCAGCTTCAAATCTAGGAAAAGTCAAGGGTTGGAATCAGATTGCACATGCAAAATTTAAATTTGAGAAATCCTCATTTTTTTTTAAAAAAAATACAAATTTAAACTGTTGCTGATCCATTTGAAGGGAAATATATTGGTTACATATTTAGTTGCATAATTAACTTTCTTAGGAAATGGGAACCACTCAAAAACCTAACAAGAACAATTTCCATGTATAAATGTGATCGTTTTATAGTCTTACTGCAATATCTGAGGAAGTAGACAAGTTCACAAGAGCTCACATTAAAATAAGGCAATCAGTCTTTAAGGTGCCACTTAAGGTGGTTTTGTCTCTTGTTGTGCATGTGTGCGTCTTCTTTAGATCTAATATTCTGTTTATGAGTATCACTTTTTAAATTGTAGTATCATCGATAATTGGTTTAATTAAGTTACCCACTTTGAATACAGCTAGTAAAACAGAAACATATAGATCCACTGTATTGAATCAAGATTAAGGTATTTCATCTGTTTAGAGTAAATCAATTAGACAAGTTGCCCACCATGACTAATTTAACTATCATTGATTCCAATTGGTCTCATATAAGTATCACTAAGACACAAATTAAGTGATATAGTCAGAGTGACTGTTCCTTTTCTAGGACGTGATGCATCAATTTATTGTATAAATGTATCAGTACATTAACCAGTGTGATGTACTGGATAAAGTGATGGATCAGGACTCAAGACACCTGGGTTTGATTCCCCAGCTCTGCCATGGAAATACATTGGAGTTAGACATGACAAAAGCACTCCTTAAATAACTCCCTTACCTTGAAGGAAAACAATTCAAGGGGCCGTTGTAGCCATCACAAAAGACAAATACAAAAGTGGAACAGGTTATACCTTTAGGCCGGTGGTCCCCAACCCCCGGGCCG
Source organism: Phrynocephalus versicolor (assembly GCA_023846285.1). Lineage (NCBI taxonomy): Eukaryota > Metazoa > Chordata > Lepidosauria > Squamata > Agamidae > Phrynocephalus > Phrynocephalus versicolor. Next base: position 21,422,002 of record JAHTLZ010003526.1, on the reverse strand, counting down.
CGGACCGGTGCCGGTCCGTGGACCAATCGGCACCGGGCCGCCTGAGGAAACCAGGGAAACTCCTCCTCCCTTTCGTCCCCGATCTCTTCAGCACGCGCCCCGGAGGAGGAGGAGGCAGGAGGAGGAGGCAGGGGAGCCAATGAGCGCTGCGCTTGTTGGGGGGCGGCCCGCGCGCGCGTGCCAAAGCTCCCCGGCCTGCATCAGCGCACCTCCCGTTCCCTGCCCCCTTTCTCTCTGGGGGGGAGCCGGCCAAGGAACCAGGCCAGAGCGAGGCCCGAGGCCTGAGCAGGCAGGCAGGCGGGCCTTGGTGCGCGGGCAGGCGGGCGGACGAGCGCGCACGCGTCCTTGGTGGTGTCCGCGGATTCCTCCCCCGGCCGGGCGGCCAATCAGCAGCTCGGGCGGAGAGCTCCGGGGGTGGGCGTCGTCTGGCCGGGCGCCTCTCATTGCCGGCGCCTTCCCAGTCCCCATAAGGCTCGCTTGTGTCCCCCCCCTCTTCCGCGCTCGGCTTCGGCACCGGGAGAGCCCAGAGGACCGCGCCGGCTCTGGAGGCGAGCCAAGGTTTGCGGGGGTTCTGCGGGCGCGCGGCATGGTGCCCAAAAAAGGCCGGCCGGCAAGCAAGCAAGGCAGGAGCAAGGAAGGCGCACCTATCTTTTACAAGCCGTTCGCCTCTCGGCTTCTTCGCCTGCGCCTTTGGAACGCACCGATCCTCGCCCCTCCTGGAACTCCGGAAGGGAACTGCTGCTTAGCATCCAGAGCTGCATCGGTTGGGGGGGGAGGGGAGTGTGTGTGTGGGGGGGAGGACAAGGCCCGGCCAGTCTTTGCTCCCCGCAGGAGGAGTCTGAGGGGGAGGCGGCGGCAGCAAAAGGCAAGCCAGAGGAGGCAGCCGCGAGGAGGGAAGGGTTTGCCCTTCTCCCAAGTTGCGCTCAAGGTCTGCTTTCTTCCCTCCTCGCGGGTGCCCTCCGTGGGACGAGCGCCACCTCCTCCTCCTCGTCCTCCGCCGTCTCCACTTCCCAGGTGCTCGCGCGGCCCCTCCTCCTCCTCGTGCCCCATGGCTTGTGGGGAGGGGGAGAGAAGGCAAAGCCAAGTGAGAAGGGGGCCGGCGGAAAACTCACCCGCCCGGGCGGGCCCCGGAGGGTGGGGAGAGGGGGAGGGTCGTCGCCCGTGGGCCCGCCACTCCTCCGCCATTGGGGTTCGGTGCAGAACCGCTTTGCTGCAGCAGGTGGAAGGGAGGGGAAAGGGTGTGTGTGTGTGTGTGTGCGCACGCGCGCATGTGTGCAGGCGGGTCGGTGTGGTCCGTCTGGGCTCGTCTCCCTCCCCCTGCTCTCTCTCCTTGCTTTCTTTTTTCTCTCCTCCTCCCTCCCAAGTGGTTTTGGAGCTGGGGAAGGGCGGGCGTTGAGGGGTGCATGCCCCCGCCCTTTTTTGGAGGAATTGCGGGCCGGGAGAAAGCGATCTCGTGCCAAGAGCCCTGTGAAGTGGACAGTTGCAGGAGAGGGGGAAAGTGTGTGTGTGCGCATGCGTGCGTGCGCGCGCACGCCCGCGCGCGCACATACAGACATGCGAGTGTGGGAGGGGGGACGGGCATGGAGGAGTGCATGCCCCCCCCGGGCCACGAAAAAATTGTCAAGCATTTGCCGGTCCGCGGAGAAAAAAAGGTTGGGGAGCACTGCTTTAGGCTACTATAAAAATAACAAAACATTGCTAATATTTCAGGGGCAAAGCCCTCTTCCTCAGAGCAGTGCCAATAGGTAATAACATGGCAAAAGATGGATTTGCCAGCAATTATTTCTTAGGTGTAGAGTCCATGGCAAGATGGAAAAAAGCCAGGCAGTTTGAGGCACGGAGCTTGGATGTTCTTGGGCTGCCTCGGAAGTGAAGGGAGGGAGGTGTTTTTATTGTCCCAGTCCTTCCAAAGACATGTCACGGCTCTCACATACACGCATTCACACCTCTCTTCAATGTGACTTTCCAAGACCAAAAGTCCCTGATTTGTCAGCGATGGGAGGGGGGTTTGGTGTAGAAGGCCCATGTATTTCATTTGAGGATTGGGATAAAATTTGGAAAAGTTCACTGAGTATAGCTAATTGGATCAAATAAAAGGAAAGAGATTACCCAGTGTTGCAGTCCTGATAACTCTATTACAGGGTCACTATATAAGTCTGTTCTGACTTAAGCATCAGTTACAACAATGTAATAAAATGAAATGTACAGTATAAGTAGCCTAACGTTTCCTGTGATGGTTCTGTGGGTAACAAGATATTTGATACAAATTGATGACTTGTCCATGGAGATCATGTCCCAGATTGTCCCAGATAAGAAAGGGTTATAGATTTGCTCTTAGAGGCCAAAGGGAGGAAATCAAGTTAATGCTAAAAGGCACAAGGTTTCCTTATTTTTTTCTTCCCAAGATTATATTATTCTCGCGAGAAGAGTATTTATTCTGTTTCCCCTAGGAATCACTGGTGTAACTAGGGAGGGGTGGGAGAGTGCATTTGCCCTGGGGTGTGCAGCAATTTGGGGGCGCCTGGAGGGGGAGGAGGAGGAGGAAGCCAATGTGCCATAACGCCAGCAGTCCCCCTTTCACTCCACTAAGGCTTGGCGATCCTTAGTCAGGGAAAGGAGAAGGAAGTAGGCAATATTTTTCCAAGTAGCACCTCCGTTGATTGCTCCCCATCCTCCTTTCCCCGACTTTTTAAAAATTTATTTTTCATTTTGTTTTTGAGCACCAACCGCGTGACTCCTGGGGTTGGGTCAGAACTTGTTTGTTTGTTTGTTTGTTTGTTTGTTTGTTTGTTTGTTTGTTTG
>JAHTLZ010003526.1:21405021-21419190 GCA_023846285.1 Phrynocephalus versicolor | reverse complement strand
TTTGTTTGTTTGTTTGTTTGTTTGTTTGTTTGTTTGTTTGTTTGTTTAAATTTTAGAGCACCAACCATGCAGCCCAAGGGGCCAGGTCAGTGCTCTTTTTGTTTTGTTTTGTTTTTTGTTTTTTGTTTGTTTGGTTTGGAACACCGGCCACGCAGCCCCTGGGGCCGTGTCGGCACTTTTTTCTTCTTCATTTTTTTCATTGAGCACCAACCATACAGCTCCTGGGGCTGGGTTGGCACTCGTTTATTTATTTTTTGCATTTTTTGTTTTTGTTTTAGAGCACTGAACACACAGCCACTGGGGCTGGGTCGGTGCTCGTTTTTTAAAAATTATTTTATTTTTAAAAGCCCCCAGCCAGGGGCTTTTTGAGCTGCTTGCTTGGAGCTAGCACCTCTACAGATGACAGTTCCAGGGCCAGGAGGACTTTCAGCAGCGGCAGCCACAAGGTAGGAGGTGGGGTAACAAACAAACAAAACAAAGCGAATGAAACAGAAAATTTCATTTCGTTTCATTTCATTTTTATTTGATGGGTTGGTTCGTTATTCATTTCATTAGCTAACAAAACAAATAACAAATAACAAACTGAATTAAAAGTTCATTTCATGCCCATCTCTATTTACAACACAAAAGGCAGTTCCTCAGACAGGTGCTTTGGTAAGCATGTATAAAATACTCTCATATTTTCTTGCCCACAATGAAAAAGTATTGGCACATGATGATGTCCCATCAAGAAAAGGGGCAGAGGCAGCAGCTAAAGATGGGTGTGAATCAGAGGACCACTGGTTTGTGGTGGTTCATGGCTAAGCTTGAATTGCCTTGAAGCACTGGAAAAACAAACCAGGTTTTGGTTTATTTTTCCAGTTTGTGCCTGCAAGAGGGGGTACCTGCTCCTGCCACCTGCACGTTCATTGCCTCCAAGACCACCACTATGAGCACTTGCTTGGAAGTAGTGGATGGCTCCTGGCCATCTTATTTGTTTAGTTCTGCCATTTCAATGACATAAGAACATAAGAACAACCTTGCTGGAACAGGCCACAGCCCATCCAGTCCAGCTTTCTGTCTCACACAGTGGCTCACCAGTTGCTTCAGGGTATTCCCAAGCAGATGTCTTCACCTGCTTAGGATTTACCGCAAATGGCATTGAGAGATAGCCTGCACAGAGGTGCTCCTGGTCAGTTGAAAGGGAGAACAAGGGATAGGGATGCAACCTGTACTAGATGGGGTCACCCTCCAATTGAAATATCAGGTACACAGCTTGGGGGTGCTCTTGGACTCATCCTTGATCTTGGATGCCCAGGTAACAGCTGTGGGCAGGAGTGCATTTGCACAATTAAGGCTAGTACACAGGTTATGCCCCTTTCTTGAGAAACCAGCTCTGGCCATGGTGACACATGCCCTGGTGATATATCAGATGGACTACTGCTCTATGTGGGGCCACCAATGAAAAGTCTCAGGAAACTTCAATGGGTCCAAAATGCAGCAGCCAGATTGTTGACTGGGGGGGGGGTACAGATATCACATTATACCCCTATTAAAACAGTTCCACTGTCTGCCAATCAGCTATCGGGCACAATTCAAAGTGCTTACCTCAACCTACAAAGCACTGTATGGCCTGGGTCCTAGCTACCTCAAAGATCAAATCTCACAGTATGAACCGACTCAGGTGTTAAGGTCATCAAGAGAGGCTCTTCTCTTCATCCCACCACCCTCACAGGTATGTCTTGTGGAAACCCATGAAAGGGCCTTATCAGCTGATGTGCCCAGACTCTGGAACTCCCTCCCACTTGAGGCCTGGACTGCCTCATCTCTATTGTCCTTCCGGAAAGAGGCAATGACCTTTCTCTTCAGGCAAGCTTTCCCTGAATGATGGACTACCATGTGTATTTTATATGAATCTATGGGTTCACATAGACGTTGTGTTTATGACTACTTATTACCATGTTGCTTTAATGTGATGTTGTCTCTTAATGCTGTAAGATGTCCCTCAATACCTAGTTCTCAAATACTTGAAGATGTCTTAATTGTACTGGACTGTATATTATCCCTCATTACTGTAAGCCGCCTTGGATCCTTTCCCAAGGAGAAAGGCAGGGTAAAAAATACTCTAAAATAAATAAATATTTGTAATGAAAGAATATTTTACACAGCAGCAAACATCAGAGAGTCCTGATTTCACAACAGCCCTTAAAAAAAACTCACAAGGAGTTACAAAACACTGTCCTAATTGCCAAAGCTAACAGGGATTCAAGGAAATGAAAGTGTATTAGAGTTTATCTTTTCATATCTCCACTTCTTTAATGAGACTTGACACCACATCATCATCATCCTGCCAGAAAAGATCATTGGGATGCTTAGTAAGCATGCAGAACTGAGCAAAGAGACTGTGGATCCCGGGATGTCTGTATTAGATCAACCAATGCATGGAAGGGACAGAATCTCTTAGAAACACTTGTAAGATTAGCCCACTGAACCATTGAAATCCAAGTAGATAATTATTTTGAATATAAAATATTCTGCATGTTTTTTTGGGGGGGGGTTGTTTTTGTTTTTTGAAGGCAGACACGTAGCAATGCTGGAGATGCAAAATGTGACTGTTCATGTGCTATATAAGAGAAAGTAGCTGAAATGGATTAAGGGAATTAAAATAAACCAGCTAATGCCTGACAAAACCAGTAAATTGTTACAATAAGCCCATTTTTTGTCATTGCAGAAAATGTACAATTCTAACTGTTGGCCATTGTCTGAAATGAGAGGTGAACAGAAACATCTCAGAACCCTCTATTAGAGATGGGCATGAAACTAAAAAAAATAGCACTTTGTTTCATTGCTCATTGCATTTTGTTTCATTTCATAATTAATGATTTTTTTAAAAAAAAATGTAATGAAACAAAATGAGCAAAGAAACAGAAACCCAGCTGGTTTTGACAGCTTGGGCTGTGGTGAGAGGGGGCTAAACCGAGGCACCCCCTCCCCACAGCCCGAGCTGTCAAAACCAGCTGGGTGGAGGTGACGAGCATGGGAGAGCAGAGCAGGGTTTTAAAATTTGTGCTGTCTGCTCCACTCTGCCTAGCTGTTGTTTTATTTTTGACAGGCCAGGCTGTGGGATTGGGCACAACCTATTAAAAAAAACACAGCAGGGTACTGCTGGTGGTGACTCCAGTGGGAGGGCTGGTGGGAGGGCTAGCGGGGGGCCCTCCTTGGCCTAGGGGGAAGCCAGCCAGAAAGGCTGGAAGCCAGAAAGCCAGGATTGCAGCCACTGCCACCCCTCCCTTGCCCTATATTAACTATTTTAATTATTTAACTATTTGTGCTTTGTAGTTAGGTTTTGAGAGGCAGAAGAGTTATACACAGATTTTGAACTACATGGGGTCTTGCACCTTCAACTCCAGTGTTGTTAAATGGAGGAGGGCATTTCATTTGTACCAGGCTCAGTTGGCCGGATTGCTTAGTGGTTTCAACGTCTGACTGTGGAGCCAGAGGTTGGGATTTTGATTCCCCATTGTATTTAATAACATCAAACATAGAAACATAAGAACATAAGAGCAGCCTTGCTGGAACAGGCCACAGCCCACCCAGTCCAGCATTCTGTCTCACACAGTGGCTCACCATTTGCTTCAGGGTATTCCCAAGCAGATATCCTCACCTGCTTACAATTCCCTGCAAATGGCATTGAGAGATATCCTGTCTATCTCTCCAACTCAGAGAGATAGACTACTTTGGGGGGGGGAACCCAAGGCAGAGGCGCTATCACCGTTATGCATAGTGAGTCCCACACCAGAGAAACAGAAGAACCCTCTCTCTCCACTCTTGGAAAATGCCGTTGATAATTTTGTTGCATTTCCCCTTACTCATTGCCTGGCCCTGAATGTGCAATCATCCTTTTTGGAGACTGCATCATCAATCTGGCCATAGTTCATAGGCCATAGGCCAGAAAATACATGACTGTTATAGTCCAAAAAGTAATGTTTTGAAGTTCTGATCTGCCTAAAAATGAGATGGGGAATTCTGGCATGCCATCTGCACAGATCTTTGTCTATCATGGGTAGCATCGTGCAAACATCATGTGATTGCGCTCTCTCTCTTTGCTTTTCAGAGCACCTATATTAGGTGATGCACTTTCATGTTAATATTATTTCATATCAAGCAGATGTTTGAAACTGCACACCGCCCACTAGAAGAGAGTTTTACAAGATGATGAAATTCAGCATATCCTATTCTCTGTCAAGTTTACCAAAAGCCAGCTTTCCCCCCTCTTTGTTGCATTTTTCATCCAGAATAATAGGGGGAAAATTCTAGCTATAAAGTATTTCCAAAAGAAAAAAGAAAAAAAGGCTTTCGCTGGTAGCAATTGTTTGCTTCATTTATTAACATGAAAAGAAAATCGGTAGCTGTGCTGAGTGACAGGGCAAATCAAAACACATCGCAGTATGTGAGTAAGGTTGGGGAAAGGAAGAAGGAGACTTGCAATGAATTTGCAGTGCAGTACACAGTTGCAGCCATTTGAAACCATCTAAAATCCATTGGCTAATCCAATGGCATCCTGGGCTTTGTAGTTTGGTGAAGTATTTGGAATTGTTTGCTAAAGCTCTCTAGTGCATTCCCCTGAACTACATCAGAAAGTATCTCACTCAACTACAAATCCCAAATCTCAGCTTACTTACTTAGTTTTGAGTGATCCTTTAGCATAATAATAATAATAATAGTTAAGCAAGTATTTTGAAGAAATTGGATTTGACAAAGTCACCATCAGTCAGCTGCAGAAGGCCACCTTACTGGCATCTGCTCGCATAATTCGCTGATACATCACATAGTCCTAAACCCTTGGGAAGCATCTGACTAGTAATTTGTAATACAATTTGTAATAATAATAATAATAATAATAATAATAATAATAATAATAATAATAATAATAATAATAATAATAATAATAATAATAAAGATTCAGTTGTATAGCTTATTCTGGTTTAACCATAAGCTGCCCCATCTCTTGTGGCCTTCAGAGCTCTAGGTTTTCCTCTTTCTTTCCAAGGCACAGCTTTCTATTAGTTCTTTTAGTCTGAATCCAGTCCACACCAAGAAGTAACTAAGAAAAAACCATGTGAGAAACAGAGGGTTGGTTCTCTATCTCCTGGTTCAGGTTCTTGCTTATGTAACCACTCTGAAATATAGGCTCAGCCTAAAGGGGCAAGGAAAGAGTAGGGCTCTGAGTAATTTGAATTATACAAAGAGTGGGAGAGCTGAAGAGGCAAGAACTAGGGGTGGGCATGAATACAAATAAATAAATAAATTCATGTTTCATTACAACTATTTTTTAATTTTTTTTTACAAACTGATGAATTTATTTGTAAATTTATTTGTTATTTTAAAACCCTGTAAAATGCCTCCTAGGCATATAGATACACCAAAAGTGCAGGTAAGCTTCCTCTGAGTCTCCTTGATAAGCCTTGCAAGTTTAGGTTTCAGACATCAGCGTTCTACACTCATGTAAAGAGATTTGGCCCCTGAGCCAAGTATCACCTATTCCCTAAGTGAAGATCTTCTGCCACACTCTCCAAAAACACCACGCTTTAACCCCAGGCTAATGAACATCCTGGAGGATGTGTGTCCGAGTGCCAATGGAACTCTTCTGAAACTAGCTTCCAACCTGTCTTACTTTGCAAGTAGAAGATTAACTTGGTTGTATTCTATGAGACTGCAATCCAACCTTGCAAGAGAGGATAGTTCCAAATATCCAGAGTTACCAATGTAGTCTTTGTGGCTAAATCACTTTCTTTAGCTGCTCATTATTTCTTCCCCAAGGACCACACCTTGGTAAACTATTAAAAGATTTATTTAAAAAAATAAGTCAAAAGTCACGAAGAGTCGGTCAAGACTGTAACGACGTAACACACACACACACACACACACACACACACAAAAGTCAGTTTACAGTTTGAATCAATGCAAAAAGCAAGGCAAGGCATTTTCAGCTTACTATGTGAGTTGAGTAGGAAAGCAATCTTTAGAACAATAAAGCTAATGATTCCAAGTAATGATCTCTCTGGGGACTACAAAATCCATAGCACTAAAATCTACTTTCTAATTCTAGGAAAGCTCTCCTTCAAACAACAGCATGATAAAATGTTGCTACCTAGGGCTCTTCTCACCACTCATCTTCTAAGATCTCACCCAAGCAACATTCCAAAACCCACAAAGAGGGATCCCCAGGAAAGGGCCACCAGGCACCTGAAGACTCCAAAATTGCAGATATTAGAGATGGGCACGAAACGAACATTTTTCGTTTCCATTATTCATTATTAGTTCCATTATGTAATGAAATGAATAACAAAAATTGTGATGAAAATGGAACGAAATGAACAGAACCACGAAAATTGGGTTCGTTACATTTTCTTTTCATTAATGGCGACGCGCAATGAAATGAGCTGCTTTAAATGTTAAAAAAATGCCCTGGACATCCATTTATACTGTCTGATAATACCTACGGGGGGTTGAGGTCCTTAAAATGTGCATTTATGTCTTTTCTCAGATCGCTGTATGTTTTTCCTTTAAGGGGAGTTAGGGGACATCAACCCAAAATGGCTCCCAGATGCCTAATATTGATTTCTTGGGTATTAAAATGCCCTGGACATCCATAAAAATGCAGCAATAATGCAATAATTATTTGAAATTATTACCTACCAGGGGGTTGGGGTCCTTAAAACATTTGTTTTTGTCTTCTCCCATCGCAATGTATTTTTCTTTTCCCTTTAAGAATGACAAAATGGATGTCGCCACCACAAAATGGAAGCAAGCCATGTGATGGGATCATGTTCAACCAATAGCATGCCCCGGTGGCAGACTGGGCAGGTCTGGCAGCCACAGAGGGCATAAAAAGCTCTGGCAGCCCCCGTCCTCCTTCCAGTCTCCGGTGGGAGTTAGGGTGGGATTGCTGTCTCTGCGATTCTAGCTTCAGTCCTGCAGCCTCCCTGTGTGTGTGCATGCATACCTCTCGGTGAGTACCCTCCCTTGCCCTGCAGTGCAGTCACTCTGCAGCTGCCTTGCACCCTGGGCAACGCCCGCTGCTGCCTTTGCAGCCTCCCTGCGTACCTAGTCTATACTGTGCCTCTGCCAGCATAAACTTTTTAAAGTGTTTTCCCTATGGTCTGGGGCGTTGGGGGATGCCAACACATGGAAATGCTTTAAAAATCTCGCAAAAAGCTGGTAGAAACAAAAAAAAACAAAAATTTTCCAAAAATTCACGAAAAATGGAAACGAACTGAAACGGACCTTTCAATGAAAAACGAAAAACCAAAATGCCATTTTTTTGATTCATGCCCATCTCTAGCAGATATGCTTGCCTTATCACTCCTCTACAACCCCTCAAATTTAATGAAAATTGGGTTTCAGACATCTGAGTTATACACCCAAAAAGTGCACCCCATGGAAAGTGCACTTTAGCAGCTATTTTGGGGAAACCCAATGTGCACCAGACTTGGCGAAATTGTAGAGAGTCAGAGGAAGTTTCTTAGCTGCTCTTCTGAATTAACTCTTGCCAGATTAAGCAGCAGCAGCAGCAGCAACAACAACAACAACAACAACAACAAATTTCTTATCTTACACACAATGTGTTAGGGGTGTTCCTCGTTCACTCAAGCTCCAAAATCTTGTGAAATTTAAGCTGCTAAGGACTGCCCAAGTCTCATCTTCCAGCACAATCTCTTGTTCCATTTTGGATTGTCTCATGCTGGGCTTTTCAAGATATAAAACACTCTTGCCAGAAATATAGAGAACAGAATGGCTCCAACTGGCAAAGGTATCAGATGAGAGTGTATTTATTTTTCTGCCTGTTCAACCTATATACAGAATGTATCATAGGAAAAAAACTGGATGAGATACAGCAGAAGGTGGAGTGAGACACTACCTGGATTTAGGCCAGCATTCTACGTTACAAGTACCTATCTGGCAACAAATGCCATCTACACAAAATAGGAGGTGGAAGGGATCTTGAGAGTGAGGTAAAGCATTCTGTTGTTGCAGGTAGAATACATAAAAATAATTTTATATTGATAGCTTCATATCTCCAATTAGTTCCAGAGAGCAGCAAGTGCCACATCTCAGTTTTCCTTCTGTTAAAGAGAGACTTCCCTCCGATATTATCTGCAGAAAAGGGAGGTAGAGCCACTCACAAAAATGTGGCAGACAGCAAGCAGAGCTTGGTACTAACATCTGGTAACTACTAGTGCAATTTTATAACATTACCGATCTTTAATGGGAAATTGTTACAGCTCCTAGGGGTAATAATTGAACATTTGGTACTTCAGACTACTAGATATTTCATCCACCTACTTCCTTGAAAACATTCTACCTCTGAGTGCAAAACACTTCTATTTGAAATCAGTGTTTCAGTCTTAAAGCTGATTTGTCCTTCCTGTTACAAATTATGTGATAATTTAAAGGTTTTTTACCTGTTGCCTTTTTAATCAGTTTTATAAGCTTGGGCCTGATTTGGAGACTGCAGCAGGTACAGAGTGCGGCAGCTAGGTTGGTGGTTTGCTTGCATCATAGCTATCCTGGCTGCCCATTGCCTCTCGAATTAAGTTCAAGGTTTTGGTTTTGGTTTACAAAACCCTCCATGGCTTGGGACCTGAATATCTGGTGCAGCGTATTAGAGATGGGCACGACTTAGCGGAATTCCCGTTTCCGTTTCCATTACTCGTTTCCGTTATGCAACGGAAACGGTAACGGGAATTACTCCGCCAGAACTCGAACTCGAACCGACGAACGAATAAATGGGTCTGATTTGTCGTGGTCGTTCCTGGCATCACGGCGATCCCGCGATGCCAAGCGGCACAGAAAAAAAGTTTTTTTAAAAGAAAAAAAAACCGATTCCCAGCCAAAAAGCAGGCGGAAATATGCCTGCCGTGCCTCAGGGCACCTACCGGAGGGGTGGTTTCTGGAGGGGGGTCCCCGCGGCCTCCCCCTCTCCTCCTGTCCCTCCTGGCCCTGGGCTGCGCTGGGGGCGGGCCGGGCAATGCATCCTCGTTGTCCCGCCAAAGTCGCCGCCGGCCGCCGGCCGCCGCAATTAAAGCAGAAGCGGCACAGAAAAAAAGTTTTAAAACTCCCCCCCCCATCCCGGGCCAAAAAGCCGGCGAAAATATGCCTGCCTGAGTGAGGGCTCAGGGCACCTACCGGAGGGGCGGTTTCCGGAGGGGGGTCCCCGGTCTTCCCCCCCTCTCCTGTCCTGGGCAGCCGGACTCGAATCGCCATGCCATGCGGTGCAGCCGGGGGATCCAAAATGGGGCGGCGACCGCAATATTTTTTTTGAAATCGTGGTCCAAAAACACACAACAAGCACCAAAAAAAACATGCGAAAATGCTAATTGCTATTTGCTATTATAAAACTGCCAGAATTTTTACAGTAGCAGTGGGTTTTTCTTGCAACAAAATGTCTCCTCCCCTGTCCTCTCTCCATTGATTTTATTTTATTTTATTTTGTTTACACCTGCGCAATGATGGGCTGGCCGAGTGGCCATGTGGGAGTGACCATGCAAATTTTTGGAGCCATCATGGCCACTTGGCCACTGAGACTTCTGGGATGTGCCAAAAAGCCCCCTAAACCCTGCCCTAGCCCCCTAACCTTAACCATAATCCTTGATTCCACCCATACGCCACAGTACACTGTCCTCTTAGTGGGTCAGAGAGGCACCCAGAGGTGCACCCCACTACCCCACCCTAACCTCACCAGTAACTAGCCTAACCCTAGCCCTTGCGCCAAGCTGCTGTCCCCTAAGCCAGATCTACTTGCATTGCACTACACGCAAGTACGATTCCCTTCTTTGTGAGACACAGTGGGTGCGACCCAGACTTAGGCATCACCCTATGGCTCAGGGTTCTGCCAGTGCACTGGTCTCATAGTCTGCAACTGGTATGCATATCCATATGGCTATGCATGCCCTTTTGCAGCAGCAGGTGAGGAGAGGAAACCCCCATGCCATGAGGGGTCTCCAGGAGCCTGCTTTTCCTTCCTAGCGGGTGAGGATAGGAGGCACCCACGAGTGCCTCCAGGAGCCCGCTTTCCCTTTATAGCGGGCCGGCGGAGGCACCCACCACACAGAGGTGCCTCCAGGAGCCCGCTACCCCCCCTAAACCAGTATAACGACAGACGAAAAAACAAAAAACGAACCGACTAATTTTTGCGAATTTTCACGAAAACGGGAAACGAGCCGACACGGGCCGCCTCCGACACACGACAACTCAAAAACGTCATTTTCCCTAGTCGTGCCCATCTCTACAGCGTATCTCCCTCAGATCAACCTATGCTCATCCCACTAGAACTTCTCAGGAACTTGTGCTCAAGGTCGCCACCCCAAGGGAGGCCTGAAAAACCTGTACACACACACACACACACACACACACACACTTTTATTGCTTTTTTGTATTTTATGCATATGTATTGTTGTTCACAGCCTTGAGTTGCCTTTGAGTAAATGGGTGGTAAATAAATCATAAATAAAACTATAAACTAAAAACTTTGAGCATCATGGTATGCAGAAACATTATGACATGGATGGCATTCCAGAAGTTTTCAAAATACTCTTCAGATATGTAGGAAACAAAAGACAAAGAAAATAAATGGTGGCACAGCTCCTAAATGGAGACGAAAACCTAGTAATAAATGACAAAAAAAGGGCAGAGGTGCTCAGTAAATACTTTAGTTCAGACTTTTCCCATAGGACAGATTTTACGCTTTATAATAGAGGAGAAGCTGTAAATTTACCCTATAATGGTAAAGCATGCCAAAGACACTCATTCAATTAAGTACCCCCCAATTCCTTTAGAGTTTAATATCTCTGCCCCCAAAACCCTAACTTTTCCAAATTTCAAAAGGGTGTCCTAAAATCAGTTGAGGAAGCTACCCCTGTCATTTCTTGGGGGGGGGGGGAATAAATGGCTGGGATCAGTATTTTCTACAGCAGTTCAGGGGGCATGGTCGAGATGAACTCCCGTTGTCACACAATGGACATGCAGTAACATTTTTTTGTACTGGTCCCAAGCGGGAACCCAAACCACGATGAGAGGGACGTGAAGTAACCGTCATAGAGAGATCAGATAGAACTATTGCCATCCTAACGGGATATCCACATTTGATTCGGAGCCTCTGCACTCCTCTTTGGGAGAATAACGAAAAGCAAAGTTAATACCAGGAACATATATTAAAAGCAAAATACAAGATAACCAGTCTTGTTAACATTGTTCTTGTTTTTCTGTGAAATAACCTTAGAAAACCTTTTCTAGTTTCTTGATCAAACCACAGTTCAATTAGAAAGGGGTGTGTCATGTGAGGATTATTTGCAGCAAAGATTCCTTAGCTGGGAGATGTTTTGAATTGCTCACCGGATTCCTTGAAGATTGACTTCAGTATGAGAATATCTCATTTTGTACAAAATGCACTTTGGATAGAGTACATACAGTAATGCTCTCCCTACTTCTTCCTCTGATCTCTCCCTTTTCCTGACACAGACAAAATGTGACTAGTGTCAGCATTGCTTTGGGGATAAAGATGCCTGTAAGCACCTCTTCCTCTCTTCCCTGCCCCCATCTCGACAACTTCTGGATCTTTATTGCTTGTGATGACACATGAGGCCAGAGTACACATTGGTTGTGAAACATCACTCATGCCACTGAGATGGAAAAGGCTATAGATTGAAGTATCAACAACAGAGCTCAGAACATATGAAAGGAAATCAGTGAGGAGAAATAAATAGGATGATCACATACCTCAGTACCACTTAAAGTAGCCTTTCTTGTCTCTGTGTCACTCCTCCAATTCCGTCCTTACTTACTTTTATTAGAAAGCATGGTGTACCCATTGCTGACCTTGCCTTCTGACAATTTACCATGGTGCAACAACTGCCCTGAACTGTGTCGGATCCAGAATTGAAGCTTAATATTTGCACTACATTTTTTTTTTAAAAAATAGGTCTTGCCTAACTTAATCTAACTCCAGGACCCTTCCGGACTCTGGTGTATTCCTGTGTATTTGTTGACTTCTGGCCTCTTCATAGCCGAGTCTTGATATGTCCTACAGCCCTAGCTTGTGGCTTGCTCTCCAATTTTCATTCCTGTCACTTTCACATCAGAGTTGAGCTGGCTCGTCAGTTCTAATCCACATTGCTCTTTGACTCCATCCTGTCTCACCTCCTCATGTCAGACTCAAAACAGACATTTCCCCTTAGTTATTACACTTAGCAGGTGTTCCTCTTAATGTCTAGCTTGACCCGTGGAGTGCTGCTTAAACTTAGCCTTAATGAAATGTCAACAAGTCCAGCAGCCTTATGAGGCAAGATTTAGAACTGACTGAAATCCTTCCAATCAGATTTGCCTCGATTGACATTTTGAGAGAAATATTGCCAAGGACAGCGCGGATGACTTCTCTCGATAATTCCATTATTCCTACAGTTTTACAGAAAGAAAAGTAGCTGGCAAGGCACTTTCCTACCAATGTGGAATCCAAATTCATGAGATGATGCACTAGTGTGGAAGCGGGAATCATAAATAACTGCTTGGGGAAGAAATTAATGTGAATGTGTTAAGATGAAGGTCTTTTATACCAGTTTCTCTTCTCCTCTAAAGGCAAATGGGATTAAGTCAGCAGAGACTTCCTAAAATTCAGGGAGGTTTGTTTCATTGTGAAGAAACATTTCAGGTCCTATATACATTTGTACTTTGAATGTCATGATTTATGTGTGCCACTCATTTGACTCTTTAGATGCCCCAGGATAGTATCTAAGACATCGTTGTTAAAAAAATTGCTATTGCCATGTTGAGCTCTCTCGTAAGGGAACTGACATTGAATTGCAAAGTAACTTTGGACTTCAGGGACCTCTAGTCAGGAAAAAAAATGGCTTCAAGCTTTCTCCTGGCAGTGCATTCAAGATCAAATCTCCCTGTCATGGAGAAGATGAAGATGCATGCTCTATAGGTGATACTGTCCTGTCACTCATCTTGTGTTATTTTGCTTCTTTAGTTGCCTCCCAAGATAAGATGCAAATTAAGTATTTCACCTTTTTAAAGGTGTACAGCTATGCTTCTAATACAACAGCAACAAAATGGGCATATATAACCACACAATGAAAAGCTAATTCTGTCTTTGATAGGGAGCAGGTCTGGGGATTGCCTGGACACTCTAAACACTGTATTGCACTGAGTCCGCCTCCTCCCCCTCCCCCTTGTCCAATTCAATCTCACAACATGGCTCCTGGCTCTGGATTCTCTATCAGAGTCAGTTTATGGTCTGTGATTCCATGGTATAGTCCCCAATGTTTTGCAATAGGATGAGGAGCTGGCAGAATGTGAGAAATGTCCATTAAAAAATAAGGAAAAGGAAAGGAAATAAACTGAAATTCTTGAAATTCCCATCCAGCACGATCACTGACCACAACGGGTGGTGCATTCTGAAAGATGGAGCCCAAAAAGTAACTTACACCAACTCTTGCTTTGTCTCTTTTCTATTCAATAATGATTTCTCCCCTTTCAGTTAGTTTTGAATTATGACTTCACTTTTTTAAAAAAGAAACCAAAAGGTGAAAGAAACCAAAACAAATGCATTTTTTTTCCAGCTAGGGTCTCCGCCTGTAATTTTCAGCCTTGTTGGGCACTAGCTCAGGGGCAGAAAGTGTAAAAGAAAAGTCAAAATTGTGGCATTTATACAGAAATGGATCAGATGCAAGGCATTCAAGGAGCCTCCAGATGCGCATGGCTCAGTTAGTATGTAATATTTTGGAAGTTAAACAAGTTGAAATTTGAACAAAAATTACTAGGCTCTTGTTGCAGCAGAACCAGGGAGAGGCAAAGTAGAAGGAAATGGACAGCTGAAGCCCTAGTAAAAGCCAAAACTTCCACAGAAACTCCAGTTGCTGAGCTCTGGGACATGCAATGGATTTCACTAGTCTCTATTTGTTCCTCTTCATTCTACACAAGTAAGCAGCTGCTTTGTATCCAATATGGCAAGAGGAGGATAGAAGATTACTTTAGAGGTGGGCATGAAACGCCAAAATGGCATTTTGTTTCATTTTTTTGTTTCTCTGCCACACGTTTTGTTTTGTTTCTTACAAAATAATTTTTAAAATATCATAAAAATAAAGTTGTTGTTGTTGTTGTTGTTGTTGTTGTTGTTGTTGTTGTTGTTGT
>JAHTLZ010003526.1:21371693-21401415 GCA_023846285.1 Phrynocephalus versicolor | reverse complement strand
ATAAATAAATAAATAAATAAATAAATAAATAAATAAATAAATAAATATTCTTTCCCTCCCAAATACGGACTTATAGTAAACCTGGGTTTAAAAAAAAAGAACCAAAACACTCAAACCTACTTCCAGCAAGCATCCTTGTGGGACTAACGGATGCCCATTCTTTGCTCCCTGCTTTTGTCCATGACAAGAAAAATAATCATCCATCCCAGTTTGGTTACATTCCTTCAAGTCTCACCTATATTCCTGTCTCACCTCTTGTTTACATCTGGTTATATGATCTTGTTATTTCTTCCCATCTGGAAATTTGTATGCATTTCCCATAATATATGCATTTATTTTTGCTCTGTTTCTTAATATACATATGTTAGTATGCATTTCCCTCGTTTACCTCAGTGTGTTATGTATTTTAGTCATTTATGTTTTGACAAAATGCCTGCTTTCGTGTGCATTTTATTTCTCCAAAACATAGCAGAAGCCTGACAATTTTTGGAGAAAAGGTAAGCTTTAAGGAGAGGTATGAAAGGGACATTTCAGCGAGATGTTGCCACAAAAAAGGCAAATGCTATTTAAGGCACCATTAACTGAAGTATAATTTCCAAATTGTGTGAGGTGCTCACCCCACTCTATTCAGCACTGACAAGGCCTCAACTTGAGTACTGTGTCCAGCTCTGGATACCACATTTCAAGAAATGTGGTATCCAGAGACAAGTTCAGAGGAGGGCAACAAGGATGATCTGGGGGTGGAAACCATGAACTCTGAGGAAAGATTGAAAGAATTGGGCACGTTTAGCCTAGAGAAAAGAAGATAGCACTTTTTTAAATATTTGAAGAGCTGTCATACAGAGGAGGAGCCGGATCTGTTCTCACTCATCCCAGAGTGCAGGAGGTGCAACAATGGGCTCAAGTTAAGAGAACCCAGCTTTCGGTTGAATATCAGGAAATACTTCCTAAGTGTTAGAGCAGTAAAGCAATGGAACCAATTACCACAAGAGGTGGTGAGTGTTCCAACACTGGCGGCATTCAAGAGAAATCTGTACAACCACTTGGCAGATATCCTTTGATTTTTATTGCTGCATGGAGTGGGGGTTAGACTGATGACTTTGTAGGCCCCTTCTAACTTCACTATTCTATGATTCTATAATTCTCAAATCACCAAGATTCCCTTGCATTTCTAGGCAAAGGTCTCAGCTTACCAAGATGCAACAGTGGAAGGGTGGAAAGCCATCATTTTGCACTATCTACACTTGGCTAGACTGACTCTGCATGAGACATTATGAGCAAATAGAGTGGCCAATTATAGGAATGATGCTGTTACCTCCACTACTGATATTCCCAAGACTGAGCCATGGACCTTAGATGGGTCCACCAGAGCAGCCTTGGTTGGAAGAATGCTTGACTGAATCATGTGCTCTTTGATGACAAACACCCACATCCCAAAACTCCAGGATTTTAGCTGTCACTTGCTGAAAGTCAAAATAAACCAGACGAGGACTGAAAGAAAACCAGACAGCGTGAAAATTAGAGCTCAGTCTCTCTGTGTTTACCCCAGCAGGAAATAATTGCTGGTCAGACCCAGTGCAGGAGGTATGCAGTAATAATGAGCATAGCTGTCAGCATAAGTGATTGTTGTTTGCTGGTGTTCCGTTAGCAGAAGAGGAGTGTTTTTGAATTGTAAACATTATTATTATGGCTATTATATATTTATTTTCACAGGTTGCTTTCACTGTGAGACGTGGAGGTTGAGAGTCCCAAAAAACAAGTGTTAGGATGTAGCTTTGTGGGTAAACATCAAAATTATGTACTGTTTCTAAATGTCATATCATGCTGGTAGCATTTCTGTGAGAATGAGGATTTGAAGAACAGCCCATTTTCAACAGAATAAGGATTCCAGTTGAGAGAAATTCAGAATTGTTACTGTAGGCATGAAGGCCATTTCAGACCACCTTCATTTTTAGTTTCCCCTCTTTATTTCAAAGAACAAAGATATTTTATGTTATAGAATAATAGTGTGTTTCATAGCAAATAACGGAATGTTGCTACCTTCCTAGAAATAATATCCATATAGTATTCACAATGAGTTTTCAATGAACTATTATGGTTACTTGACATAATTCATTAAAAGAGTTGAACACTGTGCCAATTGGTCCCTTACCATAAAAATTGTCCTTGTTACGATTCTCTTTTGCATTCACAGCAACAACAAAAAAGAAAATGTGAAGTGCTTTACAGACATGTACCACAGGAACCCTGAGTAGCTTTTCTTAGATTCCTGTTTTCAATGTCAGTCAGAGCAACACCCCTGTAAACTGCACAAAATCTTTTCCATCCTCCCCCACCTATTTTGCTCTTGCTCTGTAATTCTGGAGTCTGTATACAGTGTCATGTTCAATGCTCAGAGACATGCTATTTTGAACCAAGTCCCCAATTTGGGCCCCTGAAAAGCCACATTTCCTTAATCTATGCAACAATAGCTTAATACGCAATGTCATTACCCAAAATCCAGGCCAGGTAAGAAAGAGTTAGTCCTTACTCAACAAATTGTCTTTTGGAGGCAGTAGGCTCCCTGTCTTAGTACAAAATTGGCTTCCCCGGGTCTTAGTAGCCTCTTCGTTGTACCATAGAAGAAAGCTCCAGTATGTGCATCAGGAAAGATGCAGCAACTAGGATGGGCATTAGAAAAGAATCTCTAGCACAGTATCTCAACCTTCGATTTCCAGAAGTTGTCGTGAATCCAGTATACTCTACACTGTAAGCATGCTGAGACAAAGATACAAGTGACTTAACCTTATCTTGCTCCTTAACCTTTCACAACATTTAGAATAAAATCTTAGAACTTTGTACAGTATGCAAGCAAATAAAGTATGCTGGGTTCCAACTGGAGATGGGCACAAACTGCCAGTCTGGCCATCAGCCAAACAGGTGTTTCGTGGTTCTGATATATTTCTGAGACCCAGCTCTTCTCGCAGGTGCCCACTCAGAGGCAGTGCACTGGCTTCCATGCCCTGCCTCCTCCGGGTGCTGCCTCCAAGTGGATGCTTCCTGGATGAGGTGAGTCTTGGAACAATGTCAGACCTGCAGAAGACCTATTTGGCCAACAGTTGAACCAGCACGAACCACCAAACTGGTGGTTTGTGCCCTTCTTTAGTTCCAACACTAGCTTCTCTCAGCAGTTTTTGCTCCCACCTCTTGGCGAGGCGTGTCCTCTTCCCCCTAGTTTTAATATACCTGTTTCTGTTGCTTTTAAGGTTACTTCCCTTGACATTAAAAGAAGTGATGGGTTGGCTCTTTCTCTGCTTCCTGATGGCTTGAAGAGACAATGAGCAATAATCATAGACAGTTTCATAAAATATAGTTGCAAATAATATGAGGAAAAGGCAAGGAGGAGATGACAACATCAACCAAGCAGAACAAGATTGTAGATCAATTGCCAGAATAGAAAGGAAATCTCTCCTCCTTTGGACAGATTGCTTGTTGAGGATCATTAACCATTTAGGACAGAGTTTCAACCCCCCCCCCAAACTCCCACCATTTGTAATTACTTTCAAAGCTACTGATATGAAAATGAGACCACATTATGACAAAGCAATATCCCATTTGTTTTCAGAAACTAAACCTTCAAGTCTCATTAAAAAGAAGAGGTTTCTTGTTGAAGTTAATATGTTGAATATTGAGAAAATGTGGATGAGCTGAAGGACTAAAGAGACGATGAAAACAACACAAAAACAACCTCTTTTATTTTGATTGCCTGTAAAACAGAGTGTACCCAACAATCTATAGCTGAGCATGTTTTATATGGACAAGATTTTGAAATGAAACCTATGGCTTAGTAAAGTTAATATTTCAGACTGCAGCACTCAGATCTCTCAAAAATGGGACTTGGTATATTCATCCATAAAAGGGGGAAATATGAGTTGTTGCATTGTACAAAAGTTGCACGCAACCTGAAATCAAAGCGAGAACTTTTTAATTAGTGGGCATCAATCACTGCCAGTGACATCTTTCCTACAATGCCAGCAAGATGCTGTTGCTGTTATGTGTCATCAAGCCGCAGCTGACAGATAATGACCCTAATAGTAAGGAAGGAAAGTGAGGTATTTGAAGTGGCTTTACCTGCCCCACTCCCATGAATTTCCAAGGCACAGCCAGGAAATCGAATCCAGGTCTCCTGAGTCCTAACCTGTTCCTTTTTCCATTACATCACACTGGATACCACACACAATAGGATACTGGCTCGCACTTTAATTAGATTGTCATTGGGAATGGAATCATAATTTAGAAGGAATGGCATGTGATTGTCACTGCAGCAGCAGTAGCAGTTTTAAAGTTTAATTCCCTCAGTGGACTCTAAATCCAACACTATTAGGTAGGAACAGTTGGGTCTAACCAATCTGGAATTTTTTTTGGTTGGGGAAGACTGTCTGAATAAGCATTGTCCTGTGTGTTCAACCCACATCTAGAAAAATGCCTAGAAAAATACCTAGCCCCCTTGTCCTCTTCTAGATTACTCAACCCTGGTTCATTTTTCTAGATTAACCAACTTGCTTCACTTCCTGTTTACCATAAATTTGGGTTGCAAAGGTCCTACTTGCTCCATCTCAGAACAGCTGATCTGGACTTGGTAGGCTATAGCTTCACAAACCGACACTGATCAGTACAGTGGAATCCCCACTTCATCAGTAGACCCCCCTCATCCTTAGTGGGTGAGCAAAAAGGCAATCCATAGGAAGCAGGGTAATGAAACATTAAAACATGCCATTCCCCAATGCCAGTGTCTTTTCCAGTTTATTATTGACATTCACTGGTATGATTTTAGATGGTGTGGTGCCTGCAAAAATTGCAAAAATTGCAAAAGGAGGGAGCAAACAAAGCATAGGATTCTTCTTGCCCACCTCGACTGAAAAATTGCATATAAACTTTGAACTGAACTTTTTAAGAGAATCCAAGATATACACAAGACAAACCTTAATTAAACAGAAAAAAAACTAAAGATGTCACTACACAATGGAAATGCAAATTAACCCCCTTCTCTGACTGCAAAATTGCACTGAAGTATTTGGTTCATTCCGATACAATGGACACAGAAGCCAGAGGAAAATAAAAGCCTTATACCTGCAGATCCATCTAAAGCACCTATAGTTGGTGCAATTCAAAGGAGCTACCCTAAGAAGGCATTCCTTCTTAAGTATGGCTTTCTTATCTTGCTAGCCAGTGTGCTTGAAGATGTAAAAAAAAGTAAATTAATAAAGAGAATTGGGGCAGGGAGTTGTTTAAATAAAAAGAAGAAGAAGTGGCAGCTTAGGGGAGCAGAGGCTTTGCAGAGTGATAAGTACTGGCACTGCCTGTGAGCATGTGCATGCACTCTCTCTATGCCCCTTTTGCTCTCCACCTCCTCTCTCACACACAAACATGCACCATTTCCTGCTCTCTTCAATTACCTTCACTTGTGTGCTCCCACTCTTTCCCCAGCTGCATGTCTCCTCTACAGACTGGCCTCCACCACCAGCCATCTGCAGAGGAGGAAACATGAATAAATTCAGGCCTCTGGAGGAAGTGAATAAAAACTGCCCCCCCACCCCCGCATTTTGGAAGGAATCAAATCTGCCTTGAATGTCATGCAGACTATATATATGAGAAACTGGAAATAACTGAAACTGAAGGCTTCATCCAACTCTATATAAAAACATATATAAATTTAGATTATTTCTATCAGATGTTAAGGGATGAGAACAGCTCATTTAGTGTATACTGTATATTCAGAAGCTTATTTCCAATGTGTTATGCTTTGCTTGTTTGTTGTTGTTTTGCAGATCCCCCCCCAGTGATGTCTCTTCAGGAACACTCTTCAGGATTTCCTGTTATCTCTTCCCACACCTAACATGATATAAATCAGGCCTGCCCAACAGGTAGACCGTGGGCTACCGGTAGCCCGCGGAGGGTTTAAAAGTAGCCCGCCGGTCACCAATAAAAAAGTGAGGGGATAAGTTCTCCACCCCTCCCTCCTCCATCCCAAGGACCACCACTGTTCCAGCAAAGTTCTGGGTCTGCCAACCCACTGTCTCAGCTGAGCGGGGCAGTTCAAGGGCCATGGCGTGGTCCCCTGCTCCCCCCCACTGGCCAGATGATCGAGCAGGTGCAAGGGAAGCGTGTGCATGGTCAGCCTTCCCATAGGAATGCATTGAAAATCAGTCCGTTCCAGAGGGAACAGATTTCAATGCATGCCTATGGGAAACTGCTACTCTACTTACAATTTTTTTGCTTACGAGCATGTGCTTGGAATGGATAAAATTCGTAAGTAGAGGTATTAGTGTAGTAGCCCTCAAACACTTTGGGCCAGAAAAAGTAGACCTCGGCCTGTTCAAAGTTGGACAGCCCTGATATAAATGAATTCATAATGATGATGAACACAAAAACAGTGGATGCAGTGGAAGAAAGACTCATTTTTGCAGAATGCAGATCTTGGGCAGTTAGAGAAAGACTTTCAGATTTCCTGTAGGTATACACATGAGATTGGATCCACCTGTTCACTTTAAGTGGAAGTTCAGTAGTTGATGCCTTGACATGTATTTCAATGGGTTTTCTGATTATGTAGTGTTGCTGCCACCGAGTGTGTCTCCACAATTTTACTTTCCCTCCATTGCAGCTTCACCCCATTTGTGACAGCCTGCAAAATGAAACTGACAAGGTGTCTGAATGGTTGAGACAAAGCATTCCAATAACCCTGCCTTTATGTCTATATTACACAAAATGGAGCCTAGTATTGTCTGAGAAGCAGTGCATCTGGAAAAGAAAGCAAGACAAGACAGTCAATGAGTACATGTCAGGGAGCAGAAATATGGTATTTAATTAAATTAGATCCATTCTGTAAAAAAAAAAATCTTCAATTTACAGAAAGAACAACAGCTGCAATTTTAATACGCTCTTGACAAAAGAACGGTGCTGATGACCACAGTGAATTGTATGTATTTGACCTATAAATAGAGATGGGCATGGAACGACCATTTTTTGTTTTCATTTTTCGGTTTTCGTTTCGTTACGTAACGAAACGACTAATGAAATTTGTCTCTAAAATGAAATAAAACGAACAGAAACGCAGGGATTTTTGTTGTGCGTTTTGTTTCTGTTACA
This sequence comes from Phrynocephalus versicolor, assembly GCA_023846285.1. Classification (NCBI taxonomy): domain Eukaryota; kingdom Metazoa; phylum Chordata; class Lepidosauria; order Squamata; family Agamidae; genus Phrynocephalus; species Phrynocephalus versicolor. The sequence continues at coordinate 21,394,290 of JAHTLZ010003526.1, read as the reverse complement.
GCAATGAAGTGAGTTGCTTTAAATGCTAAAAAAATGTAAAATTGGAATAAATAGTAACAAAACGGTAACAGAACGGTAATGAAACAAAAATGAATGTTTTGCAAAAATTTCGCGAACAACGGAAACGAACTGAAACGGACCTCTACTCGACAAACGACAAATGAAACTCCATTTTTTTCTATTCATGCCCATCTCTACCTATCATCCACAAGCAGCATAAGGATCCATTCATGGTAGAATTCCCAAATAAAGGTTGGTGATGCCATTACATGGATCCATAGAAATACAATACATATTGACACCCAAAGTTATGGAGTTCATAACTTTGCCAAAACAGAAAATCCACAGCTAAAAGATGCCTGACAGAGGGGCATCAACATTCTATTCAAAATCCTCCAGTGAAAGTGGGACCACCACCTTCACAGGTAGGCCATTCCAATATTAAGCACATTTTACAGTGACAAAGTTGTCCCTAATGTTTAGTCAGCATTTTATTTCTTTTAATTTAATTCTGTTGTTGGTAGAGGTCCAACACTCTGGATGAACATAAGAACATAAGAAAAGCCTTGCTGGAACAGGACACAGCCCATCCAGTCCAGCATTCTGTCTTACACAGTAGCTCAGCATTTGCTTCAGCGTATTCCCAAACAGATGTCTTCACCTGCTTACGATTCCCTGCAAAAGGCATTGAAAGATATCCTGCCTATCTCTCAAAAACATGCTTGCTCCATCATCTACAGGGTAACCTTTTTAATCAATCATTATGGTTTGTTATTCATCGGGGTAACAAATCACAAATTGACAAATCTATGAATTTCCTAATCGATGGATGAATTGATAAATCAATTTGTCTCCTCTTTAAACATTAAAAAACCCCAGAGCATCTAGAGACCTGACATTTTTACGAGTCCTTCTTCTGCCCCTCCTCTACAAGCCTTGCATATTTGGTGAAGATTGGCATTCAGATGTCCGAGCTAAGTACCCCCAAATAGCCACTCCCCAGGAAAGTTCTCCTCAGGCACAAAGAGGCAATAAACATGTAGAGAAACTTTTCCCAGTTGTCTGCAATTTCTTTAAGTTTGATTTCAGACATCAGAGTTATAAACCCACAAAATGTCCCCTGTAGAAAAATGCCCTTTAGCAACTGGGTTGGGGGGGACCATTCTTCAGCAAACTTGGAGGGATTGTAGAGGAGAGTTATGGTGTGCCTCCTACTAATTTTGGTGTCTCTAAGTGCCTTAGGGGGCATTTTATAAACAGACAATCAAACTTTGCTAATAATAAAACAATTTGCATTAATTGGGGAACTCTGTTTGTGATAAATATGAATCAATGAAAGTTGATGAACTGAACAAATTCATCAGAAAATGTGGTTCATTTTTCAATTCATCCCCAGCTCAGTAGCTACCACACTGAGTCTCAGTTTTCTCCCATACCTATCTCTTTCAGCTATCTCTTTCTACTTACAGTAAGAGAATAAGTCTTGTTTCCTGGAAGGAAATGGTGATGTTTGGTCCAACCATTGTGTGGAGATGCTACTAAATGTCCCCAGATTCTGACACCTTTTGCTATGAACATGTTCACATCCCAGGTTGTTCATGCCAGGTTGGAAAACTGCTAAAAGGGGAATGGAATATAATGACTTATTGAAGCACTCTTAACTGAGCCATGGTAAGATGATCCCCTTGATCCTCTTGTGTCATCTTACCACTGTTCTGTTACGGGTCACTGCAGCATGTAACAATATGCATTCCTCTTAAAACTAACTTCTTAAACACACAGCTTGATGTGTATTCCCCCCCCCCCCAATGCTGCATTTCAGGCAGCCATTAATTCCCCCAATCAGCTTTTGGAGACTAAATCCTGAATGCACAACAAAACTGAATCATAGCTATTTTGGGCCTTATGATGATGCATTGGATTTATGACAATGCACCTGGAAAAGGCTCTTTGTTGATATGCTTCCTAGTCTCCTGTACTTCTTTCAAATCCACTCCTTTCACAGACCTAACAACACTCATTGTTGATATTTCCCGGTCTGAAATCATCACCTTTCTGCAGGCCTAGCTACACTAATAGGATTTCAGCCAGGCTTTCTTTATTTTATTTTATTTTCAAAATACACATTCCTTCTATTGAAACCTCTCACTTAGTGGACAAAAAAAAATAGCCACAGGGTAGTTTCCATTTCATGTTGTCTGTATGACAACAATAGTTACACATCCCCCTTCTCTTACATTGGTGTTAATTTGGATGTAATATAGTTAAGGAAGTAGAACTATGTCTCCAGAGAAAACCCACAAAGTGCTTTGCATGCTATAATGCAGTAAAAAAAAAGTCAGGAAGACATTTCTCGGGGCTTATGACAGGTAATCATTTATCTCTTGAAACATGAGCATTATTATCCCTTACACTGTACTCCACTGGCTTCATCCTGCAGCTTAGTCGAACCATTCATCCACTTGCTTGTGTCTTTATTTGATCTCCCATAATATCTAAATGGCCTGGTTTTTTACTCTCTGATTTCCCCTGGCAGCAAACATCTCAGGTTTATCATATCTGTAAAGAAGTTTGGGCTGCCAGTTTTCTGACCTTTGCTTCTTCTGCAGAGACGCTGCTCTCTTGTTTGTTTTCTCGAGTACAAAGGACAAAATAAGCAGTCAGAAGAAATAGAAGTCGAAAGAATAAGGGAAACTCTTTGTATCGCACACACATAAGTCCTGCCTCAGGTCAAGTAAGAATGATGTTTCTGTTTGGCTTTGACAAGGATACACCACATTTTTATTTCTTAAATATATTCAGGATATAAAGAACATGAGAACTTATGTGTGTGTGTGTGTGTGTGTGTGTGTGTGTGTGTGTGTGTGTGAAGTGAAACTAACACAGGCAGATGTGTTCCACCAGGCTAAGTGCTTAATTCCTTAAAAGGCACGGCTCAGTTCCTGCTGTGAAATGTTGCACTACATGATGCTTAAGATGTCATTAGCATGAAGTGGTGATTTCGTGTTTGTTTGTTTTTTATTTAGAATCTTAGAATTCCTCCATCCCAAAAAAACGTTCTCAGGCTGCTTGGGAATCCCTTTTACCACGAGGAGGCTGTTAGATGTGGGTGGTGGTGGTGGTGGTGGTGGTCATGTCATGGGATGGTGGGAAGAGTATTTTTTTTTAAATACCTGAATGATTTTCTCCAGTGGCAGACATTTAGGAAGTTAGCAATGCCCCATACAATGCTTCCTTGAGACAAAAGGGATGGCAAGGAAGCCTTGAGACCTTGGTGAGAGGACAGATTTTTAAAATGCACAAACAGTTATTACAATGGACTACATACGTCGTCAACCTTACATAGCATAAGTTGCACGACAGGATTTCAGCCAATGTTTCTGTTCCTACGTACTCAGCCATCATAATGATGAACTAAGGTTACCATCCCTTTTCTGAGTAACTCCACATCTAACTACATGGCAACATTCTTGTACAGCATAATCTTTTCCCTGCTGGCAATAAGCTTCAGATTCGAATCCAGTTGGTGCAAACGAGGGAGACTGCAGGAGTTATTGTGTGTACTGTCTGGAATTCTACCCATGAATATATAAGGCTTGCCACATATATTGCTATAATAAATGTACTTCAGCTTGGTTAGTTCTTTATTTCTTCTGTTTTTTTGCATGTATGAAGGAACCCTAAGCACAGAGTATCCTGTAGCCACTCACAGGACAGAATGGACCTTAAACTTATTTGGTTTTATGCCTTTTTCCTTTCTCTGCAGTGTTTTGCATCTCTTAGCATTGGATTAGGTTGCTACTGACAGGCTGTGTGACACAAAATTTCTGTCAGCATTGGGAAAAGAATATTTATCAGATACAGCTTCTTATCTCAGACTTGCACTAGCTGTGTGCTATCTCCTCCCTTCTCCGCTTATATTTTAGCTGGCTCCTTCAATGCTCTGGCAAGCAAGTTTTGCAACAGGCGACGTGTCATATTGGGCTTAAAATTTGGGCCACAACTTTATTAAACCAATTTAATTAATTTAATCAACAGTTCCTATATTAAAAGGCGGGTTGTCATAGTGCAAGTAAACTTTGGCCTGGTTTGTCCTTGACCTTCAGGCTCTTACAATTTTAGGTGAGTTCCTACCTGGAAAGGTGCTGTTAACTTTATTCAGCAGATTTCTATACTCTGTGGGACTAACTCCCAAAGGCAGCCTTAAGTAAATTTACCACAACCTATTAACTTATTATTACTGCTAAACTACTATTCCCTAACTAGTTAAAGTTCTATCAAAGGCTGCCCAGCTCCCTTTAATGTGACTAATAAAATGCATGTCTGGGGGGAGGGCTATTGTGGTTTCCCAATTCAATTAGAATGATTTTTTTCCTCGGGGCACCCCCTTTAGAGTTTAATAACTCAGCCCCCTGGCTACCAAATTTTGGGGGCTTACAGGGAAGAGTTTGAGGAAGCTCCCCTGCCATATCCTCTAGGGCAGGCATGTCCAAACTTCTTCCCCTCCATTTCATTCCTAGAGGAAAAATTGTGTTTTGTTTCATTTCTTAACAAAACACATTCTAACATTTTGTAACAAAATGACAAAACAGTATTTTGTTTTTCGTTTTGTGCCCATCTCAAGATTATATAATAGCACAAAAGAAGTCTTAATGGTGACTGGTTTCTTTTTTCTTTCATACTTCTCCATGACATTTTGTGAGTGCAGACAGAAGCATTTTAAAGCACTTGGCCCTTCACATAATGACTGTTACTAATAATTCATTTATCTTGTATGTTTCTTCTGTGAAGACACTAGTTTGATTTTTTCTGAGTAAGTAGAAATGACAACTCATTAATGCATTCTGATCTTTCTGTCAGACAAAGGATATCTTTGGTAACACTTGAAGTTTTCAGGCCTTCAATCCTTTTAACATTTTCATGGTAGCAAGCCTCATTGAAAGCAATCAAATTTCCCTCAGAGTGAACATGCCTGAGTAGAGATGGGCACGACTTAGCGGTATTTTCGTTTTCATTTTCGTTTTTTTGTTTTCGTAATGAAACGAAAATGAAAAACGGTTCAAAAATGGACCGAAAACGGAAACGAAACGACTAATTTTGAGCCAATTTTCATTTTTCGTTACTGGAAAAACACATAATGGAGCTAAATGGGGAGAAACGAAAAATTTTTCATTTTCATTTTTGTTTTTTCATTTTTGTTACATAACGAAACGAAAATGAAAAATTTTCAAATTAGCTCACGAAAACGGAAATGAAATGAAACGGACCCTAGCCGAAAACGAAAACGAAAACGAAAAAAATTTTCTGAGTCGTGCCCATCTCTATGCCTGAGAGAGCACTATTTTTAAAAAATTAGAATGACCTGTTCATATCTTGGACTCCTGGAGAGAAATTGGGTTTAGAAATTTCATTTATTACAAATATTTATTTATTTATTTATTTATTTATTTATTTATTTATTTATTTGTAAGCTTATATCCCGCCCATCTTCCCTGGTGGGAACTCTGGGTGGCTATTGTTACAATTCTAGTACCAGATTAGGACTTGCTATTGCTCATTCTGAATCATTTCTTTTCTGATTCTGATTATGTTATTGTTATTTCTGTGGCAAACATTTCATTGTTGAAGTTTTAAATCAGGATGAATTATGTGTTCACAATGCAACAATATCTGAAATAAGGTATTTCCCATGGAGGTCTCTTGACTTGAACAATTAATGAAGGTTATAGATGATGTTTTATACAATGATGTAATCAAAATTCAGTTAGTCAGCTATTGTATAAGTCAAGTCCAAATATCTTACTGACAAATCAAAATTTTTAGAAAATGAGTTCCATAATTGTAACAATATTTGCCTGGGTTACGGACAGATGGAGCAGACAATTTCTCTCTATACCAGTTTTTGTTGTGTTCTTTCATACGTCTATACAATGCAGATTCTGCATTAATCTGCATTTTGTGTATTTGTTTTTATAATTTTATGGTAAGACTAAATTCAATTTTAGTTCCATCTGTGGAAGAGTCAGTGAAAAGAACAGGACTTGTTAGTCAACAGGAATGCAATTTTCATGGCTCTCCGACTCCGTAGCTAAGCCACCTTGTGTCCTTTTCTAAGGAGAAAGGCGGAGTAAAAATACTCTGAAATCAATAAAATAAGAACCCAATGATTTACTTAAGCAACTAATCCAGCAGAACTGAGAATATTCACTCTCACTCCTCACTAGCCTCTCTGCTGGCAAACATCTGTTGCAGAGCATATCTTAATCTAGTGGTCAGATGTTTAGGCTGTTGAGGAGTGATGTATAAGAGGGAACTCCCAGTTTCAGCAGCAGAATCCGGGGGAATCACACTATTGGATCTTGGCCTATGGGTTTACCCAAGGTGGAACTAAATTAGGCCACAATGAGCAAAATTTGGAAAAAAAGTGGAAATGATAAATGGATAGCTATTGATTGACATATTTACACATGAAATGTAAATGGGGGTTCAAATGGAGACTGAATTTAAAAACCCCAAAATTATGTTTGTATCTCACAAATTTTGAACTGTACAAAGGTTCTTCTAGAACTACACATTTTGTTTATGGAAGAAGCCCTTATAGTTTAAGACAGGATGTCTAGCTGGCAAGATTCAGAGAGGCAAAAATCCCATGCCCCTTCAAAAACCATGTTCCACTATTCCAGCATATTGGTTGTTATTGTGATTTATTTATTTCAATCTGATTGAAAGAATGTTGAAACTATTTACTGGCTCTCCTCTGTGATACGACTGCAATGATTTCACTCTGTAGTACATTCACATGATTAAAAGAATTTTTTACAAGTTTTTAAAAGGAAGATAAAAATACAAGGGTTTTTTAGTGTTATGTACAATGGTTTTTTAAAACATCTGAATTTCTAATTTAACCTCTGATGTGATTTCTTTGAGGGTTCCATAGAGGGCCTCATGTCAACGTAGATCTATGTGCCAGAATCTTGTTGAAGAATACAAAAAAGTACACATAAGGAAATTGGGTAAGCAGCTTGCACCCTTGGCTGAGATGTCATTTATACAATTGATCACAAGACTGATTCCAGAATGAGTGAGCAGCTGATCTTGAAAAAGACACCCACCCAATGTAGAATGTAAACAACTTGTGCAAGTGTTGTGCAAGCACTGAACAATAAAAGCTTAGGAACAGCTTCAAGCTTAGGAAATTCGACATAAGCTTTTGTGGATTTTAATCCATTTCTTCTGTCAGCTCTGTGGTGGAGATTGATGGTGTCTCACTGATGGCATCAAGAAAGATGTAGCAGGGGTTCTGTGTGCTCCAAGTATATTCAGTCTAATTATGTAAAAAAAAAAAGTCATACATTAAATGGCCTTGCTTTTCAAGCATGCAGCTTCTTCAAATTTGATATATTGCCTTAAGTGTCTCACAATCTGGAATCTCAACATGTTATGCCCTTCCAGAATATTACAACTGCTGGGAAGCCTTTACTTCCTGCAGTTTGTGTGACATTTTTCTGGTGGTGTGAAGTATTTCTGGGGGACTGTGGGTATAGCCATTTTCTCATTTCAATCTATTTTTCCTTGTATTCTGTGCCAAGAATTGCAGTACAGGATATGTCAAGAAGCCCAAGGCCAAGTTGTTATATGCTGTCAAATTAGTACTGATTTAGACGGTTACTTCACGTCCCTCCTCGTGCTGTGGTTAACTTTCATCTGCATTGACACTGGGTTTTGTCACGTTATCTAAAACCGGTGCTGCCCCTGATTCTTTGTACTCACGGGCCACATGGTTGAATTCGTATCGTCCCCTTCCTCAGTTACACTAACAGGGTTTTCAAGGTAAGTGAGATATGTAAGAAGTGGTTTTACCAGTTCTGCTTCCCCAGTGAGTTTCCACTCTATCCACTGCACCATACTGGGTATCACAAAGCAAAGGAATCTATATATAAAAAAAGCAAAGAATGATCCAATGTCTGTACTTTACACATCATGAAATATATACACAACCATAAAATATATACACAAACACACACACACTTGTAAAACCAAATATGAAATGCTGCCCGCATATGCTAGTCATTGTTTAAAGCTCTCACTTTCTTTTGTAGGTTAGATTTGCAACATCTTATGATGCCATGTTTCAATAAATTGCCATCTCCCTAAATTGCTAGGACACACAAGCTGAGCACAAACACGTTTGTGCATGAATTGTGCATAACATATTTGTTTAGGAAATAGTGCAGAAATTGCCCATGATGATCTATCTACCTTACGTCCTCATAAACACATGTACACACAATTTTGTACAAAGAAGCCTGCCCCCTTTAATATCCCAAGTACCTGTCCCCTGATTCCAGGTTTGTCCCCGAAATCTCAGGTCAAGATGCTAGCTTAACAAATCCACTTCTCAGACCCCTCCTCTTGCTCTTCCTGGCTTTGTTGGTAAGCCAATACCAGGCTCATTTAGATAGAATGTGGAGCTCTAATATTATAACTCATGAGCCTTCTTTTTGACAAGTCCTGGCAGCAGTGGTCGAAGCCTCGAAAAAACAAAACAAAACAAAACAAAACAAAACACCCTTCCCTTCTCAGCCTTTGCCTGCTCTACCGCTATGAAATCACAATGGTTCACCTTCCAAACACATGATTTTTGGCCTGAATTCTCAGGAAAAGGGTTGATGCTGAGTTAGAAAAAGTACCTGTAATTTCTCTGATGTTTTTGTCTTGCTACTTGATTACCCTTGTAAGGCTGGAATTTTGACACGTGGATGATCTGTAAATTTGGTTTGTATTCTTGGTGCAAGTCATATCCATTCCTGCCCCCCCCCCCCAGTCTTGGAAAAATTACTGATAAAGAAGCTGATCTGGCCAGTTTATTACATATTACTTGTCCAATTTCTGAGACAAGGTCTTGCACTTTTATTTCAGCTTAATAAAACTGTAGATGAACAACTGGGCAGAAGTGACTCCACTGTGAAATTTAATGCAAGCTCCAGTTACTTTCTAGCGTCACTCCATTATTTTTAAACAAAGGAAAATCTTTGTTTTCCATCCACTGCAATTTTCCATGGCATTGCTGTTAACAAACATGAAATCAGTTCTGCATTTTTCAGCTAACATTTTTCGCCATTTGGGGGAGAAACTTTGCCTGGTTGTGTGTGTTTTTTAAAAGCCATTTTCATTTTATCTACTGTGCAGTCAGCCAAGATCAGAAATCAAACAGTACACATTCCGAAAGATTAAGATTATCAAACAGAAGGCAATCAGCCAGAGAAGATTGTCACCTACATGTAGTATGATATTACTGGCAATATTTAGAAAGCAATGACTGAATATATATGATGGGGTTTGCTGCTGTTATTTCCCAGGAAATGAAGAAAAGAAACTCACTTCTTTTCATCTTTTCTTTTTTGATTTTGCCCCCTAGGCTTAACTGCCACTTCCCTATTCAATCTTATACAATTTTTCTTCAGCCAGAGAGAGTCCAGTGTGACTTCTTGCCAGGTACTTGTGAATGGGATTCCATCCTCAGAGTCAGGATGTGATGAAATATTTACAAACATGCCAATCAAATACTTTTTTTAAACATGCAACACAGGGTTTTTGTTTTCATAAATTTCCACAATTTTTTCAGAAAGTACTGTATGCATCAAAGTGGGGAAATGCATCACAACTGTCCTTAACATTGGCCAACATAAGGAAAACATCTGAAATTTTCCATTCTCCTCTATGACAATGAAATGAGTAAAGATTTATATGTCTTTATATGTCTCTCTCAAAGCAATGTTAGGGAGACCCTGTTGAAAAATGTTTTCACATATAGTCTGCAAGTTTTTCGCAAATGAATAGTTTTCAATGCAAACAGAAAACTAACTTCAGACGGAATGTACTAACAGTTATTTAAATCATATTGCTTAGCACAAGAGAAGTTGCAATTTTCAGGCTATTCCTCATCAGAATCTAAAACCTCCTCGACATGATCTCGAGGGGTGCATGCACCTTCAGTGGACCCATGGCAATCATGGCAGGGATTTGCCACCGAGTGAAAGTCGCTATAGGTCTTATGATAAGCAACAGGATTTCAGGCACTAGTCCTGTATCATATTAAAAAGAGAGAAAGAGAAATAATCATTCTGTCTGTGAAGATTTTCAGTCATGGCAACTGGACTTCTTTTCTTCAGGACTGACAAAAATGCTTGGATGAGGAGTGAAATGTTTCGATTTCTCAAGAAAAGAAGTCCAATTGCCATGACTCAACATCCAGAGAAATAGACATTGTGGCTCCATAAAGTCTATATTTTACCATGTGCTTTTGGTGGATCAGGTCCACTTCCTCAGACATAAGAGTGGAACTACAGTTATACATTTATGTGTACATGGCCCCAAAACAAAGAGACTATTTGTTTCCCGGGACAAGTTGTTGGCAGTGTGGTATTTCACACCTGACAATGACCTTTAACATTTATGTTGATATTCAATTCCCCTCCCAGGAAGCATTGTTCTATGAACAATGTCAATGATTGGTGGATAAATTAATCTCAAACTTTAGATAACAAGCAGGAACAACATGGTAATGAGTATCTCTAATTACCAATGGGGCTTGTGAAATGGCTCTGGTCAATTACAAAGGAAATACAGCAGACCCAACACAATTATTTGATAATGACCCAAGAAACCTTGGCTAATATTGAGTCCATTGAGTTTGGTTTTAAACATACGTACATATTTTATCTTGGCTATCTCTTTCTGGATTCTTGTACTATTATTTTTCTTCTTTGGAACAGCAACTCTTTTTAAAAAGAGAAAGTCAGTGAGGAGATATTGAAGTTATCATAATACCCTGCTGAATAAAGTGTAACTCTAGGTCCTTTAAGTGGAACCAGATTCATTTTCCAAGAAAAAGGCTACACAAAACCTTCTGCCTTTTGGACTGATTAAGAACATAAGAACATAAGAAGAGCCATGCTGGATCAGGCCAAAGGCCCATCTAGTCCAGCTTCCTGTATCTCACAGTGGCCCCACCAAATGCTTCTGGAAGTGCATGAGACTAGATATCTGTCTCCTGATACCAGTTTCATGCATCTGGCCCTTGAAGTACCCTTGAACTTACACATCTCCATAATGATTTGTAGCCTGTGACTGACTTTTCCTCCAGGAATCTGTCCAATCCCCTTTTGAAGGCATCCAAGCCAGATGCCATAACCACATCCTGTGCCAGGGAGCTCCACAGACTAACACTACGCTGGGTAAAAAAAAAAAAAAAATATTTTCTTTTGTCTGTTGTCAGTCTCCCAACCCTCAATTTGAGTAGATGTCCCTTAGTTCTGATATTTTGTGAGAGGGAGAAGAGTGTTCCTCTATCCACTTTACTCATACCCTGCATTATTTTATACGTCTTGTATCCCCCCTCAGGCGCCTTTTTTCCAGACTAAAGAGCCTCAAATGTTTTAGCCTTTCCTCATAAGGCAGATTCCCCTTATTGTCTGGGTTTGCAGTATCCCACATTCCACCAGGTTTCTGTTATCAATGTTATCTCTAGCTGCCAAATGTTCAAGTTTTCCCATCTTTGCTCAGAGGCTTCGAGCATTGGTGTAGAAGCACCTATACAGTGGGTCCCCCAACAGCGGCTGCTTCCTTGTTCTTTCCACATCCCCATGCATGCATACCTTCCAATTTGAAGTGTTGGAAAGTCTGGATTCTTTTTCTCTTCCTCACTGATTCTGTCATGAAGGATGGATTTCTGTGCTTCCTCCTAAGACATCAAAACAAGGATGTCATTGCATTTTAACCCTTACAATCACCAAGTTAAACCTGGGTTTGCTGATCTGTAGCCCTGTTCAGGAGTTCAGTGAAATGGTTAGTCCAAGCACATGAAACATACTCCAGTCACATGAGCCCAGGCAGTACACTAGTTCTTCCATTCTGCTCTGGTCAGACCCCACCTGGAGTACTGTGTCCAGTTCTGTGCGCCTCAGTTTAAAAAGGATGTTGACAACCTCGAGCGGGTGCAGAGGAGAGCGACTAGGATGGTTGAAGGCCTGGAAGAGATGTCTTATGAAGAACGGCTTAGGGAACTGGGAATGTTTAGCCTATCAAAAAGAAGACTGAGAGGGGATATGATAGCTATGTTTAAATATTTGAAAGGATGTCATATTGAAGAGGGAACAGGTTTGTTCTCCATGGCTTCAGAGACTAGGACTCGGGGCAATGGTTTCAAACTACAGGAAAAGAGATTCCATTTGAACATTCAGAAGAACTTCATGACAGTTAGAGCTATTCGGCAGTGGAATATGCTGCCACGGAGGGTGGTAGAGTCTCCTTCTTTGACAGTCTTTAAGCAGAGGCTGGATGGCCATCTGTCGGAAATATTGTGAAGGGGCCTGCTTGGCAGGGGGTTGGACTCGATGGCCCATGAGGTCTCTTCCAACTCTATAATTCTATGATTCTATGACATAGTTCCTGCATATAGAGAGCTATAGCTAAAGATGAGAGCAGTCTCACCGGATAGCAAATTTCCCTGTGAATTGGTTTCCTGATCATACCAAAAGCCCTAGCATATTAAGTCATCTCTACTCTTCAGATATACAGTAGCTCTTTACCCAGGACCGCTAGGTCAGAGTAGGATGGGGGCAAATTTGTTTCCCTTGTGCATGGGTTTAACCCTTCTGCTGAACACCTGTATAGGGTCTATGTCATGTTGTTTAATCACTACTTTGTAGGATGAACCACTAGAAAGTGCCAGTGGGGAACCAGGAAAAATGCCAGCGCAATCTGTAAAAGCCATTTCTGCATACCAGTTTTACTTCTCTTCAGAGATATTCTGTTTGATTTTGCATTAATCTACAATTATAAAATAACATAACATAATCTCTTCATGAAAACCTGCATTCTAATACATTTTCCCACAACATATGATTCTAATTGTATACTCCTTCCCAAGTGTGCATTTCTGCCATACTTTGCCCTAAACCTTGCATTGCGAATAACACATTGTGTTATGTATGTTTTTAGCCAGGAATTATATTGTAAAATGCACAGAGACATGAAATCCAAAGCTTCCATTGCCAGACTAAGGTGTCAAATTGTTTTATTACGACCAAAGTCTGTCGGGCATCTAAGCATATTTCCAGTTCTGGATGCCAATTAGCAACTTTCCAAATGGCAATTAATGCTGTGGATACAGCATTTATCCCTGTTTGCTTTATAAGATGCAGGCTAAACTGATGTTCCCTTGTAGCTCATTGTTAAAACACATTGTACCATACATTAAATAGCCATTATTGACAGATAATAAACTTCTTATATAGATTAAGGGACTATAAAAAGTACAGGTAGTACACAGAACATTTCTGATTTACACTATGTTGACTGTTTCTAAAATTTAATCAAGAAAACATTTGTACTCAGGCAGAAAATGGTCTATCAACTGCTGTTTGAGGACTTCTTAATTAAAAAAAATAATTATAAATCTTGGCATGAGAGGTGGAATTACTTCATTATGAAACCTGAGAGGAATTAAATAGGGGTTCAGGGGACTGAATTATTAAACTCCAAAGGGTGTCCCCCTAGGAGAAAATCATTTCTGAGTTGGGAAAGAATCACTCCCCTGTGGGGGAGGGCTATTAGTGGCTTCCCAACTCAATTAGAAATAATTTTCTCCTAGGGGAATCCCATTTGGAGCTTAATAACTCATCCCCCTGACCCCCCAAAACTCTTCAGTTTGGGGGGGGGCTTACATGGAAGAGTCCAAAGAAGCTACCCTGTGGTTTTGGTGCCTCTAGGACCCAGGGGAGCCATTAAAAATCATTTCATTTCATTCCAAAAATTCTTTTAAAATCAATTAGTAATGAAACCAAACAAAACTACTAAAGAAACCAAACAAAACACTATATATTAGACATGGGCATGACTCGGCGAAATTTTCATTTTCGTTTCCGTTTTTCATTTCCGTTACGTAACGGAAACAGTAACAATAATTAAGCCGTCAGAACACGAACTCGAACCGAAAAAAGAAAAATTTGGTCGGGTTTTTTGTTTTCGTTTGTGGCATCGCGGTGATTGCGCAATGCGAAGCACAGAAAAAGTTTTTAAACGTTTTTTAAAAAACCCTGACTCCCGGCCAAAAAAGCAGGTGAAAATATGCCTGCCTGAGGCTTTGCCACCTACCAGAGGGGTGGTTTCTGGGGGGTCCCTGGCCTTTCTCCCCTTCTCCTGTCCTGGGCTGCTTGCACCAGGCTGGGGGGGTCATCCTCATCGTCTCGCCATGCCATGCGGTGGGGGGGGATCCAAAATGGTGACTGCAATTTTTCTTTTGAAATCGTGGTCAAAAAACACACCAAATCACCACAGAAACATGTGAAATTTATTTATTTTAAATGCCTGAATTTTAATAGTAGCAGCAGTGGGTTTTTTAATAGCAATAAAACATATTGATTTTATGTTATTTTATTTTTCATTTTTTTAGACCTGCCCATTTGGGCTGGGCATGGGATGGGACCATGCAAATTTTTTGAACCATTCCACCAGTGGCATCGCCATGTTTTTGACTGACACTTCTGGATGTCTCGGAGGGCATAAAAAGCCGAGGCACCTTCCAGAATTCGCAGTCGGGTGTATGGATGTGGTTGAGGGAGGAGGGCTGGCTGCTGGTGCTGGTGTGATCCTATCGAGATTGAGGAGGGAGGCTGGAGGCTTTAGGATTTAAGTTAGGCAGGCAGGGAGGGAATTGAATATAGAAAAATAATTTCTTTGATTCCCTGCAGCTTTGTCTGCTGAAGGGAATAGCAGTTTATTCTTTATTTCTTCTCTGGCAGTTTGTGAGGATTTTTTCTGATATTGGATAAAGGGGGAGGTTCGACTGGGAGTGGGAGGTGTGGATTTATTTTAAAAATATATTATATACTACCATTTATTTTCTATTTTCCCAAATTCAACTTGCTTGCACACACACACATTTGGGGTGCAAGCCAAGAACAGAACCTCTATCCTAAGTGATATCCTAACTGCCCACTCGCCTGCCCACCTGCGCCGCCACCTGCCTGCGGTCCGCACCACCGCCCGCCCAGTCACCCACCCACGTCTCCCCCTGCCGCTGTCGCCGCCCACCCATGCCCCCCGCCACTGCTGCCCACCCGCCCCTCCCCCCTCCCCCCTCCCCCCACCCCCGCCCCACCCGCCACCTAGGGCGCAAAAACACCTAGCGCCGGCCCTGATTGCGGGATGCCCCTATGCTCTGGGAAGTCAAATCGCGCTAAATCGCAGTGGAAATGACAAACGACAAACGAAACAATGAAACGCCAGATTTTTGAAAAATTTCATGACAAATGGAAATGAACTGAAATGGACCCGTTCCGACAAACAAAAACTCGAAACGTCATTTTTTCTGGTCGTGCCCATGTCTATTATATATTTTTCATGCCCATCTCTAGAAATAGCTCTTCTAGTGTATTTTTTTCAGCCACCAGACTCACAAATATTGCCATTAACTTCTGTTCCAAATGACATCTGACAACAAGTGATTCTTTTTGGCATAGCTAAAGTGCTTTCTGGAGTAAGGCACTTATCCTCCTGTCTCAAAACAAAGGAGCACTGAACCTAAGTACAGGTTGAAGATGTAGTTAGTTTTCTGCTTGCAGAAATAGTAGGATGATTTTGTGTGGAGAATGTCAAAGGCAGGGGGAAAGACTGTAGTGACTGGGGTGAAACAATTAATAGGTCCACCTTTTAAAATGGGATAAACTTAATGAGGATTCCTCCAGCTGTTTTAATAGTTAACACTACAGTTGTCAACTCTTCATCATCACTGTCGTTCACTATTCAAAATGTCTTACATTGATATTTAGACATCATAACTCTATAGTCTTTTCTTTTTGAAATTCTGAAACATTTTGGTTGGGAAGTACCTCTGTGATATGTGCCATTGTCCTCTCAACCAGTAAGTAAAGAGGCAAGATACAAGAATTGGGTCTAAAATTGGGATGCAATTTTATCAACAGTTTAACAACACCAGCATGCTTTCAATCCTTAACCTGAGGTTAAGGGATCAATCCTAAGAACCATCCAGACCCCTTTCCAGCCCCTTCCCAGGGACCTGCTTTACCTACCCAACCTTGCTTTTGCTAGTTCATTTGAAGAATTATCCTCACACCCATCTCCAGCCTAATTCTCATGAATCAAAGTTTGTCTCAAAGAGCCATCCTTGCTTGTGTACCTGAGTCTCATGACTCAGAGTTAGAGATGGGCACGAAACGAGCGATTTTTCGTTTTCATTTTCTTTTTTCATTTTGTTACATAACGAAATGAAAAACGAATTTTGACTCCAAAATGAAACAAAACAACCTGAAACATGAAACATTTTCTCGACCGCTTCGTTTTCGTTACGGCAAATACATTGAATTGTGCTAAATGGTAAAGAAACAGCAATTTTTTGTTTTCGTTTTCATTTTTTCGTTTCGTTACGTAATGAAACGAAAACGAATTTGTTTGCAAAAAACTCATGAAAACGGAAACGAACCGAAACGGACCCCTAAATGACCAAACAACAAACGAAACATCATTTTTTTGAGTCGTGCCCATCTCTACTCACAGTACCCAGTTGCTCTGGTGGGGCACCCAGCTACTATCACTCTCCCTTCAATATCTGCCATAGGAATAAGGGTGAGACCACACAACCCCATTTCCCCCAATGAACTGTTATGCACAGCTTACAGACTCCACCCCAGGTCCTCAAGAAAGTTGTTCACCCTAGCCCCCTGTGCTGCTAGAACAACTCAGGGTGATCAGATGCCCATGTATTTCAGATAAAAACTCCCATGTTTAAAGATCCAAGCCTTCAGTTCCCTATTTATCCCACCTTTTTACCTGGTCCAAACAGCAGGATTCACTGTAACCTCTCCAGACATGTCTATCCAGGATGGCTGAGTGATCTCCCCTAGCCAATGCCAACAAGCTTCCTGCAATGACCATCAACTGTAACACCCAGCCTACCAGGTCTTCATGTGACAATGCCAACAACTTACTAATTATATGTGCCCTGAAAAAACACCTTAAGTGATAACGACTAGCAGAGAATACAGTAGGACTGCTCCATCCACTGGATCAGTACCTCTGCTTTCACTCGTCTGCTATCTGAAAATATTAAATAATAAAAACCCCTGCCAGAAATATGCATTTCCAAGGTGTATTACCAGCACTAGCCACTGGATGAAACCAGAGATTATGCTATATATTGTTGTTAATTACCATCAAGTTGGAACCATCTTATAGTGACCATAACATGGCTTTCAAAGTAAGAGATATTTAAGGAGTAGTTTTACCAGTTCCACTTCTCCAAATAGGTTCTATGGCTCAGCAGGGGTCTGAACCTTGTTCTTCAGAGTCCTAGACTGAGTTACTCAATATATCCACTACACCACATATACACAGGATTTGTACAACCAACCATATGGCATCTTTTGGAATTTAATTGCTATTCAAAGATATTTGTAGAGTGCTGGAATAAATCATCAGAGAATCCAGAGTCACATAGAATACTCAGCACAGCAAAGGTGGACAAAAGAGGTCAGCAAGTAATCAAAAAAGGAGGGATAGTAACCCAAATATATATCTACTATAAAGTAGCAAGCACACTCACACATCCAGTTGCTATGCACTGCTAAAATAAGAACAAAACAGCTTGTATAAAAACAATAACAAAGCTTTACTAAAAAATATAAGGACAAAAAAGAAACAACAATAAATAGTAAAAGGCACAAAAATACTTAGCTTAGCTTGTGCAGAGAAAGAAAGGCAGGTAACAGCAGTTCTATCAGGAAAGAAGGAGTAAAACAGGGCGGTAGCAGACCGCCAGTGGCTGAGAGTAGGCAAGGTAGAACCTTCCATTACAGTCAGAAAAAAAAGGACAGGGGCAGGTGATAGCAGAATAACAGCCTGAGTCAAAGTTCTAGAATAGGGGTGTCTAAACTTTGGCTCTCCAGATGTTTTGGACCACAACTCCCATAATTCCAAGCCTGTATTGCCAATGACAAAAGACTATGGGAGTTGTGGTCCAAAACATCTGAAGGGCCAAAGTTTGGACACCACTGTTCTAGAAAGAAGCAGGTTATTAAATGGAAAGAGGTTTCATGCATAGCAGCATTGTTGTTGAGATAAAGAAAACCCAGCAATATCTGAGGTGCACAGGCTTTGAACTTCTCCCCTGTAGACAGCATGGTCCTATTGTACTTTCCAAACTTAAACTAGAAAGGGTCAGCCAACATGATCTAAGAACTTTAAGACTATGGGAAGAAAAGTGTCCCCTATCATCCTTGGCCTTCCTAGCTCCTGGCTCCACACCTCCAACATTTTTCTTATTCCCAAATTATCCATTAAAATCCACTCAAAGGTCCATGTGGTGAGGCTCCCTTGAATGGAGTAGGGAAGTGCAAGCCCCTACACCTCAAACGTACACAGAATGGCATGAGTTGTGCCATGGGAATTAGAATTCCCGCAGATACTGAGTGGTAATTTCATGCCCCTCTCTGCCTCCCTCCTCCTAGCTGCCAAAGCTTGACCCCTCTCCTTTCTTGAGCCAATTCCATGAACCACTGTATCAGTAGGGGGGCAATGCATTAGTAATCCTGGTCTTCATTTAAATCTTAAAACAGAAACAGCCTACTGTGAACTCCCTAGCATCATTACCCTGGTTGACTAGGAGGACAATGTCTTCACAACATGAACCACTACCATGTTGCCACACCAGGAATGTAGGCCTGGAATGTAGGAATGAAAAGGCCTGGAAGTGCATCCATAATCTAACCATGACTACAGATAGACCACCCCTCCCCAAACAAAGACAAGTCCTTCATCATGCCTAAATCATGGTTTAAGTACCATAAAGTAGACATCTAACAAGCTCTCTGATAAACAGGATCTAAACTTGCATTAGGATAGCACATCACACACATGGAAAAACAGAAAAAGGGGGATCCACAGAAAGAATAATCCCTTGGAAGATGGAAATGAATAATCTGTGCAGAGAAAGTACAACAGCCTAAATCCTGGATTTTCCCCCTTTTGCTTCTGCGCCATTGCATCAGTGGGAGGCAGGTTGGGTGTAGTTTCTAACCCTTGTTTGGGTCCTCTTAGGGAAACAAAGAGGCAGAAGAGTCCTTGGACCCATGGCCTCTACATACATACACGGTATGCTCCTGGTTTGATTCATAACTGGTCACCACCACCACCACCACCACTACCACTCAAACAGCAGTAGAGATAATTGTTTTGTAGAAAAGGCTGTGACCCCAACATTTCAGACGACCAAGAGATGATCGTGTGTGCTGCCCATATGTTCACCACTGATCTTTGAGAGATTAAATTACATTTGTAGCTTTAATGGGTAGAGGAGGCCAACTCATTCATAAAACTGCCCTTCATAAATATCTATAGGGCAGTGCTGGTGAACCTTTGGCACTCCAGATGATTTGGACCACAACTCCCAGAATTCTGAACCTAGACTGCCAATGACAAAGACTGGGAGTTGTAATCCAAAATCTCTGGAGTGCCAAAGGTTCACCACCACTGCTAAAGGGAAATGTGAACCCCAGGAGAAGAGGCAGGGGCTAGTGATTGTTTCTCTTCTTATATTTATTGTACCCAGACTTATAATACCTGAATAGGGCTCGTATTTTAAAGAAATCTCTTGCATGTCATTTGTGCAAGACCAGATGAGCATTTTAAGAAAAACATTATCATGGTAATTACATTCCAGACTGGCAAATACCTCTTTCTTTCAACGTAATGATAAAGAAAAAAATTGTGCAAGGCATGTTATTTTGGATAAGTCTGCCAAAATAAATTGGTGTTGAGAGAAGATGTAAAAGATGCAGGGAAATGATGCATTATGATCATCTCAGACATGCAGAACAGCATGCAAAAATGACTAAAATTGGCGAGAAAACTGGGAGGCTTATGGGTGTAAAGCATCCTTATCTAAAAGCATTTTGGCAAGTTAAACATTGATCAAGACCTAATCTACTTGTCACCATTTCTTCTTACATTATTTTAAGAAACATAATGAAATGTAACAAAAAGGGGCAGACAACAACAGAGCCTGGATTTATCCTATTTCCTTCAGAGCTGAAGAACAGGAATAAAAGAGACTTATATCTTCCATTATCCCTCTCCTGTGATTGCAGGGGTTGGTGGACCTGAGTCTTATTTGCCACTTATTTCTTCGATTACCTGCAGAGATGTGATCTTTACCGAACATGTCATTATAAAGGAAGACAGTTGTTGTGAGTCTATTTTTATTTCTGACCGTTGGATTTTGCACAGTGCCTTCTGTTCTTGTTCAGATCCATAGAAGGTCAAGAGGTAGGGGATGGAAGAGGAAACCAGCAACTCAACACCAAGAAGGACTATAAGTGTGATCTCAAGATCCTTTACCCAAACTGCCAAGTTCCCAGTTCATGTTGAAGTCATTCGTCCATTTACTCCACACTAGAACAGAATGGTGTCTTTATTAATACAACCAAAGCACAGGATGGTTTCTAAATGATGAAGACTGTTTTCTCAGTCTATTGCAGACTACAATCCACTTCAAAAATGTGTACACCAGACTGCACAAAAAGTAGTCATTATTATTATTGTCCAACTTTTGTATGTTTTGTAATATCTGTTTTCAATTTTTTCCTATAATTTTTGCATTCCCATTCATCCTGGTCCTTCTGATTTTAAATTCCTTACCTACCAGAGTATATTCTGATTTTAATTTTCCAGACCACCAGAATATCTTCAGAGGTTAAAAACCTCTTCTTATAGTTGGCTTGGACAAAGACATTTCTTTACTATGTATGTAGTGATCTGTTTATCTATGCTTCAGTGTATTTTTCACCTCCCAGTAACTATTAAAAGTATTCTGAAGACTACTGTTAAGACTTTATTGTGCTGGTAAACTTACACATTGTAACTACAAATTATACCATCACACTGGTCAGAAAATGGACACCTTCCCTTTTCTCAGAAGATTAATGACATTCACAGTGGACGTATTACAGATTAAGTGGATTTATTGTTGTCACTCTGAAAATGCCGTATATGAAAATTATCTTTTTCTCTTCCAAAAGGCAGAATCCTACTGAACTGCTAATGAGTCAGGAATCACTACTATGGCAGCAGTTTGCAAGACTTCAGGAAGAAAAAACAAAAGCAAAGAGCAGTGAATGGAATTCAAAGTGAAAATAAGCTGCCTTGATGAAAATCAAAGTATAGCAAATGTTGTTTTTGCACAGCATTCCCATAAAGCTGGCCAAGAGTATTGTAACTATGTCCTTAAAAGTTGGAGCAGACAAATTTCTTTAGAGCAACTTGCAGACTTTCTAGACTCTTATTGTTGTTAAATATTTTGCATTCGTAACCAGGAAGAGACTTGAACAGAACTTGGAGAGAGAGACAGAGAGACAGAGACACTACAGAATTTTCCAGCCATCATGCCCAATGATAATTAGTAGCTATAAGCTTCTGCAAGTTGCAGTATATAAAAAGGGAACTTTCCTAAGATCCAACCAAGGCTGCTATCTGACCTGGAGAAGATCCTGATTTTTGGAAGGTCCGGGTTTTCCTCTTCCTCCCGTCACGTGACTGAAGATGTGGGATAGCAGTTCCCACGTACAAAGGGGTTTTTTTAAGCACAGTTCAGCCCCATGGCCAGCAGATGGTGCTAGGATTTAAAAAAGGACCAGCTGACTGGTGCTGGGATGGGGGAAGTTTAAAAAATCGTGGATCAGCCATTTTCCATTGAAGGAATCCAGTTGGCCAAACTGAGACATCTGTCACTTCCAGTATAATATGAAATATGCAAAAAAGCACACTCTTCAAGCTGATTTGTTTGCAGAAAAGAAAAAGAAAAAGAATGTATTCCTGAATGGGATGAAATAATATCTCATGCCCTTCCATAGAATGGCTGGCTTGCAATTCATGGGTGTAACAGAGATAGCATTTGCCTCCTAGGCCACCAAAGGAGGGCACTTTTTCAACTTAGGTGGAGACAGGTGTACCACTCCTGCTATATGCCAGGGAAAGAGTAGCACCATATTCTTAAAATCCAAAATAACGTATTAGCAGCCAGCAGTCAGCATATCTCTTTGATTTATCTCCTCCTGTGGCTCCTTTAAGATATGTGAGTTGTGTGGATTGTATAAACAATGTAGCTGTTACAGGCCAAAGGTGGGTTCTCCCTTCCTTTCAATATCAAGACACAGAACACTCTCTTCTGTTGTTCAAGTTATAAATAAGGAAGCACAGCATTCAAATGAGTTGCTGTGACCTCACTGGAAGGCTAAATGTCTTATCTCACATTAATAAAACAAAACTCAAACTCAAACAAGCTAAAATCTCCAGGCTTTGTGGCTGAAACACAGACTTGTATCTAACAGAACCCAACTGGCTACTTTTAATTCAAGGCTACCATGCAAAATAGAGCTTTAAAATCAATACAATCTTACAAACAGCGGAGTTTCTGCTACTCCCTAATCAGAACCGGAACCCCTCCAGAGCAAGAGCAGGAGCAAGAGCAGCTTTCCACTACTCAGTTTCTTGATCTGCTGGGAGATTACGCTCTGTGTGTGTG
>JAHTLZ010003526.1:21354230-21371683 GCA_023846285.1 Phrynocephalus versicolor | reverse complement strand
TGTGTGTGTGTGTGTGTGTGTGTGTGTGTGTGTGTGTGTGTGTGTGTGTGTGGTGTCGTTACAGTCGTGACCGAATCTTTGTGACCCCATGTCCATGGAGTTTTCTTTGCAGGAATACTGCAGTGGCTTGCCAGTTGTGCTTACAGACAAATCAGTGATGGCAATATTTTCCAAAACTAGCTAAACTCATAACCTCACCAATCAACTTGCTCTTTGAAGGTCGCCAGCACCCCATTCCGATGATAGTCTGACCAACAGAGGCACATCCAGCTCCTCTCTCATTCCAGCACCTCCCACAGAGCTTTCTCCTCTGCGACATGTTAGCACCTCAACAGAAGAACATGAGCTGATGATGCACACCCTTCAGCGGAAACAACTATACCTAGAAATTACAAACATCTCGGTGAATCAGGGGAGGTGGTGGAAACAGAATGCAGATTATATACTCTCTCAGCTCTACTACCATTGTTTTAAACAAGCTCCATGCACTCTGAAGAGATTGGATTCTTTTTACCTTCCTTTTCAATGTCTTTCTAACTAGTTTTCTCATCTGAGGGAAGTCTGCCCTTCAGAAATCAAGGGTTTTTGTGTCTGATTTGCTTGACATTCTTCCCCTGACATGCATGGCAAAGGAGATTGCAGCATGGTCACTGTTCCCTAGAGGTTCATTGACATGCACATCCCTGACCAGGTCCTGGGTATCACACAGTATTAGATCCAGAGTTGCTTGTTCTCGGGTGGGCTCCATGACAATTTGATCTAAGGCACAGTCATTCAGCATGTCGAGAAGAGGCCCGTAAGGTGCATGTGCACAATCGGGCTTTCTCAGTGGTTGAATTCCAGAGCTTTGCCTCATGACCACCCTGCCTGCCTTCTGAAGAGCTCTAAAAACCTGGCTCTTTAGGGAGGTGTTTGGGGAAACCTGATGTTTGTTTTTGTGTTTTAATGTTTGCTTTGCCAGCCCGCCTCCACTAACATCAAATCTTGCCTGGTCTTTTATTTTTTGTTGCTGTTATTTTATTCTGCAAACTGCCTAGAGTTCCCTTTGGGGATGCAAGATGGTGAATGAATGAATGAATGAATGAATGAACGAACAAATGAATAAAATAACTGTCAGCATGATCAGAAATTCTGAAAAAAACAAAACAGGCTTTCCAATCACACAGAAGATTCTAAGTATGGAACTAGTCCCTCAGACAACCTGAGGTCAGGAATTCAGCAGAAGGAAACATTTGTACCTTGCATGAACACCCATGTTCCTCTTCCCCCCTTGAATTCTCAAGGAGCGGCGGGGGGGGGGACAGCCATTGGGAGAAGTACTGCAAGTGGTTCACATTTTACAGCCATGGACGGTGGTCACATGGACAATCTGAAATTATTTTTGTTGAGACGTTTTAAAAAATGAAGTTTATATAATGTGCTCAAATTGGTGTCAACACTCACATGTGCTGAATGGAAATTGATTTGTTTCAGGTGGCTTAAACAGAATTTGGCATCCACATTGCTGAAATTGACTCATTCCTCAGTTGAGATTTTATTAGTTTGTGTACAGACAGTGAAATATTGTTACACTAAGTGTTTACGAAGAGCCACCTGGTGTTATAATAGCCACAGGAAACCATGGGCAAAACACCAGAGAGGTAACTCCAGCCAACGAAAGCTCAGCAGTTTAGGTACCTAGTTAAAGAGCCTGAGGTTGGCAGTTTGAGTGTCCACTGTCCATCCTTGACAAGGGCTGTACTTGATGACCCAAAGAGTCAATTCCACCTATACAGTTCCAAGGTTGTTGTTGTTGTTGTTGCTGCTGCTAAAAATAAAATGGGGGAGAGGCTTCCAAGAGTGGGGTGATGCTCCTGGTGAATGGACCATCCTCCATGTCCAAGAGTACCTGCTCTATGCCCTCTCTGCACCCACTGGTCATCTGCTGCTTCACCAGCGCAGTGGTTAAATGCCTGTACTGCAGCTAAAACTATGCTCATGACCTGGGGTTCAATCCCAGGTAGCTGGCTCATGGTTGACTCAGCCTTCCATCCTTCTGAGATCGTTAAAATAAGTACCCAGCTTGCTGGGGGGGGGGCAATGTGTACCCTGCATACTGTAATTAAACTGTAAACTGTCTAGAGACTACTTGAAGTGGTGTGGGGCGGTATATAAGCAGAACTCTTTGCTTTGCTTTGCTTTCATTTGCCAAATGGTGAGAACAGGGATGATGGTTGTAATGCCAAATGTATGGATGCAGTGATTCAGCAATAAATATTTTAAAAATTAAAACATAAATAAAAGGACAAATGGCAGTGCCCTTGCCACCCAAAGTCTGCAGAAGCATAAATTAAAATGGCATCCACATCCACAAAACTGCATTGAAATGAATTAATCTTAGAAGCAAACATTTTTAAAAGCCTCCTGCTGGTCAATTTAAAAAAGAAAAAAGGAAACCCACTTTGGAAGCCCATTCAAATAAATGTTTACCTTTTCATGTGAATGATAAAAATCTAAATAGATTTAAACAACGCTTGAATGAAGTTTGTATTGTCTCTGTGAGTACAGCATTAATCATAGACACAATCTTGTCTTTGTCTTGTGTTTTTGCACCTATATGACTCCAAGCAATGTGATTCCAAAGTAACAAGCAAGGTATACCAAGAAGCACCTTGCCTTTGTATGTGTCTTTCAGGGAGGGGGGCATCTCCTGACTCTCGATGGAAAACATCCTGAGGCACCAAATCATATCTTCATGAGGATACTTGAAGTTAGATTGTTTCCCACAGAGTGTACATCACACCTGGTATCGGAAGGAAAGATGCATGGCTCTCGAGAGAGCAAGAAATTAAGGGGGGTGGGGAGTAAGGAAGAAAATGCTTCCTCGGCCTGTACAACTCTTTAGAGAAAATAATAGCTTTGTTTGAGCCAGATGGAGTAGATTTCATGT
This sequence comes from Phrynocephalus versicolor, assembly GCA_023846285.1. Classification (NCBI taxonomy): domain Eukaryota; kingdom Metazoa; phylum Chordata; class Lepidosauria; order Squamata; family Agamidae; genus Phrynocephalus; species Phrynocephalus versicolor. The sequence continues at coordinate 21,368,754 of JAHTLZ010003526.1, read as the reverse complement.
GCCATTAAATGCCAATCCTCCCTTCTGTAAGACAGCAAAGCTACTCAATAACTTTCCATCATCAAAACTCCTGCTGTACCATTAGATCATAAGTCACTGACAATTCCATTAGAAAGCAAAAGAAATGGAAGATTGGGCTCCATCTGCTATCCCTCCTTCACCAACCTGTTGACAAATTGCCTTTCTCCCAGATCCCCATCTAATAATATGGATACTTTTTTTGCTGTATGTTAAGTTCTCAAGCATCTTATTCACTGTAAAGATTGGCCCTCTCAATCAGTAAATATGTCTAGGGTTAAAAGGTGGAGTCTTCTAGACCAAGTGGTCACTTTCCCCCAAAGTTCTCACATGTTCACTGTCTTGACTTTGGATTTCTCCCTCAGAGAAGTGCTATCAAATATCCATGGCAACATTTACTAATTGCACTCCCAAGATTCTCAAGTTTGACATTCTTTTTGGCTTCTCCCTTTTCACAGTTTCAGCTGTCAGTTCACTGAATTCACTGCCCCACCCAACAAAAGAAGAGTGAGTCTCCTACTTCACTGAGGCACATCGTATCACTCTCTGTCAAAGTTATTTATCTGGCTGATAGGAAGCAATTTTTTTCTGACTCAGGTTTATCAGTTGTTTGCTGAAGGAAATTGCTGTCAATCTAGGCTGATGGAAAGACTGGCTGAACATCTGCTTCAAAGTTTAACTGCTTTTGCCATAATTCCCTGTCCCCAAAGAACCTTTGGGGAGCCTCAGTTCTACCATTAACAAGGAATTTGCAACATCCTCACCAGCTATTTGTCTGCTGCTTTCCTTTATACACCATTTTTCTGAGGACAATCCACAATGTCAGACAACACGATTAAAACAATCAAACATATCAAAGCATATAACAAACATAACAATCTAAAAACAGGGTAGATTTTGTGGAATCATAACAGAAGTGATGAGAACGTGTACATATAATTATCTGTGGCTCCAATCCCATGGAGATAATTCTGCCATTCAGAATCCCTGCAAAGATTTCTAGTTTGCAGAGGCTCAGAAAGCATTGCAGCAACAATACAAAAATATCACCTGACATCTTTAATCACTGGTACCTTTAAATGATCAATCCTAGATTAGTTCAGTTGACATGGGGATTCATACAAATTCAAATAAATAAATAAATAAATAAATAAATACATACATACATACATACATACATACATACATACATACATACATACATACATACATACATACATACATATTTCCTTGATACAAGGAAAAAATTTCTCATTCACTCTGTAAGTTGGCTATGGTTACACTCCCCACCATATATCCAGGAGTTAGTATAATTTGTTATTTCTAAAAAGACCACAGAGATGCAATATTTGCAAGAGCAAGGTACATAGAAGCTCAAGAGTCTTTCCTTCCTATCTGATATTTATCTAAGCATATCTCCCTTTTCCTTAACAACTGTCACCATTAGGCTCAGAGCAATATAAGTAGGGATGTTCACAGTTTTGGTTGCCATGTGCTATGCAGATGAAGCCAATGTAGCATGACACTGTGAATGAAGAAGGAAGGAATCCCAGTGGTGCTCTTCACTCCATTGGAGTCTACTTCAGAATTCATATAACCTTTCAGTCTTCTCTTCTCCAGGCTAAACCTACCCAGCTCTCCAACTGTTCCTTCTAAGTTATGGCTGCAGGCCCTTGCTCCTTTGGAACATGTTACAGCCCCTACATATACTTTAACTTGGATTCCAGCATTGACTAGGAGGTTGGACTCAATGACCTTATGGCTCTGTTTCAACTTAATTTCACTGCAGGCCATTCCCTTCTCAACTACATTTCCTGTTCTGTTTGCTTCAATTTTGCTTCTGGATTGATCAACAATGCCTTTTGCTTCTCTTCGGGCTACAGCCAGCACCAGAAATACAAGTGCAAACACTGAAGGAGAAGTCCAATCACAATGGAATGAAGAGACTTGCATATTCTGATTGGTTAAATGAAAAAGGAATACCTATTGCTACCTTCAGCATTCCAAAACTGCTATCTATGATTCCAAAAGACTGAGATAAAACCTACGTTCCTTTTAGATCTTGCTGAGTATTTCTGCAGTATGGAAAACCATAATTCTTGCAGAATTTCATAAATGTTATATTGCGATAAACTGTGCAACATTAGGATTATGAGACATCTAATGGTATGTGTTGTATCTCTATGCACCAGCTGGAATGATATCTTCCACCCTAGAATCTGATTTCCCCAAGTGTTTACCCACTGCTTCAGTAGCAACAAGACCATTCCTTTCTCCATCCATGTGGACCGAGTGCAAAGCACCTGGCTTGCTTTCTTCTGTCTGATTTTGTTACGTATGATCTGCTGCATGGGACTGTATCTTCATTTTGTTCAGAACATGAACTCTCTTGGGCTAGGTTTACTTAGCAAGGACAAAGCAGAGCCTACAAGAGAGGTGGAGAAGAAAAGGGTAACAGAGTGGCTACCACAGTAAAATTCACATGCAAAAGAGTATGCTCATTTCATAGTAAACGAAAGCACTCCTCCAAACCGATTCACCCATATGTATAGGTCTTCTGCACAGTTCTCCCCCTAGTTGACCTGTGCATCTAAAACCATTGGATTCTAAATCTGGAAGTGATCCCAAGTGTCAGTGAATCAACACTCTCTCAATGCAGGAATCCATTACAAAAAAAATCCACGACAGATGGGCCTCCAAACAGCCCTATAAAACTTCATTGAAAGAGATGTAAGCATTTTCTGTGGTAGGCCATCACCAAATCCTCTTACTTCCATTCCCATTTATTCAGAATAGCCTTTCTTTTAAATCATTGCTTGGGTCCTATTTTTTGGAGGCAGAGAAACAAGCTTGCTCCATTTTCCATGAGACAGCCCTACCAATATTTGAAGTCACATAGCCTTTCAGTCTTCTCTTCTGCAGGCTAAACCTCCCCACCTCCCCAACTGTTCCTTCTAAGTTATGACTGCAGTCCCTTGCTCCTTTGGGGCATGTTACAGCCTCTACATATACTTTAACTTGGACTCCAGCACTGACTAGGAGGCTGAACCCAATGGCCTTATGGAGGCATGTCCAAACATTGGCCCTCCTGATGTTTTGGACCACAACTCCCAGAATTCTAAGCTTTGATTGCCAATGGCAAAGGACTGTGGGAGTTGTGGTCCAAAACATCTGGATGGCCCAAGTTCGGACATGCCTGGCCTTATGGGTCCTTTTCAACTTCATGATTGTGTGATTCCATATGATTCGATGATTTTATATTTTTCAGATTAACTGATCCACTTAAAAGGAATGTCATCTGTAGGCTTGTCAGCATCAGAGGAGAGCTACAGTGAAGCCTCTGCTTTGGGACAGCTCTTCTCAGTAAACATAAACTTTCCAGACAGCAAGAACATCTCCTTCTCTAAAGACTGGAACTGAAATAATGACAAAACACTGAAGCAATACACAGAGGAATAACAACTTAACTCCATAGCAACAGAGCAATTTGTAACTATGGGAGGAGCAACCACAAAGAGAGAACACGGCAAGGCAGCCATAGTCATCTGTGCTGCTGTATTTAGCAAGTATTTTAGCAGCCATTCTCCTGCATTTATCATCTGGTAACTTAGTCATTATTATAATTCCACAAACACAAGTCACCGTCATTTACCAACAAGCTGATTTTAAACTTCAGAAAGTAGCAAGGTGAGTGGTTAGAGAAACAGTTCTGTACATATTTACCCAACTCCCATTGAATTAAATTGAGGCATGCTCCCAGGTAAGTTGGTAAAGGTTACACACACAAGTATTAAGTTTTAAAAAGCCAGTTTGGAGCAAAAGGAAGAGAAGTTGAGTGGATGTTGTACACAGTCCAAAGGTTAAAAGTCTGTATTTGATCACTAGAATATTTACAATCAAATTGTAGCCTTGGGCTAATACAGGTCTTCATAATTAGAGATGGGCATGAACTGAAAAAATGGTGATTCGTTTTGGTTCAGTTCATTTTAGGGTTTAGAATGGTTTGTTTCATTTTTAATGATTTTTTGAAATAAATGTTTCATTGTTTTGTTGATTTGTTATTCGTTTTTCCCGCTTTCCATGATTTAATCCCACAGCAGCGGCAGCGGGGCAATCCTGGCCTCGTGGCAGGGGCTTTTTCAGGCATTGGCCTGGGGCCAGTGCCTCTTTTTCCCCCAAGCACTGACCGCGGGTCGGCGCTGGTTTTATTTTATATATTTTTTCTTTATTTTAGGGTGCTACCCCAGCCACCTCGGGGCTGGGTCAGTGCTCCTTTTTATTTATTTATTTTTATTTTTATTTTTTTTACTGCCAACCACATGGCCCACGCTACAGCTGTAGCGCGGGCCGGCCGGCTTTTTTTTCTGGTTGCCCCTCCCTACAGCCAGGAAGACTGGATCTCCAGGAAGGACCAGCACCAAGTAGGAGACGTCTCAGGCACGACCATTAACAAACCAAACTGAACCAAACCATTTTTTTCGGTTCCATTTGTTTCATTCTAAATCCACTCTGAGGTTTGTTATTCATTTCATTACGCAACAAAATGAATAATAAATAACAAAACAAACTAAAAGTTCATTTCTTGCCCATCTCTATTCATAATTGGAGGCACAACTTTTCTGAGATTGATTCACTAAAAGTACCCAAGTTCCCCAAATCATGGCTAAATGTTTATGTCAATTTCAAAATGCAGGCTGAAAAGTTAAGCCAAGAGTGCTGGTTTTAAATTTCATCTCTGGCAATGTTGATTGAATTGTCCCAGAATTGCCAGACAAATCTGCTCGAAGACAGTAAGAGAGGTAAAGAGATAAGACAAACAGTTGCAGGTTTGACCTCAAAGCTCAGCAAATGATGGTACTGTTTGCATATGAAAGATAATGCAAAAGCAAACATCTGAGTTCAAATGGGAAATGCAGATTATCACTGGAACATAACTGGAGAACAGGACCTGCAGTTTAGTTCATTAATCAGTCCAAAACCCAAGGGTAAGGCAGGCTCCATACTCCCTGTTGCTGTTGTCATACGCTGCAAAGTCACCTATGACTTATCGAGACCCATGAATGAGAGATCTCCAAAATGTCCTGTCCTCAACACCCCTGCCCAACTTTTGTAAATTCAAGCTCATTGCTTTCTTTAGAGCAGTGTTTCCTAACCTGGCGGTTTTGATCTCTCCAAGGGGATTGCAAAAGACTGATTTCTCAATGTTCATCTACTGTTTTGGCACTTTCTTCTATCACTTTCATTGATTGTTTTTTCAAGCGTAGAGGGGCAGAATGGTTTCCTCTAAGCAAGCTTCATGGCCTACATACCGACTTTATATAGGCATCTGGTTGGGCACCTTAAGGCTTTTGATTACAATGAGAGGGATTTTTGTATGTTTTATGATGTTTTCACCCAGCTACATGCAACAGAGAGTATCTGTTCTCAACAACCTTGTCAGATGGCTTATGATAGCATGCAATAAATTGGGTAATTTGAGCTAGAATTTGGGATGCTGCGTTACCCCAGAGAAGTTTGTGAATACAAGCCCATAACCTAGCCATTTTAACATAGTATGTTGTTTTATTTCATATTCTTTTTTTAAGTGAAGGACAGAGACCAATTATTCTCATTAGCCCACAAGGACAGAACAAGATATAAGTGGCTTAGAGGGACATTGTCAACTCTCATTTCTAAAGCTAATTAAATAAATTCCATGTACCATTCAGATAGATCATCTTTTACAAGACGGCAAGGTCTTTCCTGGATTTGTTGTATCTTCCTTTTGACTATTGCAACCAAAGATAGGGAAGAAAGGCAGTAGAGCACAAAGATTCACATCAGGGTCAACTAGAGGAATTAAACATGCTATTGCCACCATAAGAACAGTATATTTTTGATTTGGCATCAACTTTTTGTAGGGCTGATAAGTCTCAGGAAGAGATGGGCATGAAACAACCTTTTGGTTCATTTTGTTATTTGTTATTCATTTTGTTACATAATGAAATGAATAACAAACTGCCCCCTCTAAGAGAAATGAAATGAAACAAAATGGAAATTTCTGTTCTGTTCTGTTCTGTTCTGTTTTGTTTTGTTTGCTGGTGTCTCCTACCTGGTCCGGTCCTCCTGGCTGCAGGGAGGGGGCGTCCAGAAAAAAAAGGCCGACCGGCTGTGCTACAGCTGGTAGGCGGCCACATGGTCAGCAGTAAAAAAAAAAGAAAATAAATAAAAATACAATAAAAAATAAAAACCTGATCCAGCCCATGGGCCACCAAACTGCCCCACAAGCACGGGACCCAACCCACAGGCTATGGAACCATCCCACAGGATGGCAAAAGTTTAAAAAACAACAACAACAAAACGATTTGACGTGTGAACCCCAGTATGGACCCGTGAGCACCAGACCTGACCCACAGGTTGCCGAACCAGCCCGTGGGCTGGCATAAGTTAAAAAAAAAAAAGCTGACTGGCCCATTCTACAGCTGGTAGGTGGGCCATGTGGTTGGCACAAAAATAAAATAAAATAAAATAAAATAAAATAAAATAAAATAAAATAAAACCCAATCTGGCGCACACTACAGCTGGTAGGCAGGCCACATGGTTGGCAGTAAAAAATAAAAATAAAATAAAATAAAATAAAATAAAATAAATAAAATAAAAATAACCCCATCCAGCCCACTAGCCAGCAGGATTAAAAAAATATAACAATAAAATAATTAAATAATAAAATACCCCACCGGTGGGTTTTTTTTTTAAAAAAAGAAATTAAAAATAACCACAAACCTGAACTAAAATGAATTATGAAATGAATTTTTTTTCTAAAAATTCATTTCGTAATTAACAAACCAAACTGGACCGGAAAATGAACCGAACCGAAACAAATCACATTTCCCCCCCGGTGCGTGCTCATCTCTAGTCTCAGGGTACCCAGCTGTAATATTGTGCAACTGCTATGCTTGCTTCAACCTCCAGGCAGGAAAACAAATCTCTGGGTGACCAGGAATGGAAGAGTAGATTGATCAATCTTTGTGTGAAAGATTACTTTAAAGTTTGGTCCTCCTATATGCCTCTACTGCCCATCAAAAGAAGAGGTGACACACGAGAGAAAAAATTGTCCAGGACTCTCTCAAGATCACCCTGAAAAAAACACCAAAGTAACAGCAGGTTGTTGTTGTTGTTGTTGTTGTTGTTGTTGTTGTTGTTGTTGTTGTTGTTGTTGTTGTTGTTGTTGTTGTTGTCGTCGTCGTCGTCGTCGTCGTCGTCGTCGTCGTTGTCGTTGTCGTTGTTGTTGTCGTTGTTGTCGTTGTCGTTGTCATTGTCGTTGTCGTTGTTCATTTTAAAAAGAGAACAGCTATGAGACCTGGTCATACTGAATTATTTCCAGTCTTGCTAAAAATTCTGTTTCTTGGGAAAGTTGAGAGCTTTAGTCTTATAGACATTTATTTGAAAATAAGTACCACTGGAGAGTGACTATTACTCCATTATTACTTCTAAGTATACATCTTGAGGACATGAATATTAGACAAGGGCAAATATTTCCTTGAAGTTACACCGAAAGAAAGGGGTAAAGTGAAGGCATAAAATTGAGACAAAATGGACTCAGGGGTGTGGGTATAACCTAAAAATCCTTCTATGCTGATCCCTCCTCCCAATTATGAGCATTCTGTGTTTGTATGGCACATCTCAAAGTGGGGGGAAAGAGGATCCAGGACTGGTACAGTACAATTTATTTCCTGAAGTGAAAAAGAAAATTGCATCCTTCCCATTTACATATGGAGAAGTGGCATATGAAATGTACACGGCACACTGATTACAGTTACAGTAGCTTGATGCTACTTTAACTGCCATGGCTTTACCCTAGTGTTGCCGTTAGTCCAGATTTTGGGTGAACTGCGCCACATTTTCAATCTTGCCTTCCCCTTGGTATGGGGCTTTCACGTTCCGGACCTGATGAGTGAGGACTTTGAAATTTGGTAGCAAATAGGGGGGAAATAAAACATAGTGACAAGCTCAACCCTGCTGCTGAGTTAGATGTCCACTTTATTTCCCAGACAATGAAGGCTAAAACTAACGAACAAAAATGGAAACCCTTCACTTTGTGCCTTGGTTCTGGGGACCTCCCCTTGGATGTAGCCTTCAAGAAAAAGAATTAGCATGGCAGAAGGCCAGCTCTTGATTCAGGAAACACAATTGCCTATGCTTGTTTCTCTCTTGGCAGTACAGATGACTGGGCTGAGAGGTCTGGGGTCTTTTTAAAGCATCCAGTGTATGGCAGTGCAATGGGGGAATAGGTCAGCACATCAGTTTCAGAGCAGTACTTTACTTCATTCCTCAGAGGGTTCAAGAATTAGGGCTGCCTTGTATTGTACTCAGCACGTTGGCCTGCCACACATAAGTTTAATTATCTAATTTTTGATGGATTCTAGGGACAGTTTGAATGAGTGAAATATGCCTGATTTATTTAACTACATTTATTTTTTTTAAAGTAGCTTAATTTAAGGAGTAGGTGCTATTTAATGAACTAAAAGTAAAATACACTTTCCTAACAATAATCACTTTTGAGTGGGTAGTGGTGGGTTCTTATAACTTAAAATTCAATAATTTATTTTAATTTCCATAAAATATGAAATCCATAAAATATGCAATGGGTTATCTAAGTTCAAAATGTATTCACATTTAGTGAGCTGTAGAAAAATACAAGATATAGGGTCCTATCAGAAACTGATTAAACACTATGCTTTATTCATTTAATTGCTACCTTACCTTTCTCCTAATACTGCAACCAATGATGTCACTTGCCCAGTCTTCTCTCTGAGTTATATGTCATAAATTAAATTACTGTAGGAGTATATTGTTATGGCTGTTTCTGAATATATTAACTTATATTGTTATATGCCATTTTAAAGCAGAAACATTCTCCATTTTGGTTATCCTTGCCTTCCATTTTGTTTATTTTGCTTTCTCTTTTTACCAGTGCAACAACAGCCTCTTTATGTGGAATCCTGGCCATTTTGCTTTGGAAGAAGACTTTAAATTCTCTTCCATTTAGCACTAGTGCATTCTTCTGAACTACAGCTTTGAAATCTCAGTATCACACTGAACTGCAAATCCGAGCATTGCACAGGAAATGGTGTAATGGCCATTGCAGCTCATACTGTGATTCTAACTGGCAAAATGGCAGTTAGAGATACTCAATAGACCAATTTGGAAAAAAAACTAATGTGGCGGCAGGCCAAATTGATAACTACAGGCCTGTCACCAATATTTCTTATATGAGCAAAGTCCTGGAGAGGGTGGTGGCAGATCAGCTTCAGGGTCTTCTGGAGGACACAAACGCCCTCAATCGTTTTCCGTTGGGCTTCAGGCCAGGCCATAGTATGAAAACGGCATTGGTCGCCCCGCACGATGACCTTTTGAGGGAGTCTGACAGGCAAAACATCCCTGTTGGTCTTCCTTGATCTCTCAGTGGCCTTTGATACCAACAACCATGGTATCCTTCTGGGGAGGCTCTCTGAGTTGGGGATTGGAGACACTGCTTTGCAGTGGTTCCGTTCCTTCTTGGAGGACCATCCCCAGTGAGTGCAGCTGCATGACTTCTGCCCCTTGGTCCCTCAATTGTGGGGTGACACAGGGGTTGGTCATTTCTCCCATGCTCTTCAACATTTATATGAGGCCACTGGGAAGGGTCATAATGGGGTATGGAGCTTCATGTCACCTATAGGATCGGCCAGCGATCAAACTTGGCTCGACCAACGTGGATGTCGCGGGTGCACTCGCTTCGTGTGGCCACACCTAAAGAGGCCTGGAAAACTTCAACTCATAACCGGGCCTTTTCCGTGGTTGGCCCGACTCTTTGGAACCATCTTCCAAGAGAAGTGCACCTTGCAGAGTCCCTGCGGGCCTTTCACAGAGCTTTAAAGGCCCTGCTCTTTCGCTAGGCCTTTGGTGACCTAGTTTAATGCTATTGCTTCCCCCCCCCACCGCCATCTGTTTAATTAGTTATTGCTGTTTTACGCTGGGGTGCATACTTTGTTTTAAATTGTTTGTATTGCATTGTCTGTTTGCTTGTATTACTAGGCTGACCTGGTTCAGCCCCTGTACACCGCCCAGAGTTCCATTAGGAAGATGGGCAGTATAGAAGCTCTCATAATGAATAAATAAATAAATATATGCGGACGACACCCAGCTCTATATCTCCTTTCCATCTTCTGCAGTGGATGCAGTTCTGTCCTTTCAGCAGTGCTTGGCAGCCATCTCGGATTGGATGGGGACTAATAGGCTAAGGTTGAACCCAGACAAGACAGAGTTCCTGCATTTGGGGGCCCCTGGGGTCTGTGGGTTGGGGAACTCCCTCACTTTGGGGGGGGTGACTCTCTCTGTGAAGGATGGTTTCTGCAGTTTGGGCATCCTGCTGAAGCCGGCGCTTACCATGGAAACCTAGGTTGTGTCCATGGTCTGTTACACTCATTATCAACTGCAGAGTATTGCCCATCTGTGGGCCCTCCTTGACATCAGGGTGTTAACTGTATTGGTTCATGCACTTGTAATCTCGAGAATAGACTACTGTAGTGCTCTCTACATGGGGCTGCCCTTGAGGTTAATGCGGAGATTGCATATAGTGCAGAATAGAGCTGACAGGCTTCTAATGGGGAAAAGAAGTCATTAACATATTACCCCCATGCTGGCAGCTCTGCCTTGGTTGCCGGTATGCTACCGCTTTGACTTTGAGGTTTTGATGTTAACATACAAAGCCCTAAACAATTTGGGACCTCATTATCTTACAGAGTAGCTCCTCCCAAGAACAACTGCCAGGATCACCCGTGCTAGCCGGGCAGGACACCTGGTAATCCCTACCCGAGGGAGGCCCGGAAAGTTGTAACAAGGAGTAAGGACTTCTCGGTGGTTGCTTCCCATTTATGAAACCAACTACCCCCTGAAATTCAGCTAGTACCCTCTCTTCAAATTTTAAAAAAACTATTGAAGACCTGGTCGTATAGAATGGCCTTTCCTGATTGCTCAAACATCCAATAAGACTACTCTTTTTACCACTTATCTTTTCTGTTTTCTCCCTGTTTTACCATCTCCTGCTATTTTTATCTTCATTTTATCTTCATTTTAATTTATTGTTGTTGATTTATGTATATTTTGTTTTATGCTCCTTGTGTTTTGTTTTTTAAAATGTATTCCTTTATTAGCTTGTCATGTGATGCCATGTTGTAAACTGCCCAGGGTAACCTTAGCGCTAGATGGGCGGTATAAAAGTCAAATAAATAAATAATAAAATAAATTAAATAAATCTTCCTATCTCTTGGAGATGCATTTTTTCAAAGTCACCTTCCTCTTTTTTTCTGATTTCGTAAACAAATTGAGCAGAGAATCAAAGAGGCACATGTTCCCTGTATGCACATCTGATGTGCTTATTATATTAGAACTCTCTTCAAATGGGGAAAAAACTAATTATTACAAACAGAAAATATCCCACGGCCACTGAAAATAACAGGGTGTACAAAGCTCACAAAAGCCTACTGTGTGCATGCCCTCTCCCCATCAGCTTTTTCATCAGAAAAAAAAGCAAGGATGCTTTTAGAATGGGGGAAAAATCATCTTTTCACAGGAAAAAAGTAATGCAATGCCTGCTGGTTCAGAAAAGTATTTAATTGCGCCTACCAGAGTTTACTAAGCGTGAGATCATGGAAGGAAATTGATTGCAATTTGGACCACTTAGCGCAGTAGTCAAACTGTTATACTACAATGTGATCTCTGCTCACAAACTGGTTCAAGCCCAGCAGATTCAGATATCCGATTCAAGGTTGACTCAGCCTTCCATTCCTCTGAGGCTGGTAAAATGAGTATCCAGCTCATAGGGGGTGGAGGGCAATGTGAACCCTATATAATTAAATTATAAACTGTCCAGAGCATGCTTTAAGTGCTATGGACTGGTATATAAGCAGCACTTGCGAAGTAGCACAGTACAGTAGTTGTTTTAAAATTTGGATATGTTTGTACAGTATATAGGAGCACAACATTTTAAAAGCATCACATTCGAACAAGTCTGTTCTGAATCTCAGAAGGGTACAATCAATCAGTTTGAACACTCAGTGAAAGTGACAGAACAGAAAAGAAAACTAAAACAAGACATTCCAGCTAGGGATGGGCACCTTATGAAAAATGACACGCTGCTTCGTTGTTTTGTAAGCTTATGAAACCTTACGAAACAAAATGAAACAACAGTGTGTCATCAAGAAATAACACGAAACACCATTTGTTGGTTGTTTTGGAAATGAAACGATTCATCCTAGCCTCTTGATCCAGCCGTCTTGAGAACAGGAGGTGTATCTTTAAAGTGATTGATTTGTTTTTCTTTCTTCCCGCACCTTAGCGGTGGAGATAGCTTAACTCTGATCTTTATCTGCCTGGCGCAGCTAGCCAGAAGATGAGCTCTTCCATTTGCCGGCTGAGTCTGCAAGTTGATTTAAACTGATTGTTTTCCTTTCCTGATTAAGTAGGATTGTGGAGTGGTTTTTTTATATTTTCCTTGCCGCACCGCCAATCAGCTATTGAGCTTATCTCTGTGATCTATCAGTGCAGCAGCTAGCCATTAGGCTTCTAGCTTGTTTGCAGAAGGTTCTTTGGTTGAAAGGAAATTGATTGGAAGGTTTGAGGGTTTTTGATTTAGGGCAGCAGGCTTGGTTGAAAAACTTTGATCTTTCTGTGCATGCCTTCTGAACACATTCAAGAGGAATTCTAGAAAGGCAGTCATACTAAACTGTTGCCAGCAACAACAGCAAGTCCAATGGCACTTTAACAGATGTGTTGTGCATCAGATGGAGTGGGATGGAACCCACAGAATCATGTCCTCTAATCAATTTGTTAGCCTTTAGGGTGTCACAAGCCTCTCTGCTTTTTTATATTTTGCTTTTACATTTATTTATCTTATTAAAGACATCTGAAAGAGGAGGGCAAGGGAAGCAGGTTCTTGTGGGGTTTTTTTGCCCGTTTCTGCTCAATCTAGCATGACAGTACTGGAACCAAAATTCAAGCCACTACTCAATTCAGATATTCAATTACCACAAACCTAAAAAGAAGAAGGGCGTAGCAGTGATGAACAGGGCCAGGATTTGCCTTATCATTTTTCTCAGACTGCAAGAATAAGAAGAAAAAGACAAGAAAAATATCAACCCAAAACTTTACCGAGTGTAATTAACTTATGGCACTCACTGTCAGAAATGTACTGACAGTGACAGATTTAAACAGCTTTAAAATGGGATTAAGCAAGTTTATGAAGCATAGTTCTACTATGTTATTTGCTAGGGACACGCACTGGAAAGCTGAAACACAAAATGAATTAGGAATTTTTGAGGACTGACAATGGGTCAGAGAAAAAGTTCAGGGATGCTCCCAAGATAAATCTTCATCTCTCAGAGATCTCTCATGTTACCTACACCTGTCAGTTCTGGGTTAGGGTTAGGGTTCGGTAAAACAAAAAGTATGTGATAAAAAGCAGGGGGGGGGGAGAATCCCAAGCATCATTATCTAGAAAATGCTGATCCTGCACCAAAGGAGAGAGAGGGAATTGCAGGTACTGTATACCTTGAAATGTGTCTCCAGTCATTGAGGAAATGGAGAGGGTCACAGAGCCAGGTCACCTGCTGGTACCTGCATTTAAAAAAAAGCTATAGGGTGAAATCAGGGAATTCAAGATACAGCAGCAATATGCTTTCTTTCTAGAAAAAGAAAGTGATTTTCCCACTATATACCACTATTGCAATTGCAAGGTTAGAAAGTCGTTAGCTGCACTTTCTTTCAGGGGATGAGATGATATAGATCTTTTCCATTTAGAATTTCTCCAGGAACACTAACAAATAGCCACACCTGGGAGCATTAATCACACTTGGAGTGAAATCTGAAATTAGCAAGAGAAATAATGGATTGGGCATGCTCAGCGGGAAAGCCTCTAATGTTTGCAACACAGTAATTTCCAAACCAAATTACTTCAAACAAGTCAGTTGATCACAAAGGACAGAGAGGCACAGCAAGGGTCAGACTCTGAAATAAAACTGTTCTGATTTGGGGCACATGTAAAGTGATAAAATAAAGGCCAAAAACAGACGTTGTGACTATTTATTGGTGCCAGAGAGATGCAATTGAGAAATCAGACCTCAATAGAATCCCCCTACTTAAATCCTGAAGACAAGTCATGAAACAAAGTGAGCTCATTTGCTGATTCCAGGGAATGAGGGAAGCCCTGGACCCATAAAAGACATATACTGAATACACAACCCCACAAAAATCAATATTTTGCTTAGTTATTTTTGAAATATGACCGTCCATCTCATTCCAAAATGCTTTCACCTTGGGGTACTTAGACTATAGATGAGCTGGCCTGAAAGCCTTCCTAAGGGCAGATCAGACAAAAAAACAAAAGGAGGAGGAGGAGGAGGAGGAGGAGGAGGAAGAAGAAGAAGAAGAAGAAGAAGAAGAAGAAGAAGAAGAAGAAGAAGAAGAAGAAGAAGAAGAAGAAGAAGAA
>JAHTLZ010003526.1:21340847-21354220 GCA_023846285.1 Phrynocephalus versicolor | reverse complement strand
CAACAACAACAACAACAACAACAACAACAACAACAACAACAACAACATTGCGGCACCATGAAGCCTAACTGCTATATTGCAATGTGAGCTTTTGTGGACAAGTGTCTCTACAAGGAGACCTTGGGATGATCAGTGTTGTATGTTGTGTCTTGATATTTTGGGTGCCTATATATCTGTATTTTTGCATTTTGTAATACACATGCACACATGCATGCGCGTGTGTGTGTGTATGTGTGTGTGTGTGTGAGAGAGAGAGACCTTTTATTGCTTTTTCTTTGTATTTTATTCTTCCAATTTATATTTATTTTGTTGTTCTCCACCTTTGTGTAAGCAGGAGGTATATAAATCATAAATAAAACTAAACTAAAAACATGTCCACTTCATAAGGCCATTGAGTCCAACTCCATGCTCAGTGCAAGAATCTGAATCAAAGTAGATCTGAGATATGGTTATCTTATTTTCTGTTGAATGCCTCTAGATGTAATCAGTTCCATTCTTGTACTGCTTTAAAACATAAAGTGTTCTGCCCCCCACCCCCAAAATTGAACCTAAATCTGGCTTCTTGTAGCTTGAGCCCATTATTACATGTCCTGCAGTCTGGGATGATCAAGAGCAGATCCTACCTTTTCACTGTGTGACCATCTTTCAAGTATTTGAAAAGTGCTGCCATATCTCTCCTCAGAAATTTGCCCCCAGACAAAGAGAAATGCCTCCTGGGCACAAGCTGGGGATGGTGCAGCATTTCACACCTCACAATGACCTCCCTCGAAGGCCCCTGATGATATTCAGTTCGTCTCCCAGGAAGCATTACTCTGGAACAATGAAAATGCTGGGTGGCTAATGCCGAAATACATGCCAGAGAGAGAGAGGGGGGGGGCAGTTACTTCACGTCCTTCTTTGTTCCACAACTAGTGTTGTACCGTGACAGCATTGGTCACAATCACATGGTTTCTGTTTCAGTGTTCCCATGACTGTGATAACTTGAATTTGTCTAGCTTCCTTTGGGGGGGGGGGTTTAAAACTTTTTTTGATTTTTCAATTACTGGTTATTAGGGTTTCATACGCCAATGCAGCAGAATTAAAATTATTTTCTTATTCATTTGTGTTGCATGGTTTTTCCCGTAGGAAAAGTAATGGCATATGCTGCTTTAGTCACTATCCACTAGATGGACACAAAAGCTGTGCTAACAATGCCCACCTGTTGCATGACAGTTGTTACTACACGGTGTCTTGTCTCAGAACAGAAAGCGGGAACAAAGAGTGAAAAGGGAAAACCCTACCTCAGCACAAGGTACAGGATTGTCCCGCTTAAAACCTGTTCTGGGGGCATGGTCGAGACAAATTTCAGTACTTGCACGACGGACATGAAGTAAAAAAAAATGTACTGCTCCTAAGCACAAGACTAACAGAGACAAAATGGAAGTGAAGTAATTGCCTGAGAGAGAGAGAGAGAGAGAGAGAGAGAGAGAGAGAGAGAGAGAGAGAGAGAGAGAGAAATTGGAGAAGGAGGGTGAGGAAAGGAGAATAATCCTTCTTCCTTTTCTCCCAGCTGCATTGCTTTGGCCTGATGCCAAATTCTCCTTTGTAGTATTCAGATAATGTAGTATTTCCCAGATTTGCCTCAGCATTTCACTCAAACTGAAAGACATACTCTTGTTTTCTTTCTCGTTTCATTGTTCAGGATGCCCTTCGCTCCCTGAAATCAACCTAGGTAATAACAATCAGAACTGCTGCCCACATTCTGTGAAGAACTCTTGGCTTCCTGCCACAAGCAGGCAGGTCAGAAGCTGAACAGTTCCCCAGCTGCTGTCATCGGCTGCTCCCCTCATCTCCTCTTGGCGTCCAGCTACACGGCTGAGTGGAGACCAGCCAGTGTGCAGAGAAGCTTCAGAAGGGGGCAGGGGACTCACCCTTCAGTTCTTCTACATAATGAAAGTTCACAAAAATGAGCAGCCGTGGCAACCTTTTGTCTCGCTATAGCTTAACCTGAAGCACCATTGCTGTTAGATATGCTGCCAAGGCACATCCTTTGGGACTCCGAAGTACAAGCATCAGAAGTCAGAAAGTTCTCTTGAATTAAAAAGGGAGTGTTATCACTTTAAATTTATTTCAGAAGGTATATTCTTCTCCCATATCCCGATTTTCCTTCCCCTCTGTCTCCTATATTTTTCATTCACCTCCCAAATCTACAGACATTGAAGCAGCTCCTGGAAAAATCCACTTGGGCCTGACTTGACTTGCTCCTCAACAGTGCATTGGAATGAGAGGGACCACCACCCATCCCACAATTCTCACCACAACTTGCTTCCTGAGCCAAAGGGCCACCACTGCTCCATCCTCTGAAGTGAGAACAGTTGTCTTGTTCTAGATAACCTAGAATAATATCACACAGAAAGGCAAATGGGAACACCTTGCCTCCAAAGTCGCTTCTGAGAATGGTGATCTCCTTCAAAGGAACCCTCCCTAAAGCAAAGCAAAGTGTTCTGCTTATATACCACCCCTTAAAGCATTCTCTGGGCAATTTACAATTTAATTATGCATGCTATGCCCCCCACCCAAAAAGCTGGGTAGTTATTTTACCGACCTCAAAAGGATGGAAGGCTGAGTGAACCTTGAGCCTGCTACCTGGGACTGAATCCCAGGTCATGAACACAGTATTGCAGTATTGCAGTTTAACCACTGAACCACAAGGCTCCTAAAGTTGTTCTCCCAGAGAGAGAGAGAGAGAGAGAGAGAGAGAGAGAGAGAGAGCATGAATATGGCACTTCCACAGCGAGAGGTAGACTTTTTTCCTTGCTCATCCTCACTTCTCTGGGAACATCAGCAGTACAAAAGGGCCCTCAGCCATAGTTTGGGACTAGAGATGGGCACGACTCAAAAAAATTGTTTTTCGTTTGGTCGTTTGGGGGTCCGTTTCGGTTCATTTTTGTTTTCGTTGGGTTTTTCCGCAATTTTTTCCGCAAATTTGTTAGGTAACAAATTTTTCCGCAAATTTGTTACCTAACGAAAACGAAAAATGAAAACAAAAATGAAAAATTTCTGTTTCGTTAGCATTCTTTTCAGTTCAATGTGTTTGCCGCAACGAAAACGAAAAACCCGGCAAAATTTTTCATTTTTGTTCTCGTTTACTTTTTGAAAAATTTTCATTTTCATTTCGTTACCTAACAAAAACGAAAAAATGAAAACGGAAACGAAAATTTCACAGAGTCGTGCCCATGTCTATTTGGGACTGCATTCCTGGCTTCATCTGGCTCTCCAAGGGCTGGTTAAGTGCACCTAAGCTGGTCCTCACACTTACCTTTAGTAAAGATGGAAGAAAAGAAGGAAGCACAACATTACCTAGAAAACCACTGATGTTGTGGATGTGATCACAGTCCCTGATATCAACTGACCCGGCCAAAGTCCATTGGGCATCCACCACTACAAACCATCTCCCATCCTATGTGCAGTGAGAGTACTGGAGTTTGGTGGCATCTTCATAATTACCGAAGTTGAGAACACAGAACAGGCTAACTTTTAAACACTGCTCTTCTTTAAAGAAGCTAGAAACATCAGCTCTAGAAATGGACAAGACCTGAACTATGAACTGGAAGAAAACACAAACGGGACTGGTTTGTAGTTTGGTTCCTGCAACCTGTCTTTGCCAAAATAGATGGCCACCCTCTTCCTTCGCACTGCCCCCATTGTTTCTCTCCCTCCTTTGCCACCATCTTCAGAGACAGCAGCCTGGCTTCCAATCCAGGTGATGACGGTGGCAGCAGTTTGGTGGCTTTCAGTTTGGACGCCAATTAAAAACTAAACCACAAACTGTTTTGGTTTTCCAATTGGTTCCTGGTGATTCATCATACATGCTTCACGGCTAACCACGAGGCACAAGCCATTATAAACCACAATTTTTCAGTTTCATGTCCATCTCGAAACAGCCACTCCTAAGCACCAGCTCGGAAACTACAACCCCAGTGATAATTCTCACCAAACAATACAAAACTTAGCTGCAGTGGTTGCATTCTAAAAACATTATTTACCTGAGGTTGCAGCTAGTAGAAACAATTAGCTGTACAAAAGCTGTATGTGGCTATCTTGGCACTTGAATCATGCAATCATCTTTATTCTGCATTCCTCTATGCCTGTTTCTTGCCACTCACATTTGATGGGTTCCTGTTCTTTGCTTGATTCACAACTTCTCCACAGAACAATTAAGGAGAGGGCTCCCTTAGCAATGCACCAGATTTCAGGGCTTAAAAGATGGGAAAGGAGTGATTGCCTGCAGCAATACAAGGGTCACATTAGAGGCAACATTAGCACTCTCTCCCACCAGCCAATCATTGCTTTGCTCTGATCTACTTACGGAAAATGAAATATGTGCATGGCTCAATCACAAAAATTGTCAAGCATTTTTTCATGGACACCTGCCTCTTTCATAGGTGCAACTACATCGACTTGACAGGCTGGAGAAACCTGCGATTCCCCGAACCACAATGGATTAGGCAGGACAGGAAAGCATCACATCAGATTTATTAGCTCAATGACCTAATAAAATTAGATTTGAAAAGACTTCTAATGAAAAGTAAATTAACCTAAAGGTTGATTTCAAATGTCACATATATCCTGTGATGTTGGCCATCAAACAATAAATGAAAAACAATATCTGACATTAAAAAGCACCAATATATGAAGAAACTTTCCACCTGGCAGTTATATCTTCAAATAAAAAGAATCTGCAGATTTCAGGTCTGTAAACCCAAGAGAGACCTACAGGGAACCAAAAAGCAGAACAAGGTGCCCTTTGGGTCAGAAAGGCAGAGCATAAATGTAGTAATGAATGCCTTTATTATTATTATTATTATTATTGGCAAATACATGGAAGATAATTTTGTTAATAATCAACAAAAATTAGAGTGTCATGTTTGCACATTGATAATTTGTTGGATCAAACAGGTTATGCAGGTTGGACACCCAACTTTTTTTAATGTGAAAGTCAGACTATATAAAATTTCAGTTTCTCTCTCCTTTCTCTCTCTCTCTCTCTCCTCTCTGTATAACAAGCTGCATTTTCTTCCTCTTACTTTTAGTGAACTGCATAAAATTTGTCCTACACTGAAATGTTTGCATGTTTCCTTCACACATTTTCCTAATGCCTAGTTATCAGATGTTTTTATCTGCTTATCTGCATATTCTTTTTCAGCTATAGTCATTTTAGCCAAACGTGTGTTGAGGTCTAGGTAAAACTTTACACGTGACTTGTACACAATGTCTGGGTAGTTTTGTGCTCACATTATATTTCTGAGATGCCCCATAAAAGCTGGCAAAATGTGTGAATTCTTGAAGCAAAGTACGCTTCTTCTTACAGCGAACCCCAGGAGGTGCAAAAACACTGCTTTCATCAGGAGCCTCACCAGCAAAACCGTTTTCCACCCTTGAGTTCAAGACATTAGCAGCTTATCACTATGTCATGAAACATTCACCAGCTGATCTCTGCACACCAGGCTGCTGGTAAATTAGTTGAGGAGAGTTTTTCCTCCCTTGTTTACTGAGAAAACTGGCTTGATGATTCTGATTCCAAGGCAGGTTTGGAGCACTTCTGTGTCCTGTCTCCCTCTCTACCTGTAGCTGCTCCTTCCCTAGTTTCATTGTCTAGGGTAGTGGCTTTCAGCCTGCCCAATAGAGATGGGCACGAAATGAACAATTTTTCGTTTCCGTTTTTGTTTTTTCGTTTCATTAGATAATGAAACGACAAATGAATTTTGTCTTTAAAATGAAACGAAACGAACAGAAACACCGGAAATTTTGTCGTGCATTTCGTTTCCGTTACTGCAATATGAGTGAATTGCTTAAAATCCTAAAAAAATCACAAAAATTGAAATAAATGGTAACAAAATGGTAACAAAATGAACGAAAACGAAAATGAATTTTTTGCAAAAATTCACGAAAAACGGAAACGAACCAAAACGGACCCTCCAAACGACAAACGACAAAGAAAATGCCATTTTTTTTTAAATCGTGCCCATCTCTACTGCCCAAGCTGTGAACCATTGTTAAACTCCTCATTCTGTTTCATCCACTGTCTCTTGGCTCTGCAGATGGTACACAATGTTTGCCACTACCGATATCAACTCCCACCATGTATCCAAATGGGAGGGTATGTGGGCTAGAGTGCTCCATAACTTTACCACCCACACTACCAAATTTCATGAGCAGCTGGCCTCAAATAACAGCCTTTTTCAGGCCATTCCAGTGCTAGCCAAGAGTTTGACTGAGACTGCTGCTGACCCCTAAAAGGGAGAAGCATGAATAATAAAGCCTGTTCTACACATCTCTTGGGCCCACTGCCAAACATAGCCCAGTTCAACTGCAGACTAGGCTGATCATTCCATTTCCCACAGACTAGTGCAATGTCCTGAAGATTCCATAAGCAGTATGACATAACAGTGCAAAACATTGACACTTAATATGCAATTCTTCTTACTGGGAATTCAGCCCAACAACTCGCTGTATCAATCACCAGATATTTGTCCCAAAATTTGTGAAATACAAAGACATCTGAGCATCTTCAAAAAAATTGTTTCCCTCATAAATCAGCAGTCACAGCCTGCCACTGATACCTGGACACTGCAATTTGCCTACCAGTGAGCTCTGACAGACTCACCACTGGTGGTATCAAAGGCAATTGAGTCTCCAGGTTAAAAAAAACAGGTTCTTCTTCCCACTTGCTCACCATCTCAGCCAAGACACAGAACTGAGGGTCCCAAGCCCCACTGGCCTCTCTGTTCTTACTCCTCTGAAGCCTCCAACTCTCCTTCTGTTTTCCTGTAGGACACACACATTCCCAGGTCCTCCTGGTTTTTCTCCTTTATCTCAGTCTTTGTCCTGCCATCTCCCCCTCTTTGGTGGAGGTTCCCTCACAAGCACTTGTCATCCCTCCCCCTTGCCTACAGTAAGCTATGAGCTCAGTGGATGCTGGGAGTGACCACCTCACACTGCCTCTCAACCCCTATAATGCAAGATAGGCACAAGACTCTTTACTGCCTAAATACTTTCTCTAGATTGCCATTAGCCATATCTCGTTATTGTTATTTCATCTTTCAGAACACATAAACAGAGCATACAGGAACTGAGCGGATGTTGTAGATATGAAAAGCTTTTATATATGAAACTCCTCTTTCAGAGCTTCCCAGCTTCTTAAAACCAGGTCAGGCTGCTGGGAAAGCAATTCACTGTGAATGAAGCCACCTTTCAAATTAAGCATTAAAACTAAAACTCCAGTTTCTAATGCAACAATGTATTAAAGAACCCAAGAGAAAGGTATTCGGAAGCTGACATAAATCAAAAGTACCATTGAAGAGGAAAACAGCAAATTAGTGGAGTTCTGTAGGATTTTCCAGTTACAGAGGTATTAGAAGATACTTGCACTAGTAGACCACATTGCACTGTACTACATGAGATAATCTGCATAACTATTTGAGGAACCTTTCATTGTCACTTCTTGCAAGAAATTACTAGGATATATTTATAGCTATTTGGAAAGCCAGTGTAGATTAATGAGCAGGGTGACAGTCTAAAGATCTGGCTTTAAATCTCCACTCAGCCTTAGAAACTCACTGCAGGAGTGGCATTGGTATAACATTCCATCACATGCCTTGAAAACTCTATTAGGGTCACCATACTGTGAATGGGACTCATCTGTGCTTAATAACAAGGAATGATGTTTGCAAAAAAGTATACAAACTTCCTGAAAGTTATGCAAGCAAAAAGTACTAGATTTTTTGTTTAGTAACTGCTGAACTCATGTTTCCAGCTCACTTCCTGTCTTCCATCAACTATCTGAAATTGTACTGAACAGCTGTTGATTAAAGGGCATGAGGGTGAGTTTTTTTACCATATACACCTACAGTCAAACTGCCTAAAAACACACATACTTCAAACAGTCCTACCTGTAAACATTGTCCCCATGACTGGAAAACACCTTCCTGGACATTCATCTGCCAGTTGTAGGATTATTACATCTGTAGCCCCAAGTATTATTTAAAATAGCCAGATTAGTGATTTATTTCTGTTACCTTAATGAGAAAACATGTTTGTTGCTGTAGGGCCCAAGCCAGCATTAATTTGATTTACATCAAATGAATTTAAATAATAATTTTAAAAATCATTTTTTGACAATTTACATTTTAAAAAATCAAACTGATTTAAAAACAACAGTGATCTTCACCCACTCTACCTGTGGTGTCTGTATATCAGAACTTGTCATCTTGTGAACTGAATTGGTACCTCAGGCAGAGTCACCATGGTTTACCTTCCAAGGGGATTGGACAGATTCCTGGAGGAAAAGTCCATCACATGTTGCAAACCATGATGGATATGTGTAATCTCCAGGGTTAAAACCGGGCTACTTCAAGGATCAGATGCGGGGGAGTGGTATCAGGAGACAGATATCTGGTCTCGTGTGCTCCTGGACACATTTGGTGAGGCCACTGTGAGATACAGGAAGCTGGACTAGATGGGCCTTTGGCCTGATCCAGCATGGCTCTTCTTGTGTTCTTATGTAAGTCCCGATAGCTTAGTTTACATGGCTCCTAGAACACTTTCTTTTAAACAAGTTGTGTCACAACCTTTCCAGCAGAATCATACATCCACATATACCTAACTTTTGAACATACTTGGTGTGGGTCAGCACCTGATTTGATGGGTGACCTTTCCACCACTGCCAGAACTCGATGAAAGAAGCCACCTTCCTCTCCGGGCTTTGCAAATCCTAACCATACTCTCTGGAGAGAAATGACATTTTGCTTTGGAACTGCACACCGCTTCCTCTTTCCTAGCCATCTCAACCACTATTAATCTGATCCTTTCCAGAGTCTTTTCCTTTTAATGTATTTACTGCCTACGTTTTGGAGGAATCTCGAGAGTTTATGAGTGCCATTAACCAACCAGGTAAGAATACGGCAGACAACCTTTGGCTCTTTGGATGGTATGTTGCAAGTGCTGACGGCCAGAGAGACTAAGCGTATGCTGGAGAGAAACAGACAGCTCCGACAGTAATGGGCTGTAATTGAGTTCTCAGCCCTGCTTTAACTGCCTTAGTGCGATTGCCTGTGAAAATTGCTCTGTTTTATGCTCTTTGTTAGGTTCTGTCAAGCCCCATTTAAAATAATGAGCCCCCTTCACTCACTTTTCCTCTCTAGAGTTTGGCGGGAGTCAAGAGAACTTTCAACAGGAAGAGCAAAAACTGTCATGTGTGGCGAACAAGGGTTGTGGTAAATTACAGAGGTCCAGGATCTTTATAGCGGCTATGCACTAGCCATGACCTTGGGGAAGGTCAAATGAGAAAACACATTACCCAGTTCTCTTGGCCAGTCAGCTTCAGTTCCCTAGAGCTATCCGATGCCCAATAAAGCTGCCATCTTCTAACAGCTGATCCATCTCCTTCATCAAATGCATTAATCCAGAACTGCATGCCATGCCAGCAGAGGAGATATATGGCTAGCTGGCAAAGGTCTCCTGTAAAAAAGCAGCCATTGGAATGGCACTGCAGTTTGGGGAACATCCCAAGGCTTCGCCACACATTTGCATTTAAGGTGGAAGGATTTTTCCCTTTTTATATTTCTTTTTTTATAAAACACTCTCTAGGCAGTAGGCAGTTTAATTATGCAGGCTATGCATTGACTTACCCCTTGTGTGTGTGTGTGTGTGCGTGTGTGTGACACACACACGCACACACAAACAGCAAGCTGGGTACTCAATTTAAAAACCTCAGAAGGATTGGGTCCCCTCGGGGAGAAAAGTGGCATAAAAATAAAGTTTATTATTATTATTATTATTATTATTATTATTATTATTATTATTATTATTATTATTATTATTATTATTATTATTATTATTAATTAATTAATGGCCGAATCAACTTTCAGTTGGCTTCTTGAACCCACTGGGATCAAACAGGATGTGAACAGAGTCTCTACTGCAATACTCCAATTTGAACATTGTGCCACAAAAAGTTCCTCTTATTGGTTCGTAGATACATGGTGTCGGTAACAGTAATTCTTCAGCCTGAAGTCTGGAGCTCCACAGCTCTAAACTGCCCACAACAATAACCGAGAAGCAAGATACAAGATAAAGAAGAGTTCATTCTGAGCAGTACAGACTTCATCCATGTGCTATTTAAATAGAAATAATTTGTATTTTAGGAGGGTGAAGCAATGGCAGTAGGTGGCAACAGAGTAGTGAGGAAGCGGGCTGGACTTCTTTACTTGTTTTCTCAGTACTCTGGTATCTTAACTGCCTGTATGCCCCAAGAGATGGCTCATGTTAGGCTAAAGCTGCATCCATTTTTGCTGTCTGAGAAAGTCTTTATTTTGAAATGGTCTGGGCCTACACTCTTGCTCCTGGAAGGCAGCCATCCTAACTAATCTTGACACACACAAAAGAAGAGAGAATGCAAAATGCACAACAAATGGTGGGTAAAGATGATGGCAAATGAGCTCACACATACATAGACACACTCATACCAGCGTAGGCACAGAGAGACAGACTGGCAAGTATTCTCACACAGACACACATATAGAAGCCACTTTCCTGTGGCAAGGCAGGAGTGGGATTGTTGTGAGTAGCTTGAGACCTTGATGGGTCAAGGTACCACCTGTCCTAATTAAAAAAAAAACTTCTTTCTAGCATTCTCCCACAGTTGTGAGGTCTGCTTTTGGGTCCCGAAACTCCACTTTTCCCAATTGACTGCATTTTCAAGGTGCAAGCTGATGATCTGCATGTCCTTATTGACAGTGTCCTGCCATCTCTGTTTTGTTCGCCCAAGTGGCTGCCAGCCATTTTCAGGTAATATACAGTTTGGGCCAACAGGGAAAAATGATGCCAAACTTTAAATAGCAAAGGGCAGCCTGAATGTTGATGATACTCATGTTAGCAGTCAAGATTGTTTACATGCCTGGCAGAGTAAAATCCCAGATTTTTTTTTAAAATCAGTTAACCACTTCACCAACCAAAATATCAACAATTGTCAGGGCTGTTTTTCAAATAGACTATGCATGACAGATTGCCCACCTTGGTTATTAAACATCTCTGAAATAAATGAAATTGGGTCCTCATTATTAATTACCCCCTTTTACTTAAATTATACTTAAGAACTTCCTTCTCTCTCTCTCTCTCTCTCTCACACACACACACACACACACACACTTTTATTAATCACATAGCACATGGCTTTATGAAGTACAGTATTTTGGGATGTTTGGTTTATGAAACTAACTTGTGGAAAATGAGCCCTATCTAATGATTGCTTTGGCAGTTCTGCACACCAGAAAGATGATAACATAAAGATAATATGTTCTTCTCATTTTATTGTGCTTGAGGAATAGGAGAAGCTAAGCATGCAATGCAAGTCTTCTGTCAAGATGTATCATCATTGTCAAACACTGGGGGCTGGGAAAAGGCATAATCTACTGCAGCACAAAACAACAAGATCTTCGACCAAGGCAAAGTTAAAGAATGGTCTTTTTGGTATAAACTTTCATAGATGGCAAACCACTGCCAGAGGGACATGGAGTGTTACCTGAGTAGGCACACATGATTTAGAGGGAGGGAGATGTAAAACATCTTGTTCTAGCCAAAGGTGCATGTTATAGAGCTTTTAGGGAGTATGTTCATATTGTTTCTTCTTCTGAAGAAAAACAAAATTACTAAGGGATTTCCTAGTTCTGGGGGTATTGCACAAAATGGTTAGGGGGCTACATTTAGCCCCTGAATGACACAATCTCCACCAGAGATGGGCACAATTTTGTTAAAAAATGAAAAATACATCAAAATTGCTCATTCATTGATTTGTATCTGTATGAATGTTGATGATTACGAATGAATTGATTTCAGTAATTTTGATTTGTTGGGTTATAAAATAGACCTCAAGACCCCTAGAGACACCAAATGTGGAAGGAAACCCCTGACTCTCCTCTACAAGGAAATCTGTGGAACACCTTCTCATGAAGCTCTTCTATAATCCCTCCAAATTTGGTGAAGATTGGCTTTCTGATGTCCAACGTATACAGCCATAAAGAGCGCCCCCCCCCCCGGAAATTTCTTTTGATGGGCATATAGTAGTCTAACAAGCTTGGGAGAGGCACTCTTACACACCACTAGAGGTTCAATCTGAAAACTATATTCCTGACATGAGTCTGCCACCCTGGTTTTGGACCTTGCTTTCAACAAAGACGTTCTGTCATACCCAACTCAATGAAGATCTGTATAGGGGGCAAAAGCTAGCATATGTGTCTGATTCCTCAAATAAAGATATTGAGTCTATGACTGCATCAGCCTTTGAGTTGTAAACCAACTGGCTGTGCAAACAATCATGTGACTGATCTTGTAAGCAATGTGAGAAAAGGAACGCAGGGGGTGGGTGCCTCATAGAAGTGGGGGAACATTTCAGCAATCATAGTGTTATAGAATCATAGAATAGTGAGGTTGGAAGTGGCCTAAAACGTAAAGGTTCTCCCTACATATAGGTGCTAATCGTGTCCAACTCTAGGAGTGGTACTCATCTCTGTTTCCAAGCCAAAAAGCCAGCGTTGTGCAAGTCCGTGGCCATGTGACCAGCATGGCTGAATGCATTTCTGCACACGGAACACTATTTACCTTCCCACTTTTTATGCCAGTACCTATTTATCTACTTGCATTTACATGCTTTTGAACTGCTAGGCTGGCAGGAGTTGGGGTTAACAGTGGGAGCTCACTCCATTGCATGGCACCCGGGATTTGAACTGCCGAGCTCCCAACTATGCAGCAGACATTTCAGTACTCTACCCCACTGAGCCATCAAATCCAACCCCCTGCTCCATGCAGAAATACAAATAAAAATATATCTGCTAAGTGGTTGTCCAAATTTCTCTTGAATGCCTCCAGTGTTGGAACACTCACCACATCTCTTTGAGGGAATCAGTTCCATTACAGTACTGATCTGATAGGATGCTTTTTCCTGATATTCAGTCAAAAGCTGGATTCTCATAACCTGAGCCCATTGTTGCACATCCTGCACTCTGGGATGAGTCGGAACAATTCTGCCCCTCCTCTGTATGAAAGCTCTCCCAATATTTAAAAAGAGCTAGCCTTTCACCCCTCCATCTTCTTTTCTGTCCGTCTCCCTTCAGTGTCATGCAACTCAGCAAGATACTCATTTTGATCAAGAAAAAAAAATGTATATGTTATTTAGCCAAACCTACCCACCCCCAGAATCTCAGCCTAGAAGAGGTCATCCCTGAAGGTGAAGCCTTTAATTATTTATTGCTCCTGTCTACTCCGCATCTGTGTTTTGTCCCTCAAGTTGACTGGCTGCAGCATGTCTTGTGATTTTTCTATCCAATTGTATTTTTCAG
>JAHTLZ010003526.1:21304362-21324362 GCA_023846285.1 Phrynocephalus versicolor | reverse complement strand
GTTGAGACGTCTTTAAACAAATCTTACAGACAAGAAATCAGAAAAGACTAAGACTCAGAAGGGCAGCAATGATGGAAATAGAAAAGATCATGAACTGTAAGGATGTCCTGCTCGAGACCAAGACCAGGACCATCCATATTTTTATGGATCTCCATCCATATTCTCAGTCACCTTGGAGAGGTATGAAAGCTGGACAGTGAAGAATGTGGAAAGGAAGAACATTTATTTACTTGAAATATGGTGCTGGAGGAGAGCTTCATCAAGCCCCTTGACTTGCCTGAAAGACAAAGAAGTGTCAATTAAAGCAAACCAAAGCATGGTGAAACTCTGGCTATCCTACTGTGGACACATTTTGGTGATTTTGGGGAAAGATGACAAAAGCTGGAAAATGTTGAGTACAGCATGAAAAGAGGAAGACCAAATTCAAGAAGGATCAATTCTCTAAACAGGGTTGAGTTTGCAAGACCTGAACAGGGCTGTTGAGAACATTGCTCATTCATTGGGTGACACAAGTCAGAGGGGACCCGAAAACAACAACAAACAAATACTCCTAGTCCTTTGAACGGGGGGATATGATTGAGGGGGGATATGATTGAGACATACAAAAATAATGCAGGGTATGAGTAAAGTGGATAGAGGGAAGCTCTTCTCTCTCTCCCAAAATACCAGAACTAGGGGACATACACTCAAATTGAGGGCTGGGAGAGTAAGAACTGACAAAAGAAAATATTTTTTCACCCAGCGTGTTGTAAGTCTACGGAACTCCCTGCCACAGGATGTGGTGATGGCATCTGGCCTGGATGCCTTCAAAAGGGGATTGGACAGATTCCTGGAGGAAAAGTCCATCACAGGTTACAAACCATGATGGAGAAACCAGGGTACTTCAAGGGCCAGATGCAGGGGAGTGGTATCAGGAGACAGATATCTAGTCTCATGCGCTCCCAAACACATCTGGTGGGGCCGCTGTGAGATACAGGAAGTTGGACTAGATGGGCCTCTGGCCTGATCCAGCATGGCTCTTCTTATGTTCTTATGTAAATGGAAACCAAAAACACTGAGCTGCTAAAGGACCTAAAGGAGAAGGTCAGTGAAGCTCAGGATCTGACCATACACCCCATTGCTGAAGCATTGGTTTGGATTCAAACTGAGTGATTGAGGTCACCTAGATCTATGTATCTCATTGCAGCCACTTGGTCAGACATTTGGCATAAGTGAAGGGCAAAATGAAAGGCTTGTAGTGTTGATAGCTAGGATCTTATATTTTTTGTACCAACTTGGGCTGAGTGTGCATTCAAGTGTGAGTGAATGCCCTTATCTGTCTTGTATGGGCTTTGATTGGCTAGGTGAGAAATAGTAAGCTGGATTTGCCTTTCCCCCACCCAATCACCCTTCTTTTTCTTTGTTGAGATGATGCAAATGCTACAACCCATTTGTCCTTGCACAATTTCTAGTATAATGCCTATCAACAGAAGGAAAATTTCCAGCAAGATGGCAGTCAGCAGAGGCTACTTGCCCCTGTTGTGTGTCCTTTTTTGTTTCGTTTTGTTTCTTTATTGTTGTGTTTATATTTACTTTCAGTTTTCTTTTGTGGCTCACCCTCTATGCCGCTGTACTTAGAGGAGGATTGGGGATTGGGGCTCTCCATCCCTCCATTAATTTTTTTTTAGCCTTATTCCCCAGCTTGCTGCCTACCTGGTCTGTGGCTTGCCTCCCTGTTGGGGGCTGGTCTGGGTGATTTTGCTTGGTTCCTGCCTGGTTTTCATCAGTGAAAGATGGCCATGGTAGTAGTGGTGGGTTCTCAGCTCTGGGTGGTCCCTGGTGGTCCTGGTGGGGTGTGTTTAAGTGGACACAGAGGTTTGCTGGTCCCAAGGCTCCTGGTGGTTTCCCGGCTCTGACTGGTGTTACTGTGGTGGCTGCGTCGGCAGCAGGAGAGCTTTGCTGGCAGATCCTGGCAGTGTGTCATCCAGCACTTCTGGAGTTATTGTTGGTGCTCCTGGCCCATCTCTGGGTCCTTGGCTGCTCAGCACTCTCTGTTTTGGCTTGTCCTGGTCTCCAGCTTCATTTGGCTTTGCCTTCTGGGGTCTTGGAGGTGTGGTCATTGGGCAGCCTCTATGGTGTTTTTGGCAGTGGCGTTTTTTGAAGTGCTGGGTATTGATTTTCTATCCCATGCTGTGGACTCTGGCTGCTTCAAGGGGGCTTGGAATGGCCCTCTGCCTCCCTGGTCTGTTCATCTGCCAGCCTGTGGGGGGCTAGGCATAGGTTCATCTCATACAACCCCCCACGACTGGGGGCGTTGTGGCACCTGAAGTAGCTATGGGGGTGGGGGTTGTTCACCACCTTACATAACTCTTGGGCAGCTTTTGCCTGGTCCTCATTTGGTTGGTCTGCTACAGGAACTGTACCGGGCGGGATGCTGGTGGTGAAGTTGGTGGTAGGTGATCTTTTTTAGCCATGGTTGTCCTTACCTGGGACTCATCTCCATCCCACATGGACTGTATATCTGCCTCTGGGATGGCCAACACCATTGGACTGTAATACGATGAAGGGGAAGGATCCCCCTCCTTACCATCTGTTCAGTGGCTTTAGGGTCTTTACTAGTTGTACCTGGCCATACACTCAAATTGAGGGCTGGGAGAGTAAGAACAGACAAAAGAAAATATTTTTTCACCCAGCGCGTTGTAAGTCTATGGAACTCCCTGCCACAGGATGTGGTGATGGCATCTGGCCTGGATGCCTTCAAAAGGGGATTGGACAGATTCCTGGAGGAAAAGTCCATCACAGGTTACAAACCATGATGGAGATGTGGAGTCTCCAGGCTTTAAACCGGGTTACTTCAAGGGCCAGATGCAGGAGAGTGGTATCAGGAGACAGATATCTAGTCTCATGCACTCCCAAACGCACCTGGTGGGGCTGCTGTGAGATACAGGAAGCTGGACTAGATGGGCCTTTGGCCTGATCCAGCATGGCTCTTCTTATGTTCTTATGTTCATTGCTGTGGCTCAGTTTGATTAAATGGAAAAGAAAGAAAAGAGACAGCACAGGTTTTTAATAGGTTTAATTTCACAATGTTTGTGGGTATACAATATTGTTTGTTGTTCCATTGTCTGTGTAGATATAGAGATTGTGTGGTTTGCTGACTCTAGAATATGCAACATATAATTGTCCAAGTGAGAAGCAATCCCTCTCTAGATATAAACCACAGAATTCTAAAGATTGGCCCTGAGCTTTGTTGATGGTGATTGCAAATGCCAATCGAATTGGGAATTGCAATCTCTAAAAAAATGAAATGGCATATCCGTTGGAATCATAGGAATGTGAGGAAGGAGGACATGTTCACCTTTGAAAGGTTGTGTCAAGATAGTTGCCTCTATGACGTTGGTCATTAATTGAGAGCCCCCAGGCTCATGGCTCCTTTCTTCCCTCACCTAGCCAACCTCCCACTTTTCCAGGCCCAGGAAATGCACAGGGCAAGTCATGGAGCTTGCCCAAGGGAGTCCAGGCTGGCTCCGGCAGGGATATGATTGAGACATACAAAAATAATGCAGGGTATGAGTAAAGTGGATAGAGGGAAGCTCTTCTCTCTCTCCCAAAATACCAGAACTAGGGGACATACACTCAAATTGAGGGCTGGGAGAGTAAGAACTGACAAAAGAAAATATTTTTTCACCCAGCGCGTTGTAAGTCTATGGAACTCCCTGCCACAGGATGTGGTGATGGCATCTGAAACAAGTACAGTGGTACCTCAATTTATGAATTTAATCCGTTCTGAAGGCATGCTCTTAAGTCGAACCACTCTTAAGTCAGGGTACCTATCTAAAAAACTGAAAAATAAGTTAAAATATCAAACAAAAGAAAAAAAATTGTAAGTCGAGCAGATCATATCTAAAATTTGTAAGGCGGCAGTTAAAATGCCAACAGTTTTCTGCTCTTGAGCTGCTCTTAAGGTGAGCTGCTCTTAAGTCAGGGCACCAATGTATAACAATGAATAAAATAAACAAAACAAATCTGCCTTCAGCATTCTGCTTCCTAATTCTATAGATATGTAAGTCTGTTTGAGTTATCCTGGGACAGTGATGGTGAACCTTTTAGAGACCGAGTGCCCAAACTGCAATTCAAAACCCACTAATTTTTCACAAAGTGCCAATACAGCAATTTAACTTGAATACAGGTGGCTGTGAAGGGGCGATGTTGGGTGCCCACAGAAAGGGCTCCAAGTGCCACCTTTGGCACCCATGTCATAGACCCACCAACACTGTCCTAGGAGGATAACTGTGGACTTACTTATCTATTCAGAACTACTTCAATAGTTGTAATCATGAATATGATTGCTGCCTCAAACCCTTCGACACAGTATTTATCTCTAAAATAAAAAATAAACTAAATAAATAAATACTTGGGTTTTGAGTAGGGCGGAACGATCCTACCCTGCTGCAGGCTGTAGTACTAGGAGGATAATGGTAAAAAAAAAGCCATTGCAGGGAGAAAAAAAAGAATTGTTGACTCCAGCTCCAAGAATCCCCCAAGCAACATGGCCACAGCCACCACACAGTTGCCACATCAATGAAAACCAAACCTTGGTGTTGTACCCTCTTCTGTGCCAGAAAATGCTGTCCTACAGAGAAACATTTCCAACAACTGTACCATTTTCTGAATCAACTCTGCTCTCTCAACTCTGATGCTTGGAATGCAGAGAAGAAATAACCTTCCCAGCCGTCAATTTTTTTTTTCTTTAAGCATTACATTTTTAAGCCCTGAGAATACAATGATGAATATTGTGTTTCTAAGCAACAGTGATAGGACAAGGCTATGAAAGCAAAAAATAATTATAACAGTGATTGGGTAGGGCAGCAAAGGCATGTGGAAAGAAAAAGAGGCAGGGAAGTACACTTCGATCCCAATTATTTTCTGTTCAATGCCCCATATTAAGAGACTTAATTCAGTTACGCCGAAGAGGGTGGCAGTTCTATCACCCACTAGCTAATCCAAAACAGATTGTTAGAAGAATATTTATGATGGATTTGAAAGCTATATTGCAAATTGCAGACTTATCATGAGCCCATTTCAGAGTTGTTATTGCTCAGCAATATGGTTTGGTTGTGTTTTCACGGGCTTAAAAGCCTTTCATGCTATTAACATATACCAAGTGCCTTATTAGTCTCAGAAATTGAATTATAGCTGATATATGATGTGCATTAGGAATTATGGAGGCCTCGGGCAAAAGGGAGGAGAAATGAGACCA
Source organism: Phrynocephalus versicolor (assembly GCA_023846285.1). Lineage (NCBI taxonomy): Eukaryota > Metazoa > Chordata > Lepidosauria > Squamata > Agamidae > Phrynocephalus > Phrynocephalus versicolor. Next base: position 21,319,123 of record JAHTLZ010003526.1, on the reverse strand, counting down.
GCTAATTCTATTTTCCTGATGAGAGTGAACAATATTTGTACAAAATGAAAATTTAGATTAAGGCCAAGATCCAAAACCCTGCCAATAGCCTGCTGATCATAGTGCAGGGGTACCTCTAGATACAAAATTAATTGGTTCCAAAGGACCCTTTCATATCACAAAAATTTCATATCTGACTTGGGTCCTTCTCCAAGAAGAAAGGTGGGATACTCTAAAATACATAAATAATAATAAATATCTAGAAGTGCCATTTCCTATAGGAATGCATTGAAAACCAATTAATCCATTCCAGAGTTCAGAAAAAAGGGAACAAATTAATTGGTTTTCAATATGGAAAACTATGTTGTGGGATCCCCGCTGCCATGCTTTGGCTTTCAGGTGCCTGAAAAGGAGGTGTGCGCCCAGTGGCTTCATCTCCCTGCAACCCATCTTCTTTTGGGGAGCTGGTTGGGTGAAAGCACCAGGTCGCCCTGCAGACAAGGTGGTCCTGGCTGTCAAAAAAGTGGGGAAGCCCTTTCTGTGAACCGGCAATACCCGTCGTCTTTGCCGCTTCGCATAAAAGGCTTCCCCTCTTTTTTGACAGCCAGGGCCATCCTGCCTATGGCTCGACCCTGTGAAAGTGTCTTGGATCCCTGTGAAGCTGCAAAGGGGGCAGCCATCGCCAGGTTGTGCTGCTTCGACAAAGGTGACCCAGCCATGCCTGTCATCTTTGCAGCTCCATAGGAATCCAAGACACTTTCGCCGGGTCGCGCCACAGGCAGCATGGTCATGCCGGTCAAAAAGTAGGAAAGCCTTTTCCACTTTGGCAGCAGTGCATTTTTATGAAGCATGTCCAGCTCCCACAGGGTGTCCGATGCCACAGGGGGAAAGCTGGTATTGGGGTGCCTGCCGAACCAACACCAGCTTTCCTCATGATGTTGGGCACCCTGCGGGAGATGGACTTGCTTCACAAAAAGGCATTGTGCCAAAGTGGAAAAGGCTTTTCCTGCTTTCTTGGTGGTGCCTTTTTGTGATCTAACTCCAGCTCCCACAGGCTGCCCAGTGCCACAAGGGTGTCCCTGTGGTGCTAGACACCCTGCGAGAGCTGGACTTAGATCCCAAAAAGCCACCAACAGCAAAGCAGCAAAAAGCCTGGACTTAGATCCCAAAAAGCCAGTCCTTGCAAAGCTGAGAAAAGGCTTGTCGCGATCTAAGTACAGGCTTTTTGCTGGTGGGCAAAGCAAATCCTTGCCACTGCCACTGCCTCCATCACAAGCAGACCGGGCTCAACAAGGATCGCTGCATCCCTGCTTCACCCACTGCGGGAAGCAAAGTCGGGTGGCTGCTTCCAAAGCCTTAAAGCTCAGAAAAGGCTTCACAAGCAGCCACCTGACTTTGCTCGCCACAATGGTGGCAAGCGATGGGTGAAGGGCAACCAGGTTTCCTTTAGCCAGCTGGTTCCTTTGGTGGTGGCTAGCAAAGCCGGGTGACTGGTTGCGGAGGGGCCACAAGAACATAAGAACATCAGAAGAGCCATGCTGGAACAAGCCAATGGCCCATCTAGCCCAGGTTCCTGTATCTTCCGGTATCTGGGAGTGCACAAGACTAGATATCTGTCTCCTGATACCACTCCCCTGCATCCGGCCCTTGAAGTACCCCGGTTTTAAGCCTGGAGATGACACATCACCATCATGGTTTGTAACCTGTGATGGACTTTTCCTCCAGGAATCTGTCCAGTCCCCTTTTGAAGGCATCTAGGCCAGATTCCATCACCAGCTGGCTGAAACAAAACCAAGAAGATTCCCCTCATTGTGATGCCTTTGGTTCCATGCCACCCACCTCCATTTCAGAACTGAAGGCACCATGGACAGGAGAGGCTTGGCAAGGTGGAGGGGTTTGAAAGCAGTGCCTCACAAGCACGCTGTCTTCGGCTTTCAAACACCTTTTCCTTGCCAAGCTGAACTCACTGGCAGAGGATCCTTCAGCAAGGCAGATTATGAAAGAAACTCAATGTACAATTTTTCCTGAGTGGAGTTTCTTTCATATCTCGAGTTTTTTGTTTCTCGAGATGATTGTATCTCGAGGTACCACCGTATGAGCAATTACTGGCCTACTTACTCTATTATTGTAAAGATTATTATTACTTAGGCTTTATTTATTTATTTATTTATTTATTTATTTATTTATTTATTTATTTATTTATTTATTTATTTATTTAAATTTTGAAATATATTGAACATAATAAATGTTCCTTACGTGGCACCCAAATTAAAACCATAAAATGAAAGGAGCAATGAAAACAGTAATGAAACAAATTGGATAAATCCATCACTAAGAACTGAGATCTTTTGGGGGGTTGGCAGGCTTTTGCAGACTGTGGAACCTGAGCTTGGAGTTATCACACAGTCCCTGTATAGCATCTTGCAGGCAACAGAGGCAGCCTGAGCCCCTCAACTGTCCTTCAGAAAGGATGCAAAAGCAGCTGTAGAGACACTGAAGGAGAAGCTTGTAAGTCCACCAGCTCTAAACCTCCCTGAGTTAGGAGGAAAGTACCGGCTGTACATCAGTGAAAAGCAAGGTGTAGCGGTCGGAATATTGGCATTCCTTAAGTCAGGTCACCCCATGGTTGTGGCATACTTTAGCAAGCAATTGGACACCACTGCCCAGGAATGGCCAGGATGTCTCTGCATTTTAGCTGCTGCATATCTGCTTGAAGTTGACTTTTGGAAGAAGTGTGGAAGTTATGTCACAACATGCTATTCATAGTCTGTTGGAAGCTAGAGGACATGTTTGGATAACATCAGACAGACTGCTGAAAGTCCAGGCTTTGTTGCTTGAATCAGATAAAGTGACTGTAATGTGTTCAGATAGATGGAATCCAGCTACCATCTTACAAGTTCCCCAGGACCAGGACTTAGAAGACCATATCCCTCCCCATGACTGTCTTACCACAGTTGATTTGCAAATGAAATGCCAACCTGATTTGAAAGATCAGCCACTCCCCAACAGTCAGAACATCTGGTTTTTAGATGGCAGCAGTTTTGTGGACATGGGAGTCAGATCAGGTTGGGTGGTGGTTACTAAGGGGGGAGGGATGGTCACAAGTGGAGCCCTGCCAGCTTACTGGTCTGTGCAACCAGCACAACTGTATGTAGGAATTTGTGCACTTGAAATGGCTGAAGGACGAACTCTGACACTGTACATGGATAGCAAATACTTGTGGAGTATTTGGCATGCTTATGCCCAAGTGTGGAAACAGAGGGGACTACTGACATACAAATGGTCTCCGGTTAAGCATGCAAAGTTCACCAGAAGAGATCTCTCTGTTGTATGTTGTTCTGCATTTGCCCCACCACCAGCACTCACACAATCAGAAGTTGAATGCCTCATAGAATACACTTTCAAGAGAGATAGGACAAGTGGTGGATTAAAGATGGATTGATATATATATACACCAGCTCCGGAGATTACGCCACTTCTTAGAAGGTTACATGAGTAGCACCACTTGGTAGTGGATTCTACCCTAGCCAAGATTACCCAGGAAGGACATTTCCATGATTAGGTCTTGACCCCGAGGGAAGCGTAGGTCTTATCCCAATTTTGAGGGAATTTATGGAAGGCCTTGGCCCTTAACTGATATGTTTGTAAATGTTGGTGCTTCTCAAATTGGTAAAGGAATTATAAGTCAATATGTGCAGTCTCTGTCGCGTTCCTTGTCTTCTTTTTTCTGCAGAACTTTCCACCCATCACTTCAATTTGGAAAGACCAGTGAATTCCATTGAGCCAAGATGTAGCGCCAAAGAAGCCAACGGTGGTTCTCCTCACTTCAGGCATGGCAGTGAAGATGAAAGAATTCAAAGTATGGATTCATCACACAGTACAGCTCCAGATACCGGGAAACATCTGTAGAGCTAGGAATCAGGAAGAATATCCAGTGGAAAGATTGAAATTCCTGTTTTGGGAAAGCTAAATTACTCTTTACACATAACTTGGGTATTTCAGAGCCTTTCGCTTGTGTTGTTCCTTTTCTTCTATGCTGCTCTTCTGTTGATGGTACTGAGGGTTAGAGATGGGCACGAAACGTGCAATTTTTCATTTTTGTTTTCATTTTTTCATTTCGTTATGTAACGAAACGAAAATGAATTTTTTGCAAAAATTCACAAAAAATGAAAACGAACCGAAAAGGACCCCCTAAACGACAGACGACAAACGAAACACCATTTTTTGAGTCGTGCCCATCTCTACTGAGGATAATTAAGTGACTGTCTGTTACCATGTAAAGGGATCCAGGTGTTTATGGGACTCATCAGCTACTCCATCTCTGTAAGACCTGCTTGTTTTGCGGGACTGGTCATAGGACGCCTGACATTAGATCTGATAGACTTATTCCTGAGTATGTGAATTTTGCCATGAGACACCAAGGAAGGAGATGCATGAAAGAACTGAAGATAAAAAGGGGGGAGATTGTGAGAGTAAGGTTCAAGTTTTGACTTTATCTTCAATTCTTCATTCTGTCCTCTGCCTTACAGATATCCTAAAACCATCACATCTGTAAACTCTATGTCCTGAAAGCATCATCTCTGTATTTCTGCAAAGCACCCCCACCTCTGCAGACATGGGCTTCTAAACAGAATGGCAACAGGATGTGTCCGAACCACAAAAAGTGTATAACAAATGTCAAACCACATGCTAAGACATCTCAGATCTTAAAATATCTTGTTTTGCACCTTTGTATTCAGCTTTTGAAACTCACTACTAAGACAGAGAGAATGACCTTTATTCTTGCTAATGCAGATGAGAAAGTATCACTGATCTTTAAGTTTGGTTGTGTTAGGGAAAATGAATATATATGTAATGAAGTCACATGCTTTTCACTGTGGCAAATTGTAACCAATCCTGAGTTTGTTCTTTATCTGTTTTGGTATGCAGAAGAGTATTTAAGACTGGACAATCCATACAGGAAGTTGTCCCTGCGTTCAGGCACCCCTTGTACTAGGAAAGGATCCTCTGGAAATAAAACTACATTCCCAGGAGTCTGGTTTGTCTGTCATCCATTTTATAGTGATTCTCATTGAGGATCAGCCACATTCAAATGTATGGTGACAGAGGGTAATGTTGCATGGTCTTGAATGTCTATTTAAAAAATTCTGCCACCCAGTAGAAGCAAAAAGGTCCAGAGAGGAGCAGTGCTACAAATTCCCCAGTCATTAAGAGGCACTTAAATTCACAATAACTCACTCAGATATTGGTAGAAGAAAGAATAAAAATGTATCATCACTTACAGTTTTTTGAAATTACAGATTCCCCTATACTGCTTTGTTTACTGCATACATACTAGCAACAAGCCAAACAGATCAACAGCAACAAACAATTGACATCAACTGAGGAAAGAGAGGGATGGGACATTAAGCAAAGAAGCGGGGCTCTCTTTCAAAAGCTGGATGGAACAATTGACTAGCCCTGATTAGACAATCATCCCAGAAGAGTCATTCCTATTAACTCAAATTACAGAGAGCATGTGAGGTTGTAAATAAAACTCCAGCAGATAAAATGGGCTGCAGCATATAATCTATTCAAAGCTAAATTCAACAAAAAGGATAATGCTATGAAAGTAAGCCAATGGAATACCTGGAGGAAATATAATATTGGTATAACATCTAAGTGTGTGTGTGTGTGTGTGTGTGTGTGTGTGTGTTGTGTCATTCCAGTCATGACTAGAGATGGGCACGAAACGAGCAATTTTTCATTTTCGTTTTTGTTTTTTCATTTCGTTACGTAACGAAATGAAAAACGAATTTTGACTCCAAAATGAAACGAAACGACCCGAAACACGAAAAATTTTATCGACCGCTTCGTTTTCGTTACAGCAAATACATTGAATTGTGCTAAATGGTAACGAAACAGCAATTTTTCGTTTTCATTTTCATTTTTCGTTTCATTATGTAACGAAACGAAAACAATTTTTTTTTGCAAAAAAAACTCACGGAAACGGAAACAAACCGAAACGGCCTCCTAAATGACCAAACGACAAACGAAACACCATTTTTTGCGTCGTGCCCATCTCTAGTCATGACCGACTCTTCGTGACTCCATGTCCATGGAGTTTTCTTGGCAGGAATACTGGAGTGGTTTGCCAGTTCCTACTCCAGGCACCTACAGCACCTGGTATTCCCTGATGGTCTTCCATCCAAGTACTAACCAGGGCCAACCCTGTTTAGCTTCCGAAATCAGGTGAAATCAGATGTGCTTAGGGCATCTAGGGAGCTCTATGGGCATTAGTAGCCAAGTAAAAAACTGACCATTTGCTGCCCTCTCATGATACTCCATTATTTGCTATCTTAGGTAGCTGACTCTTTGCCTAATGACAGTAGTGGAGTTTATTCAACCTCGCATGCTGCCTCTAGTAAGTGTGGCTTGGAGGTTTTCCCTTAGCTTGGAGTGATTGTCAACCCTATCAAGCACTCACCAATTGTTCCTTCCCTAACTCTGATTCAATGTGAGGTGCACATAGAAGAGTCTATAATAAAAGAAAGGTGAGGGAAATTGACAAGCTGACCTTTGCACAGAGCTGATCTTTTGCTGAAGATTATGGAGCGGTGGAAAGGAAAGTACCCAGCCCAGGAAATCAGCTCTGGAAATTAAACCGGATTTATAGGAGCAGCATTGTCTCTTCCTTGAATTGATTTTGGGTGTTCCATGGGGCATGCATGTGTGGCTGCTCAGTGAAGTGAGAATGATAGTCTGTGTACATGTTTTGTGTCCCCATAGCATATGCACTCTCTGGATGGTTCACAATACAGTGCCATAATTATTAACTTCAAATAATTCCAAATATTTTCTCATTTATGGTTTGCCACCTGCATACTTTTAACACTTTGTTAACTGCCCACAAAAGAGAAGGGAGGGAGCTGACTGGTTGGTTGGTGGGTAGCAGCAGAAAGGGAGAGTTAAGACAGGCATTTGTGGAAGTCAAAAGCTTGGCCCGTAAATCCCGTTCTAAAGAGTGACCTTAGGTCAGATGGTGCGGTATATAAATCAAATAAATAAATAAATAAATAAATAAATTCTTTAGCTTTAGGCATGTAAAAAAGTGATAACCTGAGATCTCCCAATTGTGCATGAAAGCTACTCTACACACATTCATACCACTGTTTAAGAATTATAATTTATAGAAGAGGCAGACTGTGGTTGCACTATGGTAGGAAAGCATTCTGCCTGCACATATTCCAGAAAACAGGCTGCAGCCCTTGGCACACTCACCTGGAAGAGATTCCTAGTGAACTCAGAGGAAAGATCTATCCACATGCCATAAGAAAGAAGATATTTCTGGGGCTGAAAACCCAAGTGATCCTTGATATAAGAATTGAACTCTGGGGAAACCTTCATAACTGAAACAATCAATATGACAATATTAATAGCCCCACTATTGCTCATTGCCCAGGAGACTGGTAGACACTAGCTTCATCTTATTATGGCAGGTTTATTTTTAATTAGACACTCTAGATCATGTCTCTCTATTTGTTGGTCCCAGTGCATCTTGTTCTGCTGTTTTGTTGCTGGGAGGAATTTCTTGCTGCCATTTCTAGAATGCTGGCTTTTAAAAATTGACATATGTGTGAACACAGTGCCTCTGTTCTCTGCATGGACCACCCATCAAACTGCCATTTTCAGGGTCCTTATCAGGGCTAATCACCAGCACTGATGGTTTTCCTGGGCCTTCCACCCCATCCCATGTTCACTACCCTCTGGAGACTCTAAAGCTGCTATCTCACCTGGGGAAGATCCTGATCTTCGGAACATCCAGCTTTTTCTCTTCCTCCCATCACGTGAGTGAAGATGTGGGATATCAGTTCCCACGTACAAAGGGTTTTTTTTTAAGCGCAGTTCAGCCGCATGGCCAGCAGGTGGCACTAGAATTGTTAAAAAGGACCAGCTGAGTGGTGCTAGGGGTGGGGGAAGTTAAAAAAAAAACAGCACCGTATCGGCCAGGTGCCTGGTGCTAGGAGGGTGGGGAAAATTTTTAAAAAATAAAAAACTGTGCCAGACCAACCTGACTGGCGCTAGGGGTGGGGGAAAGTGAAAAGAAAAGAAAAAATAGCACCTGATCGGCGCTATGAGGGAAAAAAAGAGAAAGAAAATCAGATCATCTACGTGGTCCCACAACGTCTTCCTCCTTAAACGGTGGATTTTTAAGTGAGGCCAAAAATTCCCTACCTCTGCTAAGTCTTGGAAACTTCACTTAAGGAGGTGCTACCGGGTTTTCTCCCCCCCCCAAAAAAAAATGCCCGGTGGCTGTGGGGACAGCATTGTTGGACACGGTTTATCTACAAATTTATTCTGCATTTAAAGGGACATAGGATAGGGGCCTAAGAAGTAGGACAGTTGCAGCCATTGCCATCTCCCCTTCCCAGGCTAGAAAAAAGAGTTGGTTTTGGGTTTCAGAGCTGGCTGGGGGATTCTGGGATTTGCTTAGCTTTCCAAGCTCTACAGATAACATGTCATTCCGGAAGTGACTATTGAAAAGAAGTTGCCCAAGGCCCCCCAAAGATGCAATGCCAGCCCTCATCTGGCAGGTTTTGTCAATTATATTCCAGTGGAAAATGACAGGAGAGGTTGGCAACAAACAAAACAAAGCAAAACAAAAACTGCACACAGGTCCACTGATCCAATTTTCTCCAGATCCAAGTCAGTCTATAAACCTCTCATTGATGTGCACCAGAAAACCAAAAATTGGCTGGAACATTTTTGTTTTTCCCTCTGAGGTATGTGACATTTGGAGGCAGGAAAGGCCCTAAAGTGAGGAGTAAATCTGCCAGATTTCAGACAGACAGCCTAAATGCTTTCAGCATTAGGCACCATTAGAGTTAGACTGAAAAAAACAGGCTGTGAAGTTTGATCTGCAACCACATAACACCGAAATAAAACTTTTAGTCTTTGAAGAGCTAAAACATTTCACCTTCTTTTCTTTTGCCTACATAGTACACTGAACCATGTTTTGCCCCTATCCAATTTAACTTTCACTCTGTATACAAATTCATCGATAACTTCATTTCACAGCACCCCAGAACCAAATCTGAACATTTTTGCTTCCATCTAACCTCACACAAATTAAGTTCCAAATTTGTGAGTTGCCTGTATCTTGTGCACAGCCTTAGGATGTGATCCCACGGACAAAAATAAATGCTCTTGTATTGCATCCTGCTCTTAAAAATCATTTAAAATGTTTTGTTTCATTTTGTAAGGTTTCATAAGCTTACAAAATGATGAACCTGTTTTTCGTTTTTCGTAAGGTGCCCATCCCTAGTAGCAACCAACATGACTGGGTTCCATTTCAAAGACACCGCCAGCTAGACTGAAAGATGGGGCATGATCTTTTTCACAGTTCCCTTTCTCTAAGCTATATTTGTGGTTTTTATTTATCTCTTGTCTTTGTTTATCCTTTTTTACTTTATCAACCTTAGGGGATGTGGGGAAAATTAGGGGGGAACACTGCCCCTGTGCTTCATTAATTTGGAAGTTAGGGGACTCAGGAGGCAAATTAGCAATAATGCATTAAAAGAGAAATGATGATAACATCTAGTTAAGGCTGCAAAATTGCTCCTTGGACTCAGTTGGGAAGAGGCTATATGGGTGTGGGAGGGGGAGTTCATGAATTTGTAAAGGACTTGTATTTAAGTCAGAAGTAAGCAGAAGCTCAAATGGCTATGTCAGAACTAAAAGGTACTGTATCTGTAAATAAGAAACAACTTAAACTCCTATTTGCCATGAATGCCATGGTTATGAAACTTCCATATGAATCAGACTAATCGTCTATGCAAGAACTAACTGTATGTGGAAACTATGGGGCAATCTTTCCAGGTGAAAACCTGGCAGTCAGAAGTACAGTTGTGAACAGAGTGAGATATACTGTATGTGGAGTTTGGAAACAGGTCCCAGCATTGTCTGGCCTGGGGGATCCTGGGAGTTAAGAATCCAAAACCTCAGGAGATATGTACTCCAAGATGCAGAGGTTAGCCAGGGGAAGGTAATATAAAGGTTAGAATACGTGCTTCATTTTTGTTCCTTATAACTAGGAAGCCCCCCCCCCATGGTTTTCATGAGTCCATTTTGCAAACTCAAGTTTGCACACAGAATGAGCAGCGATTCTGAGTAAATGTTCCATCATATTGTATCAAGAATTGCTAATGGGATGTATATGGGATTCAACCAGAGTTTGAGTAGAAGTGGGCAATTTTGAAGTTGGTGGAGCACTCTTTAAAATGAGGTAAGTACCTCACTCAGACCGAACACCAATGGAGATTAGGTTTCTAGTGAGAAGAAAGAACCCAAGAAAGCAGAAAATGGAGAAGTGGGGAGGAGGAAGGAGGTTGATAATGGTCCCTCCTTTGAATGTTTGGGCAGGTTTTATCAGAGGCTGTAAGACAGGCCTGTCCAAAGTCCGGCCTGGGGCCCAAATCCGGCCCGTCAGGCCATTCTGAGTGGCCCGCGGCTGGCTGGCCTGCCCCTCCCTCCCCCTCCTTCACCCCATGTTTTTTTAAAGAAAGTGGGTGGGGCTTGCAGTGGGGTGGCAGGGTTGGGGAACAACCGGCCCCTGACACATTCTCAGCCACCAAATCTGGCCCTCCTTACAAAAAGTTTGGGCACCCCTGCTGTAAGATCACTTGATGTGAGGTAAGGAACAGGGTTAGAGATCACTTTGTGCTGGGTCATCCTAGGTTATCAGCACAGCACCCCAGGTGCCACACATTCCCTTCTCCCACCCCTACCCCCTATTGGCTCCCACACTCAGAAGCTGGCTTATGTTGCTTGTGCCCTACTCATTATCCAATAGGCTTGCCCCAACAGAAGCACAGACTTCCCCTCTCTGCCTTCTCCAGCAGCCACCTACTCAAGGGCAGTGCAGCCCCTGGGGTGCCATGCCAGCAGCTTAGGACAACCTGACATGAAGCAATTTCACCTCGTCTCTAATTGTGATTTAGATAAAAGAGCCAGCAGTTATTTCTCTCTGAGCTTGTGATTTTCCATAAGAGTGAAACCTCTTTTCTAGTTCATGTTGAGTGGTGTAGCGAGTCATATGCAACAGTGGTGAAGTGCAGTTTAAAATTATGCTGTTTCTTTCTCTTTTCTTTCTTTCATTTAATTAATCATTTGTCTGGATGCACAAAAAAATCCCTTTTTCTGTATCAGAATTATAGCTGATGTCTGTGAGTGCCTGTATGCCCTTCCTTAGGAAAAATGCTGTATTTTTCTGTCTATAAGATGCTCCAAAGTATAAGATGACCCCCACTTTTCTAGCCCAGAATTATAGAAAAGGGAGAAAGAGGAGCCCGTCAAGGATGGATCGTCACTTCCTTTCTGCACCCAGAAGCCAAACATTATTGCAGCATCCTTCAGAAAGCTCAATAACAACTGCTTAATCAAAGGATCAAACAAGTCAACTTCACCTTAGACACTTTGGAACACAGACAAGACCACCCTCACCAGGAACTACTTTCCACCCTATCCAAACAAGCACTGGATGCAGTCATAGATTTTGTCCAGAAAGCACAATTGACCCAGCATTGTAAAGGCAAAGAGAGGCTAATGAAGAAGTTTGATCTTCTCCTCTCCCAGAAACAGTCAGTAAAAGAAATCAGCGGGTGGAAGAAGGATGATAGGACATGACAGGAGATGTAAAAGACAAATGGGTGAAGAACCTCTCAAACAGGGAACTCACCCAGGCAGAGAGGGAGGTCCTATCCAAAGGCCTAAATTTTGCCATCACACCCAAACAGTTTCCAGTTGTGGATTTCATCACAGCTACAGAATTGGCCATTGACAGCAATGATCTGCCAAGAGCAGAAGCTGAACTACTCAGGATAAAAGTCTCTGCTGCGCTTTCTAGTGCTCAACCACCACCATCCAACCTCACCAGCCAGGAGAGAAATGCAGGGATGAGAAGATCGCCATTCTGCCTGCGGACAAAGGAAGGTGCACTGTAGTCCTCCATACTGTGGACTAGCACAAAAAGGTTATCTCACTTTAAGATAACCAACACACATATGAAACGCCAAAAACGAGATCACACCAGCAACTACAAGAAAAATAATAATAGAATGCTTAAAACTCTTGGAGAAGGATAATACAATTGACAAGATGGCTTACCACTGGTTATATCCTGGAGAGACCATCCCCTGTTTTTACGGACTTCCCAAGATGCACAAGCAAGGAATCCCCCTGAGACCCATCATCAGTAGTATAAATACGGCTTACAACATTACAAAATACCTGGCAACTAACCTAGCTCCACTGGTTGGACTCATGGGCCAACACATGCACAATTCAGAGGAGTTTGTTTCTAAAGTCAGGGAGCTGAAACTGGATACAGATGAAACCATGGTATCCTTTGATTTTGCATATTTCTATATCAGCATCCCCACTACCGATACCCTAAAAACTGTAAAGAGAAGACTAAGAGAAGACAGCACCTTCACCTCCAGAAGCAGCCTCAATCCAGAGCAGATATGCCTGCTCCTGGACCTGTGTCTGAACACCACATATTTCATGTACAGAGGGGACTTCTCCAGACATAAGCATGGTTGTGCCATGGGTTCCCCAGTGTCACCAATTGTTGCAAACCTATGCATGGATGAAGTGGAGAAGGCGGCACTCAACACCTTCCAGGGACAACACCATCCTACTGGTTCCGGTATGTAGATGATACTTGCGTGAAAATCAAAACTCAGGGAATCCAGGCCTTTATATACCACATCAGTGCTGTGGACCCTGATATTAAGTTCACTAAGGAAGACACCCAAGACAACAGGCTGGCTTTCCTGGATTGTGCAGTCATCATCAGACCCTACTGTGTCTTGGGAGGAGAAGTTTACAGGAAAGCCACCCACGCAGATCATTACAACACAAATTAGGAGTCATTATGACCCTAAACCAGAGAGTAGAGGGTATCCCCACCTCCACAGAAGCCAAGAAGAAGGAAGACAGGCACCTGAAGACAGCACTTAAGGCCTGTGCATATCCAAAGTGGGCCTTCAACAAAGCAGTGTGCCAACCTAGAAGAACAATGAATTACTCTGAGACCCAGACTTGACGGAAGAACCTGGTCATTCCCTACATGGTTGGAGTGTCGGAGAATCTTAAAAGGATTTTTGCCAAACACCACATCCCCACAAACACTCTAAGGGCATTTATACATGACCCCTAAACTCCGCCGCAAATGGCTGCAAGCTCTGGAGCTTAAAAATGTTTCCCCACCAGCTCCGGAGTTTGCAGACAATTAAGTGCGACCCCGCCCACCTAAGCGCGACCCAGTGCACTTTTCTTGTACCTGCTCTTGGGAGGTGAAAAATACTTGATGCGGATGTGCTGGGCTCTCCTCGCTTCTTTTTGTTTTTGTTTTTTGCCTCCCGCCCCTTTAAGAGGAACCAGGAAGTGACCGGGGCTCCCCCGGCAGCTTCCACCGGCACCGGGGAGGTAAGGCTTTATTCTTTTGTCCCTCTTTTTCCTCCCTCCCCTCACGCAGCCAGCAGCCAAGAAGTACGGAGGGTGGAGACGCACGAAGAGCGACAAACCCCTAAGGTCTCTGGTCTGAATTTAAGGGGGCAGAGGTTCTTAGGGGTCGTGTAAAAAGGCCCTAAGACAGAGACTTATCTACCCAAAGGACCCAACACTAAAACACAAAAGGAGGAATATAGTATATGCAGTCCAATGCAGTGAGGAGTGTGCAGACCTCGACACTGCAGAAACTAAACAGCCATTAAATAGGAGGATGGCCCAACATAGGAGGGGCAACAGCTCAGGACCAGAATCAGCAGTACACCTCCATTTGAGGACGAGGATGTACACATAGACAGAGAAGAGAGGTGGTTTGAGAGAGGGGTCATGGAAGACATTCATGTGAGCATTGAAAATCTCTCTCTCAACAGAGGTGGGGGGCTCAGGCACAATCTGCCACTTATCAGGCAGTGATTTCAACAATACCCAGACAAATGAAAGATACTTCACACCTCTGCCACCAAAAAGCCTACTCAGGGCATTGTTCATCTTAGGAGCCTATTTCAGACCAGGGTGACATGAGGTCAAGGTGAACTATAAAATGCAGGACTTGCGACTAGCATTCTTCAGACTGATGAAGCTGTTTGGATGAGCAGCAAAATGTTTCAATCTCTCAAGAAAAGAAGTCCAGTTGCCATGACTCAACTTCCAGATAAAATCACCTGGATGACTGAGGATCTTCACAGAAACATTTTAAGGTGCCTATACTTGCCCGGAAGCCTGATTGATTTCAATGTACATTTTCATTCTCACTACCGCCTCTCTCTTATGCTCCATTCCCTTGCTCGGCATCCGGTTCACTCTTCAGCCCATGTTAGAGTGTGAGCATCTTGAGACAGCAACTTTTGGGCTTGCACAAATTTCACGTAGTTTGCTGCCCCTTGCTTGACTTTCCCAGGACTAGAGAGATTTTAAAACGAAGCTGAGAATCTAACAGAGGAGTCCGTCCTAGAAAGATCCTGCCCGTCTTCATGTCTTGGACCTGGTGGGTGTCAGTGAGTGGTCTCTTCTTTCTCAGCTTTGTTTTAAAATCTCTCATGGAAGCCTAAAAGCGGCTGCCCCGAGACGCTCACAATCTAACACGTGCTGAGGGAGGCAATGCCAAGTAAGAGAGAGGTGGCTGTGGGGAGGGGAAATCCCATTGAAATCAACCAGGCTTCCAGGCAAGTACAGGTACTTTAAAAGTGTGTGTGTGTGTGTGTGTGTGTGTGTGTGTGTGTGTGTGTGTGTG
>JAHTLZ010003526.1:21282855-21293737 GCA_023846285.1 Phrynocephalus versicolor | reverse complement strand
AAAGAAAGAAAGAAAGAAAGAAAGAAAGAAAGAAAGAAAGAAAGAAAGAAAGAAAAAGAAGGAAATACATAAGGATTCCCCATTCAGATTCATCCAGGAGACTCTGTGGCAGAAATAACAGGACCCTTCCTCCATAAAGAGATACCTCCATGAAATCTATAAAATCAGATTAAAATTCTTATGATTCCCCTAGAAGCTATTAAGGATGCTTTACTACACTAATTGGCCATGGCAAAGCACGCAGTGCTTCAAAAAGTAGACATATGCTCAAGCTCTGCTTGTGGAATTCCCAGAGAGAGAGAGAGAGAGAGAGAGAGAGAGAGAGAGAGAGAGAGAGAGAGAGAGAGAAATGGATGAGCAGACTAAGATGTTTTGCTGCCCAATACATGTCATGGTGCACTCCGTGCCCCAAAGTGAAAGTACATAACATCAAATCCCATCAAAGTCATTTTGGCACATGAGATAGAAAATCTCCTAACCCTTTCTTCCCATAAAGGTAAAAGGTAAAGGTTCCCCCTGCATATGCATGCTAGTCATGTCCGATTCTAGGGGCCGTGCTTCAAGCTGAAGAGCCAGTGTTGTGCAAGTCCGTGGCCACGTGGCCAGCATGGCTGCAGAGAAACACTTTTACATTCCTGCTTTTTACACTGGTACCTATTTATCTACTTGCATTTACATGCTTTCAAACTGCTAGGTTGGCAGGAGCTGGGGTTAACAGCGAGAGCTCACTCCACTGCATGGCACCCAGGATTCGAACCTCTGAGCTGCCAACTTTGCAGCTGACTGTTTCGGCAACTTAGTCCGCTGAGCCACCACACCACCTTTCTTTCCATATCTGGGAGTAAAAATAATAATGAACAGAAATGTAATAGCTGACAGGTTCATGCTCCAATACCATTGTTTAAAGCATTCAACTTGTTTTGCCTAACAGTAGGCAACAAATAGATCTTTGGTCTAATCCGGTATAGTTCTTATGTCCCTAAGTACTTAGCCAAAGAGATGACAGGACACAGGACCTGATTGTTACAAATGTGAAGGTAATAATGTGATCCTATGCATAAATAAACCAGATTAGAAATGACTAAAGGACCGGGGGGGGGGGGGTATTGGTCTTTTCTCGATAGGCCATTCTGAACAATATATTGAACTTCATTGATATCAGGTGGTAGGATAATAAGTCTTGAAAGTGAACAGAATTTTAACTTCCCTTCCAGCCACAGAAAAGGAAATGAGGAACAGCTGTTCCCTTTCTCTACATTATCACCTTTTAGCTGTTGGGTTGTTGCTTGTAACTTGGGGAAGGCATGAAAGACAAGTGCCGGTAGATTAAGTATATCTCAGGGACATATGTGGAAAAGGTCTTGTCAGACTGTGATGTTCAATATCACCCTTTGCAGTGTCGCAATGCAAATCTCACCTTTTCTTCTAACCAATTCCCTTCCAGGCTTAAATGTTCCTTCATTTCACAGATGTCTAATTGTACCCCATTTCATCTGTACCATGATGCAGATTCCGTTAGTGGAAGAAAGGAGACTTGTTGTTGTTTTCTATTATGAAAAGACTCTTGGTTTTTTGTTTACATGAACTGGAGCACAGTTGGTCTGAAAGGCTGGAAACAAAGTGACAACCTGGCTTTTGAAGCAGGTGGTGTTAAAATAGGTGGCATCATTAAGAGTTGTGCTTGACGTGGGCGTGCTTTTGATGTCTCCCTCCAACTCCCTCCTGCTGCTTGCAGCTTCCCCCCTCTTCCCTGGCCTTTTTCCTCTGACTCAGTATCCCTGCAATCTGCTCTTGCAAAGAGATATACGGTCATTTCCCTCCGCCCAGGTTTTTAAATTAATTTTCCAGGTATTTTGACACGAAATAACACACCTGGCCAAAGAGATATTAATAACCCATCATCTCTTAGGGTTGTCTGCTGAGCAGCTGCACATCCCCACCCCACTTCCACACACTTTCTGACAGGATAGGATGCACAGCAGTAGACGCACAATAAATCACTGTGGCCAATGTCAGCCAAGGGATGAGGGCTGTTCACAGATTCCCTCCACCCCCCTCAATTTATATGCAAAATGGACAGGTTTCAATATCATGCAAATGAAAGCACTAAGAGAGGACATCAGATTAGATGGGGGGTGCAGGCCAAAGAAATATGGCCCTAGGATATCAACCAGTTTTAATAACACTGACAATGGGAAGAAACTAGCTACTGATATACCTAATGCCTCTGATACTGGAGGAGGCAGATAGTAACCATCAGTGGCCTCAATTCCACAGATCTATCCAATCTCCTTTTGAAAAACCATGTGGGTTGGCAAACATCAGTGGCTTGTGTGGCAGTGAATTCCAAAGTCTAACTACATGCTTGGTGATGACACACCTCCTTTGGTCTGTCTTTCACCCCAACTGCTTTCATTTGGTGGATGGCTGGAAGGTCTTGAACGCACCCACCCCCACCCCAGGAGGGAACGGAATATAGTAACGATAGGCTTTTAGCTACTAATCTATTTAGTCAGCAATTGGGATCAACCATTTTCTTAGGCAAGTTGGGAGTTGCCTCAGACAACCAATTTTTACTATCAAGACACAGCAGAGAAGTGTTTCATGCTTTTTGTATCGGCAACAAGTTGTGCAATCAGTTATACATGTGCTTATTATTTTTGGCATTAGGAAGAGTTCGGCAATCATCTCAGAGAACCAACTTTTATTGTCAAGAAAGGCCCAAGAATTGTTTCATGCTTTTTGTTTAGACAACAAGTTGTTCAATCTATTATATATGTGGATACACATACTAGGGGTTTGTTTCTTCAGAAATATGTGTGTAAAGATTCTCAGTCATCCATGTGAGTTTATCTAGAAGTTGAGTTATGGCAACTGGACTTCTTTTTCTTGAGAGATTGAAATGTTTTTCTGCTCATCCAAAGAGCTTCATCAGACTGAGGAAAGCTAGTTGCGAGCCCCCCATTTTATAGTTCACATTGACCTCATGTCACCCTGGTCTGAAATAGGCTCATAAGATGAACAATGGCCTGAATAAGCTTGTTAGGTAGACAATGGTCTCAATAGGCCTTTTGGTGAACAATGACCTAAGGTGCTGAAACCCATAAATTATGGTCTTTAGCGATGGCCTTGGTGGTGGAGGCATGAAGTATTTTTTATTGTTCTGGGTATTATTGAAATCACTCCCTGATAAGTGGCAGATAGACTGTGCCTGAGCCCCCCCCCCCCCGTTGAGAGAGGGGTTTTCAATACTCACATGAACGGCTTCCCTGACCCTTCTCTCAAACCACCTATCTTCTCTGTCTAATGTGTGTACATCTTCATCTCTGAATGAGTGCCCTTTGTCCTTCAAGTGGAGGTATACTGCTCACTCTGGTCCTGAGCTGTTGCTCCTCCTGTGTTGGGCCATCCTCATGTTTAATGGCTGTTTCCTTTCTCTAATGTAGAGGTCTGCACACTCCTCATTGCATTGAACTGCATAATACTCCTTCTGTGTTTTGGTGTCAGGTCCTTTGAGTGGATGAGTCTCTGCCTTAGTGTGTTTGTGGGTTTGAAATAAACAGGAATGTGGTATTTGCCAAAAATCATTTTAATCTTTCCCAACACTCCAGCCATGTAGGGAATGACCAGGTTCTTCCATTGGCTCTGATCCATTGTTCTTCTATGTCAGCACACTGCTTTGTTGAAGGCCCACTTTGGATATACACAGGCCTTAAGTGCTGTCTTCCAGTGCCTGTCTTCCTTCTTCTTGGTTATTGTGGGGGTGGGGATGCTCTCTGCCATGTGGTTTAGGGTCCTAATGACTCCTAAGTTCTGTTGTAATTGATGGTGGGAGTCAAATAGTAAGTACTAGAGATGGGCACGAAACAAAAAAAATGGTGTTTCGGTTTTTCGTTTTTCGTTCAGAGGTCTGTTTCAGTTCGTTTCCATTTGTCGCGAATTTTTGGAAAAATTTCATTTCCGTTTTTTGTTTTTTATTTGTCCTTTCTACCCGCTTCTTGTGCGATTTTTAAAGCATTTCCGTGCGCAGGCATCCCCCAACGCCCCGGACCAGAGGGAAAACACTAAAAAAGACACAGTATAGACTAGGTATGCAGGGAGGCTGCAAAGGCAGCGGTGGGCGTTGCCCAGGGTGCAAGGCAGCCACAGAGTGACTGCACTGCTGGGCAAGGGAGGGTACTCACCGAGAGGTACGCAGCACACACGCACACAGGGAGGCTGCAGGACTGAAGCTAGAGTCGCAGAGACAGCAATCCCACCCCAACTCCCACCAGAGACTGCAAGGAGGACAGGGGCTGCCAGAGCTTTTTGTGCCCTCTGTGGCTGCCAGAACTGCCCAGTCTGCAACCTGGGCATGCTATTGGTTGAACATGATCCCATCACATGGCTTGCCTCCATTTTGTGGCTAGTGGCGACATCCATTTTAAAGGGAAAAGGAAAATACATTGCGATGGGAGAAGACAAAAACAAATGTTTTAAGGACCCCAACCCCCTGGTAGGTAATAATTTCAAATAATTATTGCATTATCGCTGCATTTTTACAGATGTCCAGGGTGTTTTAATACCCAAGAAATCAATCAATATTAGGCATCTGGGAGCCATTTTGGGTCTATGTCCCCTAATTCCCATTAAAAGGAAAAATACAGCAATCTGAGAAAAGGCATAAATGCACCTTTTAAGGACCCCACCCCCACCAGTAGGTATTATCAGACAATATAAATAATTATCTCTATGTTTTTACGGATGTCCAGGGTGTTTTTTAACATTTAAAAAAGCTCATTTCATTGCGCGTCACCATTAACGGAAACGAAACATAACGACCACAATGTTCGTGGTTCTGTTCGTTTCATTGCATTTTCATCACAATTTTTGTTTGTCGTTTCATTATGTAACGGAACGACTAACGAATAATGGAAACAAAAAAATGTTCGTTCCGTGCCCATCTCTAGTAAGTACTGATCTGTGTGAGTGGGTTTCCTGTAAACTTCTCCTCCCAGGCCACAGTCAGGTCTGATGATGACTGCACAATCCAGGAAAGCCAGTCTGTTGTATTGGGTGTCTTCCCTAATGAACGTAATAATAGGGTCCACCACATTGATGTGGTCTGTAAAGAAGTAGGTGAAGCTGTTTGGATGAGCAGCAAAATGTTTCAGACTCTCAAGAAAAGATGTCCAGTTGCAATAACTCAACTTCCAGATTTCTTCAGAAATGTTCTAATATGGACACTTTGCCTTCATTCTTAGATCCTTCCGCATTAGGATAGAATGCATTGAGTTCCACACTATAATAACTCCTACTGTCATCTAATCAACACATCTAAAGAATGCATGGCTCAGGAAGATAGTACAAATAAGAACAAGGAGAACCTAAAAGAAAATGCTGCATCTCATAGAATCATAGAGTTGGAAGACACCTCTGGGGCCATCTAATCCAACCCCCTCCACCATATTCCACTGCCAGAGAGCTCTAACCATCAGAAAGTTCTTCCTAATGTTCAGATGGAATCTCTTTTCCTGTAGTTTGAAACCATTGCTCTGAGTTCTAGTCTCTGAAGTCATGGAAAACAAACCTGTCCCCTCTTTGATATGACATCAGATATTTAAACATGGCTATCATACCCCCTCTCAACCCTCTTTTTGTAAGGCTAAACATTCCCAACTCCCTGAGCCGCTGCTCGTAAAATATTGCTTCCAGACCTTTAACCATCTTGGGCACGCTCTTTAGGACCATTCAAGGTTGTCAACTTCCCTTTTAAATTGAGGTGCACAGAATTGGACACAGTACTCCAGGTGGAGTCTGACAAGAGCAGAATAGAGTGGTACTATCAATTCCCTTAACCTAGACACTATGCTTCTGTTGATGCAACCAAGAATCACATTGGCTTTCTTGGCTGCCACTCAAAAAGACCTACTGTTTGGAATTTCAGCCACACATTTTTGTTCTTGTCTCCAATCTTCCACAGAGTATTCCATAGCATTCCATAGCTGTTCATTGGGATGCTTGGGTGAATTTGACCCCAAATTCTTTCTTTCTTTCTTTTAAAAATCTTAAGTATGGACTTAGTTTCTCCCAAAGTAACTGCTACCCTCCCCCGCTTGTGCATGGGAGGTGCCATGTTGGCTACATAAGCATGGGCACTCAATATTGAACATTGGAATAGAGTGACTTTCAGACTTAGAAAACTCAAATGGAAAAGATGGATTTGCAGAACTGTGTGTGTGAGAGTAGGAGAAGTCTGCACAGTAGCCTCCTGCCTTGCAATGCTAACCAGGCGTCAGGCCTTTTCCCAGGGGTTATACTTATTCCTCCATGATTTATACTGATATATTTAACTCACAGTCCCCAATAGACAGAAGCATCAAACAGAATGAAAGTTAGGGGGAAGCCCTCTTGAAGCACAATTATTTAATATCCTAAGGATAAAAGCTTTCCAGGGACAAGCATCTTCAAAGAGGAAACTTGATCTGTCTCTGAATGTCATAGCCAGACTCCCATGAATTCCCAGTTCCTCAGGCTATTGACTTTGCTCAGGGGAATCCTGCTGAGAACAGATGGGCTGGAAACAATGTAGACTAACTCCTGCTAGGCCTACAGTGTGGCAGAGAGATCTGTACTGTCAGAGACAACGTGTGCCCTCTATCACACTGACTGCTCCAGCTAGCTCTCAGTACAGTTTCAAGAAATCAGAGGCCAGGAATTAAATGGACCCATGTCAAGGGAGAATTGTTCAGAGAGAGAGAGAGAGAGAGAGAGAGAAGGAGAGAGAGAGAGAAGTGCAATTTAAAATTTCAGAGCTGGAATCTCCTCCTCCTCCTCCTCCTCCCTATAATTAAAGTGGAGGCAATCTGCCAGGACCTGAACCACCCTTTACAAACAGTAGATTGAGCCGAGATGTCCAGCACATTGCCTTGCCCAGCATTACTTTCTAGTTTTCAACCAGTGACGCCAATGGAAGTGGACAGAGCCCTTGATCACTGTCGGGCCACCACCTCCTCCTTGGATCCTTCCCCAGCCTGGTTAATAAAAGCAGCCAGGCTGACTACTAATGAATGGGCCACAGCAATAATTAATGGGTCTCCCCTTGAGGGCAGGGTTCCCCTGGCCCTCAAGGAGACATTCATTAGGCCCATTCAGAAAAATACCTAATGTGGCAGCAGACCAAATTGATAACTATAGGCCTGTCACCAATATTTCCTATATGAGCAAGATCCTGGAGAGGGTGCCCTCAAGGCGTTCTCGGTGGTTGTTCCCCAGTTATGAAATCATCTATCTCCAGAAATTCACCTGGCACCCTCACTTCAAACTTTTAAAAAAATTAAAACTTGGTTGAACAGAATGGCCTTTCCTGATTTCCCAAACATCTATTAAGACATTATTTTTCTTTTTACTGCTTATCTCCTTCTTTTTCTGTTTTTTTTATTTAAGCAAACACCCGGCTATTTTTACTTTCATTTTGATTTTATTTTAATATTATTGTTGTTAATTTATGTTGATTTTGTTTATATCATGTTGTTTGCATTTTGTTTTTTTTTAATGTCATCCTTTTTTATTTTGCTATTCTCTGTTGTAAACTGCCCAGAGTAGCCCTAGGGCTAGATGGGTGATACAAAAGTCAAATAAATAAATAAATCATCATCATCATCATTGAGGGCTGACATTGCTGTTTTTTAAAAAAACAGACTCCATGAATATAGGACAAATAAAGCGAAAAATACACACCTTTAAAAAAAAGAGAGAGAAAAGTATTAAAACTGAAAAGATTTACTGTATTTCAGCATGGTCTTTCGTGCATTGCAATCCACTTCTCCAACACAACAGAAAGTCAAAACCCTTTATGGATGTAATGTAGATAACCAAGAGAGGGCTGCCTCTAGATCTGTTTGCCTTCTGTCTTAGAACATTAAGCATAAAATCATACAGTATGTGAGCTTTCATAAGTTTTTAAAAAATATTTAAAAATTAGTGGTCTATAAATGTATCACCTATTTTTGCATTTGTAATCTGGAGGAGTGCTGAATTTCAGAGAGAAGACCTGGAGTTCAAGACTGCATTTTGCATTCAGTTGCAGGTGCTGGAGCTTTCCATGGTGCTGAAACCATTAACGTCCCTTGTTAGATGGCTGGCAAGAAACAATGAAATACAGTACATTTTAGCGCAGTGGGTTCCCAGCCTTGCATCCCCAGATGTTCTTGGACTAAAGCTCACAGAACCTTTGAAAAGTAGGTGAAATCTAATAACATACAGGGCTAGGAACTATTGGTTTAGAGCGATGTTCAAAATGGGTTTGTCTGTTGGGTGCTTTTGGAAAAGTTTGGAAGTGCTTGAAATCCTTAGGGCAGAACTAGACATGATATCTAGTATCGACATATCTCTATCTGGCCAATAACTGTGAAGTGAAATAAGCTGAGAGCAGGAAGAAGCACAAAATCTCTTTTTCATTGCTTTCCTGCACATATATCCCCCTTTTTTTCTAGCTATGTTGGCTGTGCAGATTAGTGCCTGGTTACTAAGCTAGTGGGATAGAAATTGAAGGAAGGAAGGAAGGAAGGAAGGAAGGAAGGAAGGAAGGAAGGGATTTTCAGGTTTTATCACAGCAATATGCTTGCTTTGAACTCTTCAATGGACATTAATATCCTGCTTTGCATTCTCAGCCTTGCATTCGTAGACACAACAATTTCTTAACTTGGCACCAGACACTTGGAGAGATAGAGCATGGGTTTTTTGGAGCATTTCTATCTGTAATAAGAAATAACAATTGAAGGAGAAAAACTAGTGTGTGTTTGTGTGTGGGTGTGGGTGTGTAGCATCCATTATATTGGGATTGGCAACATGTGATTCATAGGCCATAGGCTACATATATGCACCCCAACCCCCATTTTAAATCTGTTTAGCTGGATGGCACAGCGCTATGCAGCTAAAGTTTTCTAGCCACAGACATCTTTGTAAAACAAAAAACAAAAAAAAAAACTTAACAAACCCTAAACCACAGCATAATTAATGGGACTTTCAAGTGTGGACATTTTTGTCTTTTCTACAGGAGAGGAAAGAGCATGCTTCTGCCTCAACAGTTTCCATTTTAGCTTACTTGTACACCACTCAAAATGGTATGCTTGGGAAAGCAGACAAGATGGAGTGCAGCTTAAAAATGGATTTCATTGGTGCTTTGGACTTGTGTGTTAGCATTTCTCGCATGTCTGTGTACCTTGCCCGCATCCTAATTTTTCAGTTCACCATTGCTGTACATCTGGAATGCCGCCACTTGGACATGTTTCAGAACATTTTCTATGTCATACATAACCCAGTACACAGCCTCACTTCCTCAGCAACAACTTCTTTTTGTCAGCAGACTAGTGCAAAGACCTGAGAGTAATTGCCACCTCCGTGATTATTTGAGTCCATCTGGCTGCAGGCTCAGCAACATCCTGCAGTGCTATATTAATTTGCAGCACAGAAGCAGAAGAGTTAGAGATGCATTTTCAGTTAGGAATATAGCCAAGAGACACTGAGAGGGCACCAAGATCATGCTTGGTTCAGCTTGTCAGAAATTAGAAGGCCTATCATCCCATTCATCGAAAGTGCAGTAGCAAGAGGTAGGATACTATTCATGCACCTAACCAAAAATTGTGGTCTGTTGAAATATCACTGTCTGTAAAAATATCACTGTAGTATCTAAGGGCTGATTCATATCACATGTTTCCTGAGATCTGAACATGGTTGCCTGATTCTTCTGAGGCATACAGCACCATGCTGCCCTTAATTCCATATTCCTGAACCCGCACTGATGTCAACAAAAGTGGTAATGTCAACATGGTACGATTTCGTGCAAATACTCGTAAATTGTAATAGTAATGACACAGGGTAGGAATTAAGCTTTAGGAGGTTCCTGTGGTTGAAAGGGGTAAAGCAAGGGTGTGTTTTAGCTCCAATCCTGTTTAATTTATAGGTGAATGATATTGTTGAGCATTTATCATCCCCAACACTCCATGTTCCTAAATTAGCAACTAAACCCATATTACTATATATATGCACACACACACAGAGAGAGAGAGAGGACAGACACAGTAATACCTCGGATAACGACTGCCCCAGATAACGAATAATTTGGATAACAACTTGTTATTTTCAGCCCCCCCCAGCCCAGAGCCCCATCCTCCCTCCACATTTCCCTTTAACTGACCTGCAGAGGAGGAGGGGAGGCAACATGCAGAAGTGGGGGGCAGGGGGTGAGGAACTTGCACATGCTGCCCGGCTCTTGCAGCACCCAAATGCCCGGCAGCAGTGGTGGCGGTGGAGGGGGAGGAGGAGGAGGAGGAGGAGAGGTGGGGGCCGGGGGTGGGAGGTGGAAAGCACCAGCTGCTGCTCAGCTTTCCTGCTGCTCGAATGTCTGCCACCGCCAGTGGCGGCGGAGGAAAAGGAGAGGTGGGGGCGGGGCGGGGGAAAGCGCCAGCCACCGCTCGGCTCTCGCACTGCCTGAATGCCCGGTGGTGGCGGAGGCAGCGGAGGAGGAGGAGGAGGTGAAGTGCGGCCCGGGGGGTGGGGGGAGGAAGCTCCAGTGGCAGGTGTGGGCGAGGAGGGGGAGGAGTGCACTTTGAAAGTGCACTTTAAAGAGGTCTCAGGGAAAAAAGGCTTCTTCTTCTTTTTGCCTTTTTTCCGGACCTCCGGATTGGATTAAAATGCTTTCCCATTCATTTCAATGGGAAACCATGTTTCAGATAAAAATTTCTTCAGATAACGACTAACCTCAGGGAACAAATTAAAGTCATTATCTGAGGTACCACTATATATATATCCACAAATTGCATTGCATTTAGCATGGACAAATTTGTGTTACTACTACAACAACAACAACAACAACAACAACAACAACAACAACAACAACAAC
>JAHTLZ010003526.1:21250892-21281907 GCA_023846285.1 Phrynocephalus versicolor | reverse complement strand
TAATAATAATAATAATAATAATAATAATAATAATAATAATAATAATACTGTTTTTAGCTGTGTTTCTTTCTTATTTCTGCAAAGGCTTCTCCTCCCCACCCCCCGGAAGGAAAAAGGCATATAGATTAAATAAATAAAGCAAGAAAGATGTTTTTCTATATGGATGAATGAATAGAGAGCATTTCTGTCTTTGTACACAAACTTTTATTAAGTTTGCTGCAGCAAAAAGTCACAAACTCCACATGTCATAGTTACCTCCCATGGTGCAGATACTGCTTGCTATGCTTCTACAAAACCACAGGCCATAATACATTTGTTAGTCTAATTACCACAAGAGGCTTTCTTTTCCTTGCAGGGTTCCCCTAGGGTTGCTTCCTGCGCTGTTAGCAGATGAGAAGCCACACTGGTTCCAAACCACCTTGCTGTCACTTCAGCAGGCATTCTCCTGTGTCCTGCAGATGAGGCATGCAAAATGAAAGCATATTGAATGTATCATTGGGAATAGTGATGAAGTTCATCGTTAGCTGGTTGAGTACATTAATTTATCTGCTTGGTAACATTTTCCTGTACAATGATTTCTCCATCAAGTTCATCTCGGCCTCTGCCCATTAAGCGCAGCTGACCTTTCGCCCATAAGATCTTATGCCCAATAAAACTTGTTAATCCTTAAATTGCCACAAGACTCTTTGTTGGTTTTTGCTGCAATAGTCTACAGACTAATGTGGCTACTCCTCTGGAAATTTCAGTGCACTGTGCATAATGTGCATGGGCAAAGAGGACAGAAGTTATTTTACTTTAATCCCATCTTCTAACTGAACTAAGAGAACTAAATGGGCAGACTATGGACAGATTTACAAATCCCCCTTTTTCTTTAGTGAGTGATGTCTGTATTGGGCTGCCACTGTGTGCTGATTGCAATGATTTTGCATGGCTTTTGCCTCCTACGAATTAGGAGGTGCTCCGATGGAGCGACTCCTGTAAACTTCATAACATGGTTTCATGTAGAAGACACCAATTGGCTGGCCATGTTCTCTATAAGGAGAACACTTGGATCCCTGTTGTGTGTGTGTTGTGTCATTACGGTCATGACTGACTCTTCTTGACTCCATGTCCATGGAGTTTTCTTGGCAGAAATACTGGAGTGGTTTGCCAGCCCTAAAGTAGCAATTAATTGGGCGCGCACGCACACGCACGCACACACACACACACTGTGCCAAACAATGAGGACACCCTTGAATAACATGGCAAAGAACATAACACAAGACCTGAAGGCACTACATATTACACGAAGGGCCACCAAAACACGCGAACTAGAGCAAAGGAGCTGGAGAATCCTTGCTGTCCTATATGCTACATAGCATGGGAATGGATCATTATTTCCTCCCACCCCAAGATGAGGCTTTCTGTTATTTTATATTAGTTTATATTTTTCAAGCTGCAAAAGAATGAACTTCCAAGCAGCTTCCCACAATGGATGATGCTATAGATGAAACTTAAGGCATGGTTACATTAATGAAATGAATCAAGTATAGTTCAGGATATTGAATTCAGTTTAAAGTCATATGGTAGTCACATTTTTGTGTGTGTCAGTGTGCAAATCCTCATTCTTCAAGCTGTATTATATATCAACCAAAGGGGGGTACATGAGATTTTAGAATTGTTGCATTTAAGGCTTTGTCTTGTACATTCCTGCTCTGATGCTGGTTACCTCTCAGAACCACTACCCACTGCTGCTAGTATTTTTTAGTCTTTGGACACAAGAAAGGTAAGGAAGCCATGGGGCTTTGATGGGAAAGCAGGGGCTGTTTGATTTGTTTTAGACAGACTCTCTCTCTACCTGTGCCTCTTAAGAACAGCAGTTCTATGGGGGCATAGGCAAACAGAGAATCCCCTGAGGGGATGAATTAAATGGGGAAAATTCATTCCTTCATATTCACTGGGGTCTCTGCAACTGATGGATACGAAGGTATGAACATCTTATGAATCAGTGATATTCATTGATATCACTGATTCATTTTTAATTCTTCCTCATCTCTAGTAGCCAATTCTTTTTAAAAAAAAAAAATTAAAACATGCTAAACCCAATTCATTTTTTTCCTAGTGTAACAATGCTCCATGCTCTAAAATACAGTTCTGAATGGGACATAAGGTAGCACATAAATTCATGCCATTAAAGTTCCACTAGGCTAGGGAATTCATAGAAAGAGAATGTTCTTGACCTCGGAAAAGTAACTCTTTCAGTCTTTGTCTCCTAAAGCCATCCTGATTGAACTATTCTGTGAGATTTTTTAACATTTCCAAGCTTTGCTTCAAACATTCACCAAGAACATTTACCAGTTCCACCACTACTCCAGATTAGTTGGGAAGGAATTCACAAATCATTATCAATGAGTTTGGTGCACCAAGTGCATTTTAGAGTTATGTTGGTATGTCCTCTTCCTCCACCCCGCATTTTCATTGCTTTGGACATTTTTTTTCTTTTTAAGTAGCAATTTCTAAAAGGTCTCTATGCCAAAATAGTCTTACACTGCCTGCAGTCTCACAATCAAGCAGCTGTTTCTTGCCCCATTTTCTCCTAATTGCTTTTTGCGCATCTCACTAACAGGAAGGGTGGGGAAGAGGCTGGACTGCCCTTGAGGAGCCCATTACTCTTAATAATTTTGCTGGAGGACACAGACACACAACAAAGGCTAAGCCAGCCCTCTGAAGAACTAATATCTTCAAGATTTATTGGCACCTTTTCCTCCGAGGCTTGGTTGTGGTTTCTAAGCAAGTAAGGCATAGGAAAATGGATGGCAAAAGGGAATACAGATTGCCCAGCATCCCTTAACAAGAGAAGATCCTCTTTGTTTTATTCCCGATGCTACAATTATCAGGCAAAAATGCAGGGTGCAATCAGAGATTGCAATCCGACAATATTTCACCTCCCAAACTTGCCTGCATCTCAGCTTCCCTAGGTTGGTTGTTGTGTTCTGCAGGTCCGCCTCTATAAGACCTTGAGCGTGTTTGGTGGCCAGGAAGACTCTAACTTGCATGTTGTGAGAAATTCAGTCTTGATTTTCATGGTAAACCTCTTCCCAACATGAGTCCTGGATGAGGTAATCATGCTACAGTAACTGACAATTGATTGTTGTATCATACAATGTGGTCTATTCCTTCTTAAATAACTAACTCCATGCCGTAATATGTAACTGAGGATACCAGGTGAATTCTTTGCCATAAAAAGTTGAATTAATACACGCATCTACAACGATCATTAGAATTCAGGAATCTGTAGTAATTGAAATGACTATAGCAGGGAGAAGCAAACTTCAAAAGTCTGAGGGCTTTACAGGGTTGTGCAGACCCACTCCCACAACCTGCAGGATAACAGTTCAATGCCAGCTACTACCAAAGTCTTACAATTCTGGCCAGAAAACAAAGGCTAATCTCAAGCCAGCAAGTTATCATTTTTAAAACCATGCCATAGATGTATGAATTATCTAAATGAACTGTCAGCGCTTTCCCTTAGAAAAACCTTTTGGGACTAAGTTTGCAAATTATACCAATACAATATTTGGAAGGATGGTATACCCAAACACTGAGATCTCAGCACATGTGGAACACAAGCAGTAGAGGACATGCAACATTATTTACTGCACTGCTCCATATATACCGAATAGAGATGGGCACGAAATGAACAATTTTTCGTTTCTGTTTCCATTTTTTGTTTAGTTACGCAATGAAACGACAAACGAATTTTGTCTCTAAAATGAAACGAAACGAACAGAAACACCGGAAATTTCGTCGTGTGTTTTGTTTCCATTACTGCAATACAAGTGAATTGCTTAAAATCCTAAAAAAATCACAACAATTGAAATAAAGGGTAACGAAATGGTAACGAAATGAACGAAAATGAAAACAAAAATGATTTTTTTGCAAAAATTTGCAAAAAATGGAAACGGACCGAAACGGACCCTCCAAATGACAAACGACAAACAACAAACAACAAACGAAATGCCATTTTTTGATTCGTGCCTATCTCTAATACCGAACTTAGGACAACATTTATAGCAATCTTGCTTAAGGACATATTGGATAAAAGTAACCAAAATAAAATCATCTTTCTCTTATCTCAAGAGCATATGATGATGCCACTAAGATCTGAATGGGCTGGTTATGAATTAGCCCTGGCCATTGGGCTTGACATCTTCAATAACCACCTGACACTAAACACAACATGATCTTCACTGTGGTATGTATTATTTTGCCTACTGAATTTATCCAGCATATATTAGAATTTCATTTGGTTTGGTCTTTTCTGTGTGGACAAATATATCCAAAACTTTTATACCTGAAAATAAAACATGAGATCAAAACATCCAGATGCTGGAGAAAATGAGATGGACTGATTCATCCGTTTCTAGCTAAAGTAAAAGCAAATCAAGTGGAGGAGCATTCTGAGGCTGCTTGACTGAGGATTATCCAAACAGCTCTCAACTAGAGATGGGCACGAATTGTTGGTTCAGTAGTTTGTGCTGGTTTGGCAGGTGGGCCAACAGGGGTTCCATAGTTCCAAACCTCACCTCCTCTGGCAGATACTCTTTCAAAAGCAGTGCCCCAGCTTCTCTGCCCTGCCTCCTCTGGGCACTACCTCTGAGTGTGTGCTCACTTAAGAAACTGGGATTCAATATGGCAAAAACCTCTTGGGCAAACCATCATGCTAACACATCCCTTCACGCAACCATTTGAAAAGGGGCAACATGGCAAGGAAGCCACCATTTCAGTAGTTGTTGGCTTATACACACAAAGTTGTTGAGCTGTGGTCTCTGGATCTTTCCTGACTCTGAATGCGTAAGGTGATTGAATCATAGATTTGGAAGACACCTTGATGGCCATCCAGTCCAACCCCCTGCCATGCAGGAACATCCATCACAGGACTCCAGGCAGTACTGCCATTTTTTAAGTAACTTGTCATTTTTGGTTTTCTCCTTATGCACTTGAAGCTCTATCATTTGCTGTCAGGATAGAATGTGGTGCTTTCGGAAAAGTCTAGCTCCTTCAAGTTTCAATAAATAAATAAATAAATAAATAAATAAGAAGAAGTTATGATCCTTTGCTACTTCCCCATATTTCTTATACCTTCCTTGTGCCTTTTGCAAGCAAATGGTTTGACAGCAATCTCCAACTTCTAATTGGCACAGCTGGAATTTCCACTGGCGGAAGGGCTGAAAGATTTCTGCTGCCATGGTGTTTCCAATGCCACACATTTTCTGAGTGTGTGTGTGTGTGGGGGGGGGAGGAACATCATTTCTCAGCAATTTGCAACTCTAATTCATATGCCTTTGTTAACAAGTCAGGTGGAGAAGACATGCCTTTTGTTACAGCAGTCTAATTAAAGACTGAACTCATACTGGACCAAAAACATCCTCCAGCAAGCTCTCTATACATTGGTCATAGAACACTGAAGCAAGCCTCTGGATTCTAATTAGCAGAAGAGTACCCACAGCATGACAAACTAACAAGCCCCCTATCCCCACACAAAAAAGGAAAGAGGGCAAACAAGGCAAACCCAATAATCTGGTTACTCACTATGTCATTATTTTTAATTCATGTACTAGGAAAGCCAACAATAATGAAATTAAGCAGTAAGATAATAACATTGGGCCCCCACTCAAGGAAGAAGCATATCAGCAAAGAAAAAGCAAAAGATGGAATATGATTGACTAAAATTTGCATGTGCTGTTTCGGATGTATCATTGCAAAGTTAGAATTGCTATGACAAGAAATACAATCATGTGGCCTCTGCAGCGGTGAAGTGGAGCAAGGGCCCTCCAGGCTGTACACCCAGGAGTACCTTTGTAGCAAGGACTATGGCGTCCCTCTGGTGCTCTCATTCCCTCTGAGCATAACTGAAACCTTCAAAGCATTTGGAATGGACATGCATTTCCCCAGCAATACCATACAGTGGGGCCTCTGTAGTCATGAAGGATTTGTTCAAAGTCCTCTGCAGATGATAACAACCATGGATAATAGTGAATGCAAAAAAAAATCAAGATAAAAATATTTTCACCTGTATTACCAGAACTGGCCACTAAACGGCATCAGAGACCAAACTTTTCTTATTAAACAAAGGCCATGGTCACACCTGGGTTTCGATCCTGATCTTCTGAAGGTCCGGCTTTTCCTCTTTGTCCCATCACATGATTTAATATGTGGGACAAGAGTTCCCATGTCCAAAGCTGGTTTTTTTATTATTTTAAAGTGCAGTTCAGCCCCCTTGGCCAGCAGGTGGTGCTAGCATTTGAAAAAAAACGGACCACTTGGCTGGGGGAAATTAATGCTTATCAGATCTGATTGAACTTCCTGTTGCTCCGATGTGCAGGGAAATTTTAAAAAAACATACCAATCGGCCCCAGGAACAGCCGGTCAGTGCTATCAAAAAAGAAAGAAAAAGAAACCCGGATCATCTGTGTGGTCTCATGGTGTCTGCCTCCTTAAAAGCTGGATTTTCAAAGCGAGGCAAAAAATTCCCTACCTCCTGGGTAAGTCTTAGAAACCTCACTTAAGGGACCATTACTGGGTTTTCTTTTTTCTTGTTTTTCAAAAAGCCTGGTGGCCGTGGGGACGGCATTTTTAGACACAGATTATCTGGTAATTTAAACTGCTTTTAAAGGTACGTGGGACCGGGGCCAAAATTACATAGCATGGTATCTAGCTAGGTCTGATAAATACATAGTGAAATTGAATATTTCTAGTTTTTTCTTTTGGTATTAATATTTTCAGATTGTGGATAAGTAAAACCACAGATACTGATCCCGTGGACATGCATGTCCTGCTATATTGTTGCAAGTTATCTTAGTTCAAGTGCAATGTATTTGATTTGAGAATATTCTGGTCTTAATTTGGAAATTAAGAGTCATAAGGTTTACAAAGTATGAGCTCCTCATATGGCTCATCCAATTGGCCATTTTTTGTTGTTCAGGTGGCCAACTACAGAGATATCTTGATAGAACAAGTGCACATCCAAATTTACCGCTTACCACTGCTGTAAATTCTGCTCTTTGTTCTGTTGAAAATCATCATTTGGAGCTATGTTCTCCCTTTTGGTTTTTTAAACTGGACATAGAAAGCCTATCAAGTTGTCAATGCTTTTCAATAAAGTTCCCTTAAAAGTCCCTAAAGCAGAATACAGCTGGACACTGGGCACCCTAAAGGCCTCCTGTGACCTTGCTTTGTGCCACCATCTCAGTGATGAGTTGCATACTGTTTCTACAAATGCACAATGGCTTTGTGTGCCATGTACTGGACTTTTGGACATTCTCTGTGAAAATATAGAAGGGACACTATTACAGCCTGTAACAGGTCTGCATACCAAATATGTACTTGATTACCAGTAGCCAATTGTAGCTTTTATTTTCCTTGTTTTTGTATGCAGCCGTAACTGCGGGACCTGTCTATGCACTACCATTCACTACCTCATTGTATGTTTAAATATTCCCTAATAAAGTCAATCTGTTCTTATCAGTTTAATATCTGATATGTCCTCTATTTGAGGACTATATATTAAATGGATTTTTGGAACTGGGAGATGGAATAGGGGTTGTGCCATCCACTCCATGCATCAATCTGGTATTGCAGTTCCTCCAGGAATGGAGCACCCTCCCCTCTGGGGAGAATCTTGGGACTTTGCCTCCCTTTGGACGCGCACCAGGAACGCCACACACTGCCTAAATAAACTTATTGGCTGCCAGTGGACCTGGAACCAGGTGGAGAACCAGCTCAACCCCACCACCGAGAACCCCCGGTGATAAACATGGTAAGAGCTGGAGGCAGGAGGACCCTAGGTCTCAGAAGCCTGAACTCACATTGGCAGGAAGCCTGCCTGTTGGGTTTAAATATTTGAAAGGATGTCATATTGAAGAGGGAACAGGTTTGTTTCCCATGGCTTCAGAGACTAAGACTTAGGGCAATGGTTTCAAACTACAGGAAAAGAGATTCCATTTGAACATTAGGAAGAACTTCGTCGTGATGATTAGAGCTGTTTGGCAGTGGAATATGCTGCCATTGAGGGGGAGTGGAGTCTCCCTTGGAGGTTTTTAAGCAGAGGCTGGATGGCCATCTGTCAGAAATACTGTGATGGGGTTCCTGCATGGAATGGATGGCCCTTGGGGTCTCTTCCAACTCCATGATTCTATGATTCTACTTTTCCAGAATTTTAATTTTCAGAGATTTGTTTGAGTAAAATTAATTTAGAAATCCAGTGTAAGTGTAGTGAACAAAGTGTCAAGCTATGACTCAGGAGAACTGGATCAATCTCCCTTCTTAGCACTTGAAACTCACGGGGTGGGTGGGGTGGACATCTCACAATCCTTGAAAACCCCATTAGGATTACTTTAAGTCATGATTGACTCAACAACAAAACAGCAAAATTAAAATTCAGCCCGGCCACAAAGGCTTTATTCCTGATTGCCTGTTATGAAGGAAAGACAACCGCTCATGCTAAGAAACATTACACTTCTAGATGGGCAGAAAACTTTGGTTATTCACTGCATTTGGATAAATGGGATTCTTTGTGGAACACTGTAAAGCTGTTTAAATCTATAGCTTATAAAGAAAACTGTAACAA
The DNA here is from genome assembly GCA_023846285.1 of Phrynocephalus versicolor. Classification (NCBI taxonomy): domain Eukaryota; kingdom Metazoa; phylum Chordata; class Lepidosauria; order Squamata; family Agamidae; genus Phrynocephalus; species Phrynocephalus versicolor. Next base: position 21,273,299 of record JAHTLZ010003526.1, on the reverse strand, counting down.
GATGTTCTATAGATGGCATCTCTCCCCTCACTGTTTATCTAAAATGTATAACTGTTCCTCAAGATGCTGGGAATATAAACATGACAGTGGTACTTTTTATCATATGTGGTGGACTTGTAAAGAGGCAAATATATAATGGAGAATGGTAAAGCTATTTATAGAGAGATCACTGAAGATTAAATTAGAGTTTAGACCAGAACTCTTTTTATTGAATATAATTGATAAACATTTCTCATGATCAAAAGTCTGTATTACACCATGTAATTGTTGCAGCAAGGATTCTGTATGCACAATTTTGGAAACAACCTGAAGGGCCTACGGAGAGAAGTTTCTGTGAAAAGATAAGAGAATGGATGAAAATCGATAGCCTTTCTGGATATCTGAAAGGAGACTACGAAGATACCACCAAAGGACGGCAAGAAGTAGTAAATTTATTAGTTAACTGATATGATACTAGGGGGGCACTTCCTGCCCACGGCGAGATGGCTGCTTGAGTCAGAAGCTCCGCTCACGAAGGAAAACAAAGTTGAAATACTGTCTCTAAATGATGTCAAAATCGTGAGTAAATGACTATAAATTACTGGGGAGGATAGTTGAAAACTGTGTGTTTTTGAAGGGGAAAGATAACAATGAATTAATGAAGCAGTGATTTACTTTCGATTTCTGCCGAAGTCACGTCCCTGTTAGGCAGACTGTGAGAGTCCGTGAGAGGCTGTGAAAAACTCTGTTTTGCTTTGAGAACAAAAGGAAATAAAGGTTCATACCTGGCTTTTCTGTATGCCAGCTAAGAAAAGGGGTCCAGCTGTGAAAAAGTGGATAAGAAAAACCCCTTCAGATACGACTTTTGAACGCGCTTGTCTCGAAAGAGCTGAAGCTATTTCTGAAGCTGAAATAATGGCGTCTGAATCTGGCAAGCTGCCAGCACAACAGCCGGACCTTTCAAAGGAGTTTAAAAACTTCAAAGCAGAAGTCAGCTCTCTCATTAAATCAGCTCTAAAAGATATAACTTCCACTTTTGATGACCGTTTCCAGTCTTTATCTTCACAGAATGATGACCTAAGGAAGGACTTGTTGCAAGAAATACAGTCTCTTCAGACACGGGTCTCTAATAATGACGCTGAGTTGAAAAAACTAACAGGAGAAATTAATCAAGTTCAAACGCTAGCCTCTAAGCATGAAAGAGCTTTTTCTGCCCATGAAGAAGAGATCGACGCTTTACACAGAAAGCTGATTTACATGGAAGACCATTCTCGAAGATCTAATTTGAAACTAATTAATTTTGAACTTCAGAATAAAAAAGAAATAAAGAAAGAAATCCTTGCTTGGCTTAATACTATCCTCCCCCAACAACTCACCGAGATCGATATCGAGAGAGTGCATTATATTGGCAGTGCATCAGCAGGCGTTCCAAGACCTATTCTGATCAGATTTACTTCCTATGTGATGAAAGAACAACTGATGTCTACTCTCAGGGCAAAACCTGATCTTTTGAAGCATGATGGAAGGGTCCTACAAGTTTACCAGGATATCTCCAGGGAGACTTTCGAATGGAGAAAATCTATGAGACCTGTGACAACTGCTTTGAGAAACAACAACTACAGATATAACTGGGGATTCCCGATCTTTCTTAAAGTGTGGAAGGGCCCAACTCTTCACAAAATCTACTCCCTGGAAGAAGGTGAACAACTTCTTAAGGCATGGAATATCCAAATTGAAAAAAAAGAAAAATAAACCACTTCAAACTCAGCCTCTGCAGTGACAACAGTACCTGCTTTCAACTCTTCAGATGCCTTAACAGGCAGAAAATTGGAGACTAATCTGAAGAACTCTCCACCATAGAAGACAGCACATCCTTTCTCTCTCTTCCTGTCTCTCTCTCCCCTCCCGTTCCCCCCCTTTTCTTTTTTATTTTTTTTTCTTTTCTTCTTTTTTTTAGGCTAGTTTGTTTCAAATCGTCTCTGTTCCTACTTGTTTGTCTTACATTTTTCCACTCCTTCCCGATACTTATTCCTTTTCCTTACCTTTCCTCCCCTATACCCTTTGTTTTTCCCTCTATGTTTTTTTTTTCTCTTCTTTTTGTTTTTTTGCTTGTTTTACTCGGGGAGGAGGGACTGAGTGTGGAAGGGAGGTGAATAGAAGTAAGTTAAGATTAATATTATTATGCCTTAATTTTTTTTTTTTTACTGCATTCTTTCTTCTCAATTTCTCACGTATATAATTGTAAGCAAGATTAGACAGTGTCAATGCTAATTTCGAGCTTTTGAGTCATTATCAGCCATCGGGAAGTGTACAGGTGCCTTCCCCCTCCCTCCTATAAGGGCGCATACAGAAGGTGTATGAGGGCTAAGAGGATGGGAGAACAGAAAATAAATGTAGGTGGTCGGGTTTGGGAAATTATTGTTCGTTTTTTGTTTTTATATGTAGTGTTTGTTTCTATATTCACAAAGAGACCGTTCCAGATTGATACAAGAAAGAAAATATGGGTAGACTGGTGAAATTAGCCACATTGAACGCTAAGGGTCTAGGCTCTGTCATGAAGAGAAAGAGACTAGAGTCATTAATCAAGAAGAATAAACCGGACATCATCTTTCTTCAAGAAACACACCAAACGAAAGATGGTCAAAACGAACTGAAATTACCCAATATGAACATTTATGAGAAAAGTTTTGGTTCTTCTAAAGCAAGGGGGGTAGCAATCTTAATTTCAAAGCATTGTGACTGTACTGTTGAAAAAACTGTGAAAGATCTGCAAGGCAGATATATTATTCTACAGGTCACAATTGGTTTAGAACATTATACACTGATAAATGTTTACGCACCGAATACTAATCATAACCTGTTTTATAAAGAGGTATGGCAGCAGATAGAGAAGATACAGAAAGGACATGTGATTTTAGCCGGAGATTTCAACATGGTTATGGACAAAATAAAAGACAAAACAACGTTTAGCAAGGTAGATTGGGGGACTAGGCAGACAATCTTAACAAAATTCATCGCAAATACAGGATTAAAGGATGTATGGAGAGAAATGAAGGGCGATGAAAGAAAATTCACTTTCTACTCATTAGCCCATAAAGCTTATTCGAGAATAGATTATATATTTGTTTCACAAAGCTTGCTATCTAAAGTTGTAAACACTAATATAGAATTGATAAAAATTTCAGATCATGCTTTAATGTCTGTTGAAATAGAAAATAAGAAGAACTATAAGGAAGCGAAAAGATGGAGAATAAACTCTAGAATTTTTCAATTCCCAGATACGGTACAAAAAATACAAAGGGAATGGTTAGAAACCTGGAATATTAATGAAGAAGGTGGTGGTCAAATAGGAGTTATTTGGGACACTCTGAAAGCGGCGGCTAGAGGCTACATAATAAAAGAAAACGCTATAATCAAAACTCGAGATCAGCAAAATAAAAAAAAATTAGAGGCTATCATAGCAGACCTTGAATCTCAATTTTTTGCAACTAAAGACAAAAGAATTTTAAATCAGATTGAGGCCAGGAAAAGGGAATTAGAAGAAATAGATCTACAACAAACCCAAAGAAATCTATTATATCTGAAAAGAAACTTTTTTGAATATAGTAATAAAAACTCAAAGATGCTAGCAAAACTAGCACAGAAAAGGAAAGAAAAAAGCATGATAGGAAGGATAAAGGATTTAAGCGGCAATATCTGTACTCAGAAAACTCATCTAATTAAAAACCCGCTTCTGAATTCCCTATTATTCACTTGGAAAAAGTATGGAAAGAATTTGGTACAGGAAGGTTCCCCGCTTGGATTGGTGATTGATCAGATGAATTTCCCCACAAACATGAAGAAACTGGGAGATCTATTTAAATTAAGGAAAGTGGCAAGGTTAAAAGACTGGATTAAAAAAATGACAACAAAACAAGAAATTAAACGCGTTTTGCAAACTCAGGAATTGTCCTGGTTGAACTACGCCCAGCTAGAAAGCTGGACGAAAGATTGGTTTAGGAGAAATATTCAACTCAGAGGATACACAAAATTTGAGCAATTTTTGACATCATATGAATCAGAGAAAGGAAATACAGGTAAAGGCGCAGTTGCTAAAATTCATAAAATAATTCAAGATTCACTCGAGAACAGGGAACAAGACATAATAAGAGAGCTATGGAAACAAGACATAGGGAAAGAAATAAACAATGAGGAATGGAAAAGAATTTGGAATTTGAGGATCTTACGGTCATTATCAGTTAGAATAAAAGAAAACTATTTCAAACTAGTTTTAAGATGGTATATGACTCCAGTTAGAGTAAACAGAATGAATCCAAAATATTCCAAGCTTTGCTGGAAATGCGAAAAAAAGATAGGCACTTACTTTCATTTATGGTGGGAATGTGAAATTGTTCAAAAGTTTTGGCAAGAGATCTTTGAGGTGATAAGAGAGATACTACAAAATGATATTAAATGTATACCTGAAATTGCATTGTTATCACTACCATCCATCAATGAATATGATGTGAAAACTAGAGAACTAATAGCTAACCTTATGACAGCTGCAAGACTGATCATTGCCAGAAACTGGAAACTTAAATCACACCTCAAAATTACTGAATGGTATAAGGAAGTGTGGGATATAGCACTAAATGATAAATTGTCTTGTAATATAAAAGTTTTGCGAGGAGAAATGAAAAAAGATATCTTCTATGATGTGTGGGGGGAATTTATTGATCATGTGTTACTAAAAGGAAAAGGGATTCAACCAACTTATAATCCAACTCAGTTCTGGTGTAAAGGACCTTAAGAAGCCTACTAAAAAAAAAGTTGAAGAAGAAAGAGAAGATGCAAGAATACTGGACGGTTTCTTGGGGATGGGGGGCACTTTGTACTGTTTTTGATTGTCTATTTTTTATATATATTCATAATTGTATATTATTGTTATTTGTGAGTTTTTCTTATGTTTATTTAATAAAAAAACTGATATGATACTATATTCTGATATGTATAATCTTTGACTTGATAGATCTAATGTAACCTTTTTTGTTTTACTATTTATCCTTTTCCCTTCCCTTTCCCCTTAAAATTAATAAAACTTTTAAATTAAAAAAGAGACATTACACTTCTAAAACTGCCTTGCACACTTCAGCCCAAGTAATCCATGGCCTTCTTCAAGAGCAATAATTCAGGAATGTGTAATGAAGATTTCTTTCATCCGGCTTCCCACCTTCACTAAACTACTGAGCTGGGAAACAGGCCAAAAGCTATCTTAGTTACACACTGCTAAATTATTTCCCTGAAAAAGGGTCTTCCTCTCATACCTGGATCCAGATGTTTCCAGATGCTCTTTGCTTTTTTCCTTCCCGATCACCCCTGCCATCAGATCAGGTTTTTCATCCACCTTCCCACAGCATGCATTTTCTGAATTAAATGGAACAAGTCAGCTAGTATTTCCTTTTTTCAGTCCTTTCATTAGAAGAGGATAACTTTGTTGTGCAATTACCATGCTTGTAATGAAGGATTCTGAGATTATGTGCTAATTTCTCTCCCATACACAGAACTTTATCAGCAGTAATTGCATTAACATCTTTTCTCCAGCCTCCGGTCCCCTTGAGAGTTTGTGAAATTTGCATTTGGCCCTATTTTCCCACCCACCCCACTCACCATACGCCTCTGTAAAATTGCCAGAGAACTTCCAGCTGCTTAACTTCCAAAGAATAAAAGAAAGAAGACAGCAATACATTTCAGTTTTTAAAACCTCCTTGAAGAGGCAAAACAAACCAGCCAACTAACCAACGAATCAACCCCCCCCCAAAAAAAAAAACAGCATGGGAGAGAGCAACCAAGAAATGCACTAATTTCTGCAAAAATATTTCTTATTAGAATAGAATTAAGTAGCACTGCAACTATTGTAAGTGGAGAAAAAATAACGGCTTTAATTAAAACCTTGGGGTTTCTCTTGTGGCATTCTGGAAAAAGTCTACCTGCCTTGAACTGGAGCTTGGTTTAGTGAGTATAGCTGTAGTGGTGATTCCTCAAAAGCAGTATCTTGATTGGTTTGCTTTACAGCAAACATTGATTTAATCCAGATAATTTATTTGGTGTCAGAGCTATGTGGGATAAACTGAAATAAATATTAGCTATATTAGCAATATAATCAATAGCCCTGTTGCAAGGGGATTGTGAAAATTGTAGTCTAATATTTCTGGATGGTGCCAACGGTAAGAAAGGATATTCCTTTATATACAGATATATTTCTTTCCCCCCACAAACCTGGTTTTGACCATTCTTAGAATATAGAGAAATCTTGTAGGGAGAAAGATACAGCCCATCTCTTCTCTCATCTTGGTTATGAATGACCCTAATGACATGAATATTCATCTCACATTCTCCTCCTCCTCCTCCTCCTCCTCCTCCTCCTCCTCCCTAGATATAATTACAGTAATTTTTGCATTCATCTTCTTTGCAACCCTGTGGGCTAGTTTTTTAATATGGCATAACAAGGCAACAAGATAATGACTTGCCCAAGGCCAACCCTGAGAATACATATATATATAAGCTGATTCAAACAGGAACAAACCAGATAGATCATTCTTCTTTCAACAACGTTGGGGTTAGGGGTATTTTCCCCCTGTCTAGTTCAAAATCTGTGTGTAACTCTTTTGCCTCCCAAAATGTGACTCCAAAGCATAAAGAGCTGATTCAGAGAGAGAGAAAGAGAGAGGGAGCTCCCTGCATGCCCCAACACTCTTCCTGGATGCCACATGGAGTTGACATGCCAGAACAGAGTGTTGGCTGGGCCACTGTTATCAGAGTGGGGCCACTGCACTGCCAACTACAGGCGCTTCAATAAGTCTGAGACCCACCTTTCTCAGGTCACTTCCTAGAGACAAAAGACAGCACAGCATTTATCGAATATTTATTTATTGAAATATTTATTTATTTATTTATTAAAAATCAGTGTAAAACCAAAACCATGCTGCAATTCAAGGGAGACATGTACGTGGAAGCTCCTCGCAGGCAGGCATGAGGATTACCATTTTGCATTTGCATTTGTCCCTGGCATTTCATATTCTAAGCAGCCTGCAGCAAAATGTTGCAATGCAGAACACTCTTGTTGAGGTTCTAGACCAGTTCCACAACTCCCATGGTCCTTTGTCTTTTGCAATCTAGGCTCAGAATTCTGGGAGTTGTATCCAAAATATCTGGAGTGCCAAAGGTATGCCGCCACTGTTCTAGACAATCAAAGGTGGTGTTTTTCAAGACACTCCAATCTGTTTCCTTCCCCATCAGTTTCTTGGTCCAGCACCTCTAGGGGGCTGTGTGTCCTCACCCATGCTCCCTGGATGGATCACATGCCAGGCCTTAGGTGGGCACAGAGGTCAATCGGTCATCCCTAAGTGGAGAGGAGGAGGCAGATAATAGGATCTATTTGTGCAAGGAGGCAGGAGTGGACCCAAGCAAATAGCTGGAGGGAATGAAAGCAGGGAGATTGAGACTGATGAGTATATGAAAGGGGTGACAGAATAGGGATACTGCCCATTCTGCTGCACAAGAGTCTCCTGTCTTGAATTACTTGGTCTAATTAAGGGAAGGGTTGGAGTCCTTTTGATTGTCATGCTGAAAGGCTTCAACATGCTGAGACATAATTAACAAGAGCAAACTAGGACTTCATGCCCTTCTTTACATCCACAGGTGTGTTCCAACTGATATCTTGCTCCACTCCTGTAGTAGAGCACACTCTGGAGTTGGTCTTCTTTGGTGGTCAGAATGAGAGTAATGTGAGTCTGGAGGAGCTCTCTCTATTTCTATCATCATGGACAGATATCTCCTAGTAGAGATTGGACTTTCCAGGACTTGAAGCCTCCACAGTGGTGCAGGGATGATTTAAAATGCTCCATTCCAGGAGGCTGAGATATCTAAATTGTTCCCTCCTAGTTCCGGGAAAGTTCTAGAACCCAAAGCAGACAAAACGATGTAAGTCCAACTTCATCAATGGAATGGGGAAGTGATTGAGGGAAAAACACAAAAGACCCTAAATGTCTCTCCTAAGGAGTGGAGCAAAACTCACCCCCTGGTTGAGGGAATCACCAAAGGTGAAATAAGTAGGACAGAAACCACTGAAAGAATGGCGGACAATTAAGGTCCAACTCAGCAATCATGGCTGAACCAACCAGACATAGTGATGGTGGTAGTATGGTGATGTTGGTGGTTACAACTAAGAAGGCTTCTCTTCTTTGCCACTTTGTTAGAGATACAGAAACTGCTCAAGGAATTCTGGTGCACATACCTGTCTTACCTCTAATTCAAGAAAACAGAGCAAAAGATTAAAAAAAATAGTTCAGTGAAACCAAATCCCTGAATGAAGTGCCCTACAAGGCACTCTGTCCATCTTCTGGTGCTCTTTGACACATTCCTTGCCCGATCTAGCCAATTATATATCATTGCTTATAAGGAAGAGAAAGGTCATTTTTGAAAAGACCTGAAGGAACTGAATATAAGGCATAAATATTTATGCTGCATTGGAAACGGGGTTTTATACTCATTATTTCTTCTACTATTTTATTTATTTCATCATTACCCTGAAAGGTGGTCATTTATACACAAATGAAATATGTCTTCCTTGAATTCAAAAGAGATAACAGAGATGGAAACAATAAGGCTGCACTTCTCCAAAGCCATGAACAACTTTCAGAGATCCAACGATTCTACATACCTATCGCAAAACATTGGAGAAGCACACCCATTCCCATATCTCCAGCACCCCAAAAAATCTTACACAAATGTGGGATACTGAAGTCTCTTGTATCCTGTGATAGTTTTCAAGCCTTTGGTGAATTGTGTGTGTGGCTCAGGGTTATAGAGATAAAGAGAATATGACCAAATTTCATCTTCTGCTCTCTAACATATACAAAGTGGCTCTTAACCCACTAGTTATTTATCTGCTAACTTACTTATTAAGGTAAAGGTTCACCCCGCACATGCATGCTACTCGTGTCCAACTCTAGGGGTGGTGCTCATCTCTGTAATCAAGTCAAAGAGCCAATGTTGTGCAAGTCCATGGCCACATGGCCGGCATGGCTGCAAGGAAACACTGTTTTACCTTCCCGCTTTTTATGGCAGTACCTACTTATCTACTTGCATTTGCATGCTTTCAAACTGCTAGGTTGTCAGGAGCTGGGGTTATTAGTGGAAGTTCTCTCCACTGTGTGGTACCTGGGTTTTGAACCACCGAGGTGCCGACTTTGCAGCCAAAAGTTTTCAGAGCCTTAGTCCACTGAGCCACCATGCCACATTGGGTGAGTCCAAATTCAAATAGTAATTGTGCACTCCTTATCCATGTCCAAGGTATAACTGAAAAACACATTTACTGAAATATAAAAAAATGATTTAGAGGGACAATTTATTATGATTAAAATGCATTAATTTAATTTAAATAAAATACTTAGAATATGTTTTCATCTCCACCAACGTGAAGTTTAATTTGTCCTTCATGCACTTGTGACACACTAGGTCTTGCTTATCCCTTCACTCTGAGATCAGCCTCCCTTCTGGCTTTATATAGTTTAATCTTCCTGCAGCAAGTGGATGTGTAAGAGAAGTTTTAAGAGGACCCAAGTTTGTACATTGTTCTCGTTATTGCCATTACCCTTTGATCCACTGTCAGTATGTGGAAATCTCAGGTTTAGTGACACTTCAAATCAATTTTATGGTGATGATTTGACATATTTATAAATTGCTTGAGGGGGGAAAACAAGCCAAACAAAGCAAAAAAAAATGAGAAGAAGCATTCTATCACAATAAAAAAAACAGAAAACAACCCTTTAAACCTTTTAAAAGCTCCCTGAAACAGTCAGTGATTTATCTGAAGCATTATAAAATGGGTACATATTCTTTACATCAAAGGTGAGTCAACTATTTTTACAGGAAGCTTGTGACCAACCAACTCTAGCCAACTGGAGGTGTGTGCACTTACAAATGAATCCTGAGCACAAAAACTTGCTTCGAGTGTCATAGCCAAACAGAAGCCACAGTCCTTCCCGCAACACTGTACCAAAGGCTCTCCACAAAGGATTCAGTGTGCCTTCTTAATTTTTACAGCAAAGCTGAGGGTGTGCAGCAGTCATTTTCTCTGTCGAATAAACAGGAGCCCCCCAAAAACGGCTAAATGAGTGGTAGCAGACTTGAGATCTACCAGCAGATTATTAGGTTGCAGAAGGCCATTCTCTTCACTCAAATGCCTTAATGGTCAAGAGCAGTTGGATAGGAGAGAACTCTCTTGAGGATTTCCCCCAAGTGCTAGAGCTCCAAAGAGCAAAGAGCTCTTACTTAAACAGAACCCTGGCAATTGACTGACTGTTAAGGAAGGAGGTTTCAATATAATACAGCCGTGACGGCGAACCTTTTAGAGACTGAGTGCCCAAACTGTAATTCAAAACCCACTAATTTTTCGCAAAGTGCCAATACAGCAATTTAACTTGAGTACAGGTGGCTGGGAAGGGGCGATGTTGGGTGCCCACAGAAAGGGTTCCAAGTGCCATCTTTGGCACCCCTGCTGTAGATTCGCCAACACGGCAATAGGGTGTACTTTTTCTCTCCCTGCCCCCGAGTGAAATAGAATTGTTTAAATTCTGCTGTTATTCCAATAGGAGAATCTGTTTTGTTGCTTTATAACTTACTGACCTAAATCCATTTAGCCTTCCAACTATAATAAACCCATTGAATCAGTTGCTGAATGATGAATAAACACTTATGGGAATCAATGTGCCTAGTTGGAATGACAACTTCAGTTTAGGCCACTGTACCTGATTTTTATTCTTGGTAGAAACACCTTGGAAAAGCAGTTCTGGGAGAAAAGCAAAATATAAGGAATCACCACCTACTTTCTATAAAGCCCTGTGGTATGCAATGTGCTGTCTGCTAAATTGTATTTCTTATGGATCCTGTTGCAGTGCCTGTAAGGTCGGTGTTTATTTGGGGTCCTTAATTCCCAAATCATTTATCTGTTATATGCTATGATGTGTGAGGCTATTTGCTATTATCTCAGAACTCAGTCAAAGCAAAAAGGGGGGTGACCTGCATGGCCATCACAAAACTCAATTGCTAAAATAGGATACAGGTGATAACTTTATAGGCCATTAATAAAAATAATGCTTTTACAATATCTTTTAACACATCTTTTACCATGTCTGAACTTCTGGGTCCTGCTTTGAAGAAGAGTGATTTACACTCGAAAGCTTATTTATTTATTTATTTATTTATTTATTTATTTATTTATTTATTTATTTATTTATTTATTTAGCTTGTATGCCGCCCACTACCCAGAGGTCTCTGGGCGGCTCACAATCAAAAACAATTAAAACATCAAAATACAATAAAATTAGAACAATAAAACCTGTAAATGCAATAAATACAGTACATTAAAAGCACACTACTGAAAATTGCCATCAGGACCCGCAATCATTAGTTAAAAAACTTTTGGAATAGGAAGGTTTTTACCTGGCGCCGAAATGATATCAACGTCGGTGCCAGGCGAGTCTCATTTGGGAGGGCATTCCAAAGTTTGGGGGCAATGTTCTTTTTAATATATTTTTATTAGTGGCCTATAATGGTATCTCCTGTAACTCAGGAAACTCAGAAAGTCTTATTACAGAATTGAGATAATCAGGAAATAGCTTTTAGATCAGGAGAGGGGAACCTCTAACAACTGACTTAATCTAGCCCATTGAGGGTGCAAGAGAAATCTTCCTACCCAACCTTTCTTCCTCTTGTAGGGACATATGCTTGAATGCTACTCTCCACAACATAATGGGTTCCCTTTAACTGTGTTTCACTCACCACAGATCCTCGCATGGCAAGGCACTGAGCATGAGAAGTTGGGGAAAGCATGCCTACATTGAAAATGTCTCTCCTTACAAAGAGGTGCCCATGAGACCTTAGGATAAAGTGATACTCTCTGACAGTCCAAGGGAAGACAGCCAATTGTAGACTTAAGGCAGAGATAGAAAAATAATATGGGCATGAGGTTCTGATGAAAATATTGTTTTCATATTCCTGCCTGAGGTTCTCACTGGCACCACAATAGGTGAAAAAAATCTTCCTTAGCTATGAGGGTAGAAAAGGATATTACATTTTCACTTTAATTATTGGAAAAGAGAATTAATTACAATAGGTATTTGTAATTAATTTCTGTCAAGCCCTGGTACCTCCACCAGTCCAGTGGGATGTTTTATATATTTCTGGGAGCTGAGAAAGCAGATGTGATATCATACCTTTGAGATCAGTTCTGATCCATAGTAAATTTATTCCAAAAATGAGATGTCTCCATTAAAAATACCTTCATGATTTGAAATGTTGGCAGTACATCATTACCAACTTTCCACTGGCAACATTTTTCTAGTCAGTGATCTATATATGTCTATATCTGCCTCTTTTCCCTTCTGAAAACAACAACAACAACCAAACCATCCCATTAAGGGAGAAACTGGTTTTGAATGGTGATGCAGTGGCTAAGTCAATTATGTCGTGAATTTTTTTTTTCACACACAGAGAGATGAGGAAAAAATGATCCTTGAATTTTTCCCCACGAAATTCCAATCTATCAAAATGTTTTCAAAACATGAACAACTGTGGAAAGTTAAACAAAAAAAAAACACCCTTCTTCAGATCAAAGGAGGCTTAGAGAGGATCGAACAGGTGCAGGATAGATGAAAGTTATTCAATTGGCTGGAAAAAAGTGGCAGCCTTTATCTGCATTAAAGTATTGAGAAGGAGAAGAAACAAGAAAAGTGGGGGAAGAGAGCTTTCTCAACCAAGCATACAGAGAAGACACCATTTAGTAGCAGCAACCACTGTTGCACAAAGGACAGATTCTAACTGAGGCAAAGATTCCGGAATTATATTCAAAACTGAATATTTGGCACTATGCTAGATACCTGAAATTATGGGAGGGTTTTGGCTTGTAGGGCATTGATGCTTACTAGCCTGTTGGCCAGTAAGAGTCAAGTGCAATCTAAATTTCTCACAGGTTTCTTCCTTCCCACTGGAAGCTTTTTCCTGTCAGGTGAGGGTATGTGGATTTCTACCACATGTTACACCACAGGTGTTAACAGATGAAACGGGCCAAAAATAGGTCTTTGTTTTAAATATGCCATTTGAATGGATTTGGCTTAATTGGAAATTAATGAGGCAATGGCACAGACTGAGTTTAAAAGATATGAAAATGCTATCAGCCATGAATTGGTACATTCTTCATCCACATTCCCAAGTATAGGAAAGGAGGGGATTGTCTTCAGACTGAGTTTCCTCTGCTCCCTTGCTTTCCCTTTGGCTCCTCAATGAGGGCAACTGAGAAATGAGAGACTTTTTTGCTCCTGGGAATCAGAAGCAGATGCATAGCCATTTTCTTTTGATATTCTACAGAATTTTAATGTAGTCTTACTGATGGATATTCTAAGGCAGTCTAGACATATTTGAACTGCAGCTCCCAGGAACTCTTGACAACAAAGCTAGTGGTGAGGGCTTCTGGGAGTTTTGCTCCAGGAACAGCTGGGGACCCAAGCTTTCAAACCAGTCTTCTAATATGGTAACTCTGGACAGCTAATCCCATGCCACTGCTTATTAGAGATGGGCACGAACAGGAAAAATTTTTTTTCGAGTTGTCGTTTTTCGGGACGGGTCCGTTTCGGCTTGTTTCCATTTTTCGCGAATTTTTTCAAAAATTTGTTTTGTTTTTCGTTTTTTTGTCTGTCGTTAGTACTGGTTTGGGGGGGTAGAGGGCTCCTGGAGGCACCTCTGTGGGGTGGGTGCCTCCTCTGGCCCGCTATGAAGGGAAAGCGGGCTCCTGGAGGCACCTCTGGGGTGGGTGGGTGCCTCCTCTCCTCACCCGCTAGGAAGGAAGGGAAAGCAGGCTCCTGGAGGCACCTCGTGGGTGCCTCCTCTCCTTGCCCGCTACAAAAGGGCATGCATAGCCATATGGATATGCATACCAAGTTGCAGACTTGCTTGCAGCAGTGGACTGGCAGAAGAGGGGTGCCTCCAGTGCAGCAGTCAGTCAGAGAATGCGGGCTCTCTGTGTCTCACTAAGAAGGGAAGCATACTTGCATGTGCAATGCAAGTACACAGATCTGGCTTAGGGTTAGGGTTAGCGCAAGGGCTAGGGTTAGGCTAGTTATGGGTGAGGTTAGGGTGAGTAGTGGGGTGCACCTCTGGGTGCCTCTCTGACCCACTAAGAAGGACAGTGTACTGTGGCATATGGGTAAGGGTTAGGGTTAGGGTTAGGGCTAGGGCAGGGTTAGTGGGCTTTTTGGCACATCCCAGAAGTCTCAGTGGCCAAGTGGCCATGCGATTGGTGGAATGGCTGCAAAAATTTGCATGGTCCACTCCCATGGGCAGCCCATCATTGTGCAGGTGTAAAAAATATAAATAAAATAAAATAAAATCAATGGAGAGGAGGACATTTTGTTGCAAGAAAAACCCACTGCTGCTACTGCTTATTATCTGCTTATTATCAATAGAAGTGGTTGCCAATCTTGAGTCCTCAGATGTTCTTTTACAACAACTCCTAGAAGCCTTCACCATTAGGTGTCTTGTCAGGAGTTTCTAGCAGTTGCAGTCCAAAAAGGTCTGAGGCCCAAGGTTGGGAACAGTGATCTATAAAAATGGGTGAGAATTTTGTTCTAGTTTATTCCTGATAAGACTCTACTGGATTTCATGCCTTTCTTCTTTTTAAGGGTGGAGATATATTAACATGTGAAATATGTCAGCAACTAAAATGAATTTTGCCCACCCAGTTCTCAAAATGGCGGTGCTTCAATCTTACAAACCTGGCTTTGAACTCCTGTGCATTCAACCATGTTGGTATTAAATGAGTGTTGCCATCTTCTTTTTTCCTGAGGCCTCTTCAACTTTAACACAATTCAGCAGACAGGTATAGCATATTATGTTAGAAAAAGCTGTGCTATTGAATTTGACCAGCACAGATGACAGGCAATTTATTTTCAGTTTTTCATCCATATAACAAATTGTCTTAGTATCTAGTAAAGAAAGAACTGGGTGTTTAAATCATTTAAATGCAAGAAAGAATGAAATGGATATATTTACCTCATCTAGCTATATTAGCTCAGAGTGGGGAATGCATCTTCTCTACGGAAAGATGTAAGGACATTCCTTTTCATTTCCAGGTGACTAGTCTACTGCCCAGTTTTCTGAACCTGTGCACACCTGCTTCAGTCACAGACAAGGGCCAGACCCCCACTTCTGACAATAGGGAAATACATTCAGTTTATTTCAAAGTTTCTACTGATGAGACAATTTGATCTGAAACATGCAAAACATTTTGTATTAAGATATGGAACCACCTATTGAAAGAGAATCTTAAGAAAACAGAGTTACTTTGGATGTCTGTGGAGACTTATCTTGGAGTTTCAGTTCTGACTTCAGACTGTTTGTTGTAACATTATTGGATTTTTTAATGTCTTGCGTATTGATCTGAAATTGCGACACAGTGTAATTATGACTCATGCATCGTTTCCCTTGTATGGATGCCGGCTGACATCAACAATTCCTTTGCTAGATGTCAATTTGTCTCATTACCATGGGCCTGGCTGGTGTCCCTTTTAAATGCAGCAAATGTGGTGGTGCTTAAAAGCAAAACTAAACTTCAAAAGCTTTCTGGACACAGCAAGGATAAAACACAGCAGGCATTATGTGCTCAGAAGCAGTTTTGATACAACCTGGATACTTGGAAACTACTCACTTACACTGTTCAGCATTGCAAAGAAAACACTAGAATAGGCTGAAAAGCACTTACAGCTTAGATCATAGTGCAGAAATTGCTTAAAGTGAACTGGGTATTTTCCGACTTACCACAGAGCTGCAGGGTTCTGATTGCACTGAAAATGAATTGGCAATTAGTCTCTATGGTTTCCATATTATCCAACAGATTCACAAGAATTCAAGTATTCCTTTTATTTTTTTCCTTCTTCTCACGTTCCTTTCCTTCCTTTCCTTCCTTTTCTTTTTTTGACTTCTTTTGGAAAAAGAACCACTTCCTGACTATTTTCATAGTTGTTAAAATACATTTGTTTTTTTAAATAAATGTGAATGCAGTTACTACTACAGTACTCCCCTGTTTATCGTGGGAGTTTGGTGCCTGATCCACCCTTCAGATAAAATGCCCTTAATTTCAGTTCAGAGAAGGCAATCAGTAGGCCAGGCATGAAATCCAGTAAGCATGTCCACTACAGCAGTGACACTGAAATCCCAAAAATCAAGTAGCCTGGATTGTGAAACACAACAGTACTAGCAGACATTGCCTCTGCTGATGATGGGAGACACCAATACAATCTTCAGTCTGCTTCTCAAGGATTAAAACAATCCAATCCAGCACACCAAATTACAACTCTACCAGTGAGGGTGACCTCTAAATAGCTGCAGTGACCTGACTCAAGCACCCCTACATATGACAGTGTTGCATTCCATACCCTGGTGAGTAAAATTTTGCATGGAACCCTAAACTGGTTATTCTTAAATCAATGAAATGAAAAGCATGGAGAGAACTTCCCAGTCTCATCCTGTCCCCTGGAAAAAGAAACATGATCAGTCTAGATCAGGGGTGCCCAAACTTTTTGTAAGGAGGGTCAGATTTGGTGGCTGAGAATGTGTCAGGGGCCGGTTGCAGCACCCACGTAATGGCTGGCCGGCCGGCTGGCCGGCCCAGCCTCACAAGTTTCCCAGCAGTGCTGCTGCTGGTGGCCCGCCCCCTCAGCCACCCAACCAGTCCCACAAGCTTCTGCTCACCAGCCGGCGGGCCCACCCAGCCCCTCAAGCTTCCCTGCAGTGTCAGTGTTGGCGGAAGCTTTTAAAAACAAAAACAAAAACATGGAGTGAAGGAGGGGGAGGGAGAGGTGGGCCAGCCAGCCGCGGCCCACTCAGAATGGCCTGATGGGCCGGATTTGGCCCGCGGGCCGGACTTTGGACAGGCCTGGTCTAGATAAAGGAAACAAAATAAAACAAAAACACATTTACTTGCATTTCACGTGGTGGCAAAACTATAATTTTGGGTTGGAAAAGTGGGTGTCATCTTATACATGGGGGCATCTTATAGATGGAAGCATATGGGTAACTGTTAGTAGCAGGTACAGAGCATGTCCCTTACATCATCCAGTAATAAAAGAGGAGGAGTGTGTATGATTGTCATTCTCCAATAAAATTGCAATAATCCCATCTCATCTATCTCTCAATCATATATCTGGGAAACAACCAAGGAATTTCAGCTAAGGAAGGAAGGAAGAACACCAAATCAGTCTGGTTGGTAGATTAAAATATAGACAATGTAAGTCTTCCTATGAACCAAACTGGCACACAAACATGAGTTACAAGGTTAGAAAGCAGGTTAACAAGACAACCCAAACTCTCTAATTGGAAGAAAGATCAGAAAACTGTTCAATACTATTTCTCCATCATCAGTGTAAAAGTTTTACTAGTGTAAATAGAGATGGGCACGGAACGAACATTTTTTTTGTTTCCGTTATTCGTTTTTCGCTCCGTTACGTAACAAAACAACAAACGAAAATTGTGATGAAAAATGCAACGAAATGAAAATTGTGGTCGTTACGTTTCGTTTCCGTTAATGGCGATGCACAATGAAATGAGCTGTTTTAAATGTTAAAAAACGCCCTGGACATCCGTAAAAATGCAACAATAATTATTTATATTGTCTGATAATACCTACCAGGGGGGTTGGGGTCCTTAAAAGGTGCATTTATGTCTTTTCTCAGATCGCTGTATTTTTTCCCTTTAAGGGGAGTTAGGGTTAGGGGACATCGACCCAAATGGTTCCCAGATGCCTAATATTGATTGATTTCTTGGGTATTAAAATACCCTGGACATCTGTAAAAATGCAGGGATAATGTGACAATTATTTGAAATTATTACCTACCAGGGGGTTGGGGTCCTTAAAACGTTTGTTTTTGTCTTCTCCCATTGCGATGTATTTTTCTTTTCCCTTTAAAATGGATGTCGCCACCAGCCACAAAATGGAGGCAAGCCATGTGATGGTATCATGTTCAACCAATAGCATGCCCAGGTTGCAGACTGGGCAGGTCTGGCAGCCACAGAGGGCATAAAAAGCTCTGGCAGCCCCCATCGTCCTTGCAGTCTCTGGTGGGAGTTAGGGTGGGATTGCTGTCTCCAGCTTCAGTCCTGCAGCCGCCCTGTGTGCGTGCGTGCTGCATACCTCTCGGTGAGTACCCTCCCTTGCCCCGCAGTGCAGTCACTCTGTGGCTGCCTTGCACCCTGGGCAACGCCCGCCGCTGCCTTTGCAGCCTCCCTGCGTACCTAGCCTATACTGTGCTCTGCCAGCATCCATTTTTTTTAGTGTTTTCCCTCTGGTCTGGGGCGTTGGGGGATGCCTGCACACGGAAATGCTTTAAAAATCTTGCGCAAAAAGCAGGTAGAAACGACAAACGAATAAACGGAAAACGGAAACAAAATTTTTCCAAAAATTCACGACAAACGGAAACGAACCGAAACAGACCTCTCAACGACAAACGAAAAACCAAAACACCATTTTTTTTGTTTTGTGCCCATCTCTAAGTGTAAAGGCTGAGGTACCAACTTTGGATAAATCCTAACTGTCTCTTATGGCCGTGTATCCCAAGAGCCAAATAGATTTATCCCATTTGTATAATTCAGCAGGATTATACACATTAAAATGGGGGGGGGGACTTCAAGCATAGATTTTCATTCCGTTTTTAAGTGTAAAAGAAAGACAGATTGCAAATGATCAATAGTCACCCCTTTATCTGGGAGTTGAGTCATGGCTACTGGACTTCTTTTTTGAGAGATAGAAACGTTTCGCTGTTCATCCAAACAGCTTCATCGGTCTGAGTGTAGCTAGTGCAAGAGACCTCCTTATAGTCAGCTTGACCTCTTGTCCCCTGGTCTGATTGGCTCATAAGATGAACAAAGCCTTAATAGGCTCGTTAGGGAGACATTAGTGTCCATGGCCTTAAGGTAAACAATGGCCTAAGGTGCTGAAACCCATCAAGAATGGGTCGTTAGCTGTGACCTGGTGGTGAAGGCTCCTTGATTTGCCTGGGTACTGTGGAAAGGACAGCCTGATAAGTAGCAGACAGACTATGCCGGAGCCCCCCACCTCTGTTGAGGGAGGGATTTTCAATGCTAACATGAATGGCTTCCCTTACTCCTCTCTCAAACCACCTCTCTTCTTTGTCTAGTATGTGTACATCCTCATCTTTGAAAGAGTGGCCTTTTTCCTTCAAATGGAGGTGTACTGCTGATTCTGGTCCTGAGCTATTACCTCTCCTATGTTGGGCCATTCTTCTGTTTAATGGCTGTTTAGTTTCTCCAATGCAGAGGTCTGAACACTCTTCACTGCATTGGACTGCATATACTATATTGCTCCTTTTTTGGTTTGGTATCGGATCCTTTGGGTGGACAAGTCTCTGCCTTAGTGTGTTCATGGGTTTGAAATAAACAGGGATGTGGTGTTTGCCAAAAATCCTTTTAAGCTTTTCCGATACTCCTGCCATGTAGGGAATGACCAGGTTCTTCCGTCGTCCTCAATACTGTGGACTACCATGAGAAGGTTATCACACTTTTAGATGATCAGCATACATATGAAAAACTAAGAGACCCCACCAGCAATTACAAGAAGAAAGTAATAGAATGCTTAAAACTCTTGGAGCAGGAAAATGCAATTGACAGGGTGACCTACCACCGGTTATATCCCGGAGAGTCAGTCCCCTGCTTTTATGGACTTCCCAAGATACACAAGGAAGGAATCCCCCTCAGACTGATTGTCAGCAGTATAAATTCAGTGACTTATAACATCGCAAAATACCTGGCAACTATCCTAGCCCCACTGGTTGGACACACAGACCACCACGTACACAACTCAGAAGAGTTTGTGTCTAAAGTCAGGGAGCTCAAACTGGATACAGAAGAAACCATGGTATCCTTTGATGTTACATCACTCTTTACCAGCATACCCACCACTGATGCACTAATAATGGTAAAGAGAAGATTAAGAGAAGACAGCACCCTCACCTCCAGAAGCTGCCTCAACCCAGACCAGATAGGCCTGCTCCTGGACCTGTGTCTGAACACCACATATTTCATGTACAGAGGGGACTTCTACAGACAGAAGCATGGCTGTGCCATGGGCTCCCCAGTGTCACCAATTGTAGCAAACCTATACATGGAAGAAGTGGGGAAGAAGGCACTCAACACCTTCCCAGGGACAACACCATCCCACTGGTTCAGGTATGTAGATGATACCTGGGTTAAAATAAAGATGCAGGAAGTACAGGCCTTTACAGACCACATCAACGCAGTGGATCCTAATATTAAGTTCACTAGGGAAGACACCCAAGACAACAGGCTGGCTTGCATATGGTTCTTTCTCTTTAGCAGTGACGATGAGAAAACACCACGTTTAGTTTCCTAGTACAATATTTACCCATGTTTGTGGTGCTGAACTAGGGCTACTACTGCTACTTTTCACACATTTATCATCTCAATGAATCTGGTATCTGTTTGCAGAACCAAGATGGGAGTAAAATTCTGCACCGGGTCTTCTGGGAGAACAGCCAGCCTGCACAGCCTTGGACAAGCTGCATAGTCTCAGGATGCATCCAAAGCAGGGAACAGTAAACTTTTTGTGAGTACTTGATACCTAGAAAACCCTGGACAGGGTTACTCTAAGTCTAAATTAACTTTATTAGAAGGTATAATTATTAAGAGCTTGGATGTGTAGCATTTGTCAATAGCAGGTGGATGCGAATTTTATTTTATTTGCTTTAAAAATAAGAACTTATTAAAAGGCTAAGTAGGGAGGGTTAACAAAGGGGTGACTATACGTCTGTGAAGATTCTCAGTCATCCAGGTGCGTTTATCTGGACGCACCTGGATGACTGTTCTCAGTGGTTTGTGTTTGTTCCTTTGCTTGTTTACATATGCAAAAACAATTTGTACAAGTCAATTATGCAAAACTGAGATGACCAATTGTTAGTTTGGGAGGTGCTTGGCAGTTAAAGCCTTGGTTTTTTCTACATTACCAGCCCTTCCATGCTTGCTACATATGGCATGCTTTGCTTTTCAGAGGAAAATACTTTGTACACAATCGTGGATGAGTGCAAGAGATTTTTTTGTTTTCTCACTTAATTATCTTTAGAGGCAAAGAATCTCATCTGCCTACATCATTCCTTTTTCAGTGTTCTGAACAAAACCTATTAGGATAAGATTCTAGCAATCATTTTCCACAGTGACCTCATTGTCAGATGGGTGGTATAAAAAATCCAATAAATAAATAAATAAATACAGGTATTCAATAGGCTGTTGTTTTTGTTGTTGCCATAAAGTTTCTTCCAACTTAGTCCAACTCTATGAAAGAGTGAAATGTTCTATCATTGACATCCCTGCTTCACTCTTCAAAAATCAAGATTGTGACTTCCTTTATGGAATCAATCCTCCTCATATTCGGTCTTCACCCTTTCCTGCTGACTTCAGCTTTTCCTGGTATTGTTCTCTTTTCCAGTGAGTCGTGTTTTTTCATGTGACGTCTGGAGTAGGACAGGTTCAGTTTCACCATTTTTTCCTCCCAAGGAAAGTTCAGGCTTAATTTCATCTAATAGCCTTTTCACATGACCCCTAAGATCCGCTGGCCACTTAAATTTGGACCAGAGATCTTGGGGGTTTGTCGCTGTTCCTGTGTTCCCACTCCCTCCGCACTCCTGGCTGCTGTCTGCGTGAGGGGAGGGAGAAAAAAAGAAAGAAAAGAATGCTGGCTCACCTCCGTTCTGCCGTCCCACTCTGCTCCCGGCAGCATTTCAGTCTTAAAGGGGCAGGGGGCAAAAACAACAACAAACAGAAGCGAGGAGAGTCCTGCTCTCACTATGTTACATCCGCATCAGGAATTTTTCACCCCTGGAGAGCAGGTACTTAAAAAGGGCGCTGGGACGTGCTTAGGTGGGCGTGGTCGCACTTAATTTTTTGTAAACTCTGGAGCTGGTGGGAAACTAATTTTAAGCTCCTAATCTAGGAGCCATTTGCCACGGATTTTAGTGGTCGTGTGAAAAGGCCCTAAGATGTACTTGCTTCTGAAAGTTCATGGTATTTCATCCACCACCACATCTCAAGTGAATCGATCTTTTTCCCATTGACTCTCTTCACTGCTTAAAATTCACAACTGTACATAGTAACTGGGAAAACAATAGTGTGGACAATCGTGACATTGGTCTCCTGTGAGATGTCCTTCCACTTGATTAGCCTTTCTATTTTCTTCAGAGCTGCCCTTTTTCAAAGTCTTCATTGTCACTATGCCACACTTTGAGTAGTAACTAGTCCATGACATATGCCCAGTTAGGCAAACTGTTCTCTCTCTCTCTCTCTCTCTCTCTCTCTCTCTCTCTCTCTCTCTCT
>JAHTLZ010003526.1:21224382-21250882 GCA_023846285.1 Phrynocephalus versicolor | reverse complement strand
CTCTCTCTCTCTCTCTCTCTCTCTCTCTCTCTCTCTCTCTCTCTCTCACACACACACACACACACACACACACACACACACACACACAAAGTTCTAGGGAAAATGTGAAAATGTGAAATTTGGGAAGAATAACTGGTTTGTTTAAAATTCACATCCACTCCTAGTGTTTTTTCCACTATTACCATTAGTTTCCTAAGGGGACAAGTACTCTGCCACTTGCATGGTCTTGCTTTTTCTACTGCTGATTCTTCTCTGTCAAGCAGGTGGTTGATTGCACCTGGTCTTGTATGTCCCAAACACAGCAGTGTATCTCTAGGAAACCAAGCACAAATCTGCTTTCAGCATTGTTCCCGCATTTGAAACCTCCAACTGCTTAGTTATCCTTGTCAACCTCTCTCTGAGATACAAATTACACCTTCTGCCTAACCTGTCAGTCCGGAGGTATCCAATAAACTGGCTGGTGTTTGCTCAACAGATGGAGCTTCCATAAGAAGACAAAAGTTTTCAAGGTTGGGAAAGGGAGGAACCTGACCAGCCTTACAATCAGTCTCAGACAGTTCCACCTGACAGGAAAATCACCAGTGCGAGACACTTGGCTGCCAAAGGCAATGAGCAACTAGACAACAGTCAAGACTAGAGACAACGCTGGCAGATATTCTGTCCAAAACTGTTTCCAGGGTACTGTTTACGTGATTCAGAAAACCCAACAAATGAATACAGCTAAATAAGCCCTCGGTTTGGTTCCTGGAAACTTTGATATTCTTTTCAACCAAGGTCAGGTAACCGAGAGGTTTAAACCTTGATATTCTTTTCAATCAAGGTCAGGTAACCGAGAGGTTTGAGGGTTTTGTTTTAAAACCATGAAGGCTGTTCAAAAGTGCTTTAAATAAACGAACTGGTGTGTGTACATTCCAAATGGAGACCATATTACTCAGTAAAGGAAAAGTGAAGGGCATTGATACCAAGGGCATCAGAAATGTGAAAAGGAGAAAGAAATAAAGCCTCAAAAAGCTGGTTGGGAAATGCAATTGCTCAATGCCCCTTAGTGCATATTTCATTTTCCAAGGACAACAGAAAAGAAAAATGCATGTCCTGACTTGAATTGATCAGAAAGGTTTAAAAGAATAGGGGTGGGTGAATGGAATGTATACATACATATGGACAGAAGCTTATTAATATATGTACAGTATATATGTATATATGTATATATGTATAAGTGCCCCCTTTTCAGCAAGAAAAAAACATGCTAGCAGGGAAATTGCTGCTAATGCAACTTTGTTAGTATTAGACATGGGCACGACCAGAAAAAATGACGTTTTGAGTTTTCGTTTGTCGGAACGGGTCCGTTTCAGGTCGTTTCCGTTTGTCGTGATTTTTTTCAAAAACTTGTTGTTTCGTCGTTTTGTTTGTCATTTGTCGTTTCCACTGTGATTTAGCACGATTTGACTTCCCAGAGTATAGGGGTATCCCGCAATCAGGGCCAGTGCTAGGTGTTTTTGCACCCTAGATGGCGGGCGGGGCGGGGGGGATGGGGGGGAGGTGCGGGCAGGCGGTGGTGGTGGGGCCATGGGTGGGTGCTGACAGAGACAGGGGGAGGTGCGGGCGGGCGGGCTGGCGGCGGCCGTGGGCGGGTGAGTGGGCAGGCGGCAGTGCGGGCCGCAGGTGGGTGGCAGCGCGGGCGGGCAGGCGAGTGGGCAGTGAGGATATCACTTAGGATAGAGGTTCTGTTCTTGGCTTCCACCCCAAATGTGTGTGTGTGTGCAAGCAAATTGAAGTTGGGAAAATAGAAAATAAATGGTAGTATATAATATATTTTTAAAATAAATCCACACCTCCCACTCCCAGTCGAACCTCTCACTTTATCCAATATCAGAAAAAAATCCTCACAAACTGTCAGAGAAGAAATAACGAATAAACTGCTATTCCCTTCAGCAGACAAAGCTGCAGGGAATCAAAGAAATTATTTTCTAAATTCAATCCCCTCCCTCCCTGCCTAACTTAAATCCTAAAGCCTCCAGCCTCCCTCCTCAATCTCGATCGGATCACACCAGCACCAGCAGCCAGCCCTCCTCCCTCAACCACATCCATACACCCGACTGCGATTTCTGGAAGGTGCCTCGGCTTTTTATGCCCTCCGAGACATCCAGAAGTGTCAGTCAAAAACCTGGTGATGCCATTGGTGGAATGGTTCAAAAAATGCATGGTCCCATCCCATGCCCAGCCCAAATGGGCAGGTCTAAAAAAATAAAAATAAAATAAAATAAAATAAAATAAATACGACGTTTTATTGCTATAAAAAAATCCCACTGCTGCTACTATTAAAATTCACATGTTTCTGTGGTGATTTGGTGTGTTTTTTAACCACGATTTCAAAAGAAAAATTGCGGTCGCCATTTTGGATCCCCCCCCACTGTATGGCATGGCGAGACGAAGAGGATGACCTGGTGCAAGCAGCCCAGGACAGGAGAAGATGGGGGGAAGGCCAGGGACCCCCCAGAAACCAGCCCTCTGGTAGGTGGCAAAGCCTCAGGCAGGTGGCAAAGCCTCAGGCAGGCTTATTTTCACCTGCTTTTTCTGTGCTTCGCATTGCGCGATCGCTGCGATGCCACAAATGAAAACGAAAATCCCGACCAAATTTTTCTGTTTTCGGTTCGAGTTCGAGTTCTGATGGCTTAATTATCATTACCGTTTCCGTTACGTAATGGAAACGAAAAACGGAAACAAAAACGAAAATTTCGCCAAGTCGTGCCCATGTATAGTTAGTATGATGGAAATGCTGCTCATATACCCCCACCCTATAGCTTTTAAAGCACTCTCTGGATCGTTTATGCAGACTACATATAGCCCCCTCCTTTGCTCACATAGGGTAATTATTTTACAGACTTTGGAAGGATGGAAGGATGAATTATTCTCAAGACAGCTACCTGGGAGTGACCCCCTGGTCATGAGCAGAATTTGGCTGCAGTACATCATTTTAACATTGTGCCATGAGATAGAAATTGGCTTGCTCTAGTGAGAAGGAATATTTTGATGGATATTTGAATGGTTTTGTCCTAATGGAGCACTAAACAAACTGTGACCCTCCAGGTGTCAACACCTTCCAGGTGTTATTATTCTATGTAGAGATGGGCACGACTCAGAAAAAAATTTTCGTTTTCGTTTTCAGCTAGGGTCCGTTTCGTTTCCGTTTTTGTGAGCTAATTTCAAAATTTTTCGTTTTCGTTTCGTTACGTAACGAAAATGAAAAAACGAAAATGAAAACGGAAAAATTTTCGTTTCTCCCCATTTAGCTCCATTATGTGTTTTTCCAGTAACGAAAAACGAAAATTGGCTCAAAATTAGTCATTTCGTTTCCGTTTTCGGTCCATTTTTGAACCGTTTTTCGTTTTCATTTCGTTACATAACGAAAACAAAAAAACGAAAACGAAAACGAAAATACCGCTAAGTCGTGCCCATCTCTAATTCTATGAGTAAAAGTGTAAGTGTAGAGGGGAAAAATAGATCCAGTACAAGGGGAGGCAAATGAGAGAAACTGCAAAGTGAAGGCAAGTTAGAAAAAGCAAATAGGTATATTAGCCAGAATAGCTGCTTAACCCCTATTCTGGTGTATTATTTCAGCACTCTTGAAGATGTTTGCAAAAACAGAAGGGTGGATAAAATTTCTCTCCCTGCTACCTGAGGCTTTTGGAGTTAGATAAAATGCTTGTGAGTGGGTTACAAGGAGAAAAAGCAGATTTTTCAGATCCAGTGACAGCAAAAGAAAGAAAGAAAGAAGGATGATCAGAAGTCAGAGTACATCAACAAAGAAAGAAAAAGACAGGTAAGGTCTTAGCAGCTGATGATTGTAGAGTAGCTCTCTATCACATGGAATAGTTTCAAGGTTGTTTTTTCTTTGCACAGTGGCTGTATTGTAACCAATGAGGTTAATTCGACACGATTATAGCTAATTGAAAACTTTTCCCAATACCCCAACATGACGACTTGAAATATAGTTGGTAATAGTAAATGGGGAACCAACTGAAAATGTCAATGTGAAGAAAGGAACTAGACAAGGATGTACACTTTCGGTGCTACTATCTATATCGACATTGGAATTATTGAATAGAGAAGTCAGCCAAGATCCAGAAACTAAAGGGACTAGAGTAAAAGATGAAAACTAAAAAATGCAATGTACCCCCCCCCCCCATTTTCCTTCCCTCCTCAATTTGGTGAACCTCAAAAGATAGTAGTCAATTACATATTCAAGATTAAAGATGGGCACAAAATGAAAACCCAACAAGCTGTTTAGTCATATCATACGGTTACAAAACATTTCATAATGAAACAAAATGGCAGACAGCATTTCGTTACAAAACAAAATGAAATGCCAATTTTTTTTACTATTGAAAGAAAATGACTCATTAATTTCCCTCCTCCACTCTCTTGTTCTGGCCACCACCACCCAGCTAGTTTGGACCACCTGGGTGGCGGTGACCTGAATGGAAGAGCAGGGGAGGGTTTTGAATTTCCCGCTGCCTGTTCCATTACCCCGTTGTTGCCTCCCCATGTCCTGAGCTGACAAAAAAAAACCCACCTGGGGGTGCAGGGTGGGGTAGACAATGGGAGAATGGAGCAGGCAGAGGGAAATTCAAAACCATACTCCACTGTCCCTTCTCAGCCAGGCAAGGGCCAGGTGGGCTGTGTACCCACTCAACCCTTACCTGGCTGAGAAGTGCACAGCAGCCGGTGGTTGAGAGATTGAGTGCTGACTTCACTACTCACCCTCTCAGCCCCCTGCTGTGTCAGGGGATCCCGGCTTCCAAGGAAACAGCAAGGGGCTAACAGGATGAGTTATGAAGTCAGGGCTCACCCTGTCAGCCCCCTTCTGTGTTGGGCAAGCTGGGATCCCCCTGCCTGTGTCAAGCAGAGTTCCTAATATTTTCATTTCATTTCATTTCACTTTGGAAAAAAATCATTACTAATGAAACAAAATGAAGCTACTAAGGAAATGAAATGAAACAAAAGGCTGTTTTTCCATTTTGTGCCCATCTCTATTCAAGATTTTCTGTTTCTGGTCACATGTTTTAAAATACTGAACTGCACATGATGTTACAGAGCCATTATTGATACCCCGCTGGGCGGGAGGGAATCTGTTCCAAGCCCTTGTCCTCCAAAAGAGAATAAGGTCTCAGCTGTCTCATAAGCCAGTGAGTGTTCAATGGCATGGAAGTGGTTTATTCTCTGCATCTGTGGATCTCAGCCAAGGCTAAAGCCTATATAATGAGCATAGCAGCGTTTTCCAATGAGATGCACATCTCATCTTCCCTGATTTCAGAAGCTAAGCAGGCTCAACCCTGGTTAGTACTTGGATGGGAGACCACCAAAGAATACCAGGAGCTATGGGCGCCTGGAGTAGGAACTGGCAAACCACTCCAGTATTCCTTCCAAGAAAACTCCATGGACATGGAGTCACGAAGGGTCAGTCACAATTGTAATGATACGACACACACAGAAAGAATGGGCACGAAATTGAAAAACAGCAATTCATTTCATTTCATTAGTAATTTTGTTTCATTAGTAACAATTGTTTTTCAAAATGAAATGAAATAAAATGAAGCTATTCAGAACTCGGTTTGATACAACAGGGGGGGTCCCTGAACCCCCATCACAGCAGGGGGCTGACAGGGCAAGCACTGACTTAACCACTCACCCTATTATCTTCCTGCTTGGAAGTTGGGATTCCCCTGACACAGCATGGGCTGAGAAAGCAAGCCAGGCAGGCAGCAGGCAGGTTGTGTACCCACTCAACCCTTGTCTGGCTGAGAAGGGACAGTGGAGCAAGGTTTAAAATTCCGGCCCGTAGGAGCACCCTCACTGCTGTGGCATGGAATTCAAAAAGGTGCTCTGCTGTGCCCTTCTCAGCCAGGCAAGGGGCGAGCAGGTTGTGTACCCACTCAACGCTTGACTGACTGAAAAGGGAATCGCAAAGCACAGTTTTGGATTCCGTGTCACAGGAGCACCCTCACTGCTGCGGCATGGAATTCAAACCTGTGCTCCACTGTGCCCTTCTCAGCCAGGCAAGGATCAAGTGGGTGCACTAACTGCCAGCCCCTTCCCCGGCTGAGAAAGGAGAGCGGAACAGGGCTTTGAATATCCCACTGCCTGCTCTGTCCTCCTGTTTTTGTTCCCGTCCCCACCCCAGGTGCGTTTTTGACAGTTCAGGATGTGGGGAGGGGAACTGTCCAAAAAAAAAAAAAAAACCCTAGGAGGCAGGGGCAAAAATGGGACAACAGAGCAGGCAGCGGGAAATTCAAAGCCCTCCTCTGATCTCCCATTCTGGCCACTGCTGCTCAGCTGGTTTTGAGAGCTCAACCTGTCAAAACTCGCTGGCTGGTGGTGGCCAAAACAGGACAGCGGAGAAGGGAAATTCACGAATCATTTCATTTCAACAGTAAAAAAAATGGTGTTTCATTTCATAACATAAAACACTGTCTGCCACGTCATTACATTACAAAACATTTCATAAACTTACGACACAATGAAACAGCGTGTCATTTTTTATTTGTGCCCATCTCTAATGGGGACAAAACCATAGACTAGGTCAAAATCAGGTATGAGTCACTATCCAAAGTGGCAGAGTCTTCATACTAACAACATAATCTGCAAACATAAGGGTTAACCCTTAAACATCCTGGTGTGATGGGATTAGTTCTTGGAAATCCTCTTACTAGGAGTCAGAAAGCCTTACAGTTGCATTAAATGGTACCCTTGAGCATTTCTGGTGGCACAGGAGCAGCTAAAGCTTATTTGTGGAGAGTAGTTGATAATTCCGAGATTGCCCCTACTAATGTGGCGAGTGGTTTGGAGATACTTTGAATTGTCACCCCAAAAGCATGTCTTGTATGCTCTATAAGATGTCCTTGGTTGTTGAGAAGTCTCTATTTCACACACACACACACACACACAGAGAGAGAGAGAGAGAGAGAGAGAGAGAGATCTGCTAAACTTAAACTGTCACACTCAGAATAATATGAAAAGTCTGGAAGTTGAGTCATCACTACTAGACTTCTTTTTCTTGAAAGATAGAAATGTTTCACTGCTCATCCAAACAGCTTCATCAGTTAGTGCAAGTCCTCCATCTTATAGTCAGCTTTGACCTCTTGTCACCCTGGTCTGAAATAGGCTCATAAGATGAACAATGGCCTGAACAGGCTAGTTAGGTAGACAATAGTATCCATAACCAAAAGGTGAAAAATGGCCTAAGGTGCTGAAACCTATAAAGTATGAGTCATTAGCTATGGCCTTGGTGGTGAAGGCTTTTTTATTTGTCTGGGTACTGTTGAAAGCACACCCTGATTAGTAATAGATAGACTATGCCTGAGGCCGCCACCTCTGTTGAGGGAGGGGGTTTCAATGCTCACATCATGAATGGCTTCCCTGACTTCCTCTCTCAAACCACTAATCTTCTCTGTCTAATATGTGTACATCCTCATCTCTGAATGAATGCCCTTTGTCCTTCAAATGGAGGTGTACTGCTGATTCTGGTCCTGAGCTGTTTCCCCTCCTATGTTGGGCCATCCTTCTGTTTAAAAGCTGTTTAGTTTCTCCATTATAGAGGTCTGCACACTCCTCACTGCATTGGACCGCATATACGATTTTGCTCCTTTTTTGTTTTGGTATCAGATCCTTTAAAAAATAATTCCTTATTTCACTCTGGAATATACAGCACATGGCACATTATACCTTCTTGTTTTACTTTGTATTGGCCAAGTCAAAGACTTCTGATGCTATTAGTTTGGCAGTGCAATTCACTATGGTTCTTCCTGCAGTCTTTTTTGTTGTTGTTGTTGTTCCTTCCCAACTTAAGCATGTAAATAAACAGAGATAGCAATATATCTCCAACATACTCCTCTTCTCAGCAAACAGTAAATATTGCCTTGAACTTTTCATCTCTCAAATTAGATAGTAAAGAGAAGAAGGAGTCTAAGTGGCTAAGAGAACTTCTTGGCACAGTGGTTAAATTGCTGTGCTGCAACAAGCTCATGGTTGAATCAGCTTCCCATCCTTCCAAAGTTGGTAAAATGAGTACCCAGCTCACTAGAATGGCAATATGTAGCCTGCATAATTAAGATGTAAACTGAGAGAGTGCTTTAAGCACTAAGGGTGGTATATAAGCAGCATGCTTTGCTTTTTTTTCTTTTTTCTTTTTTTCTTTTTTTTAAGTGAGGTCTGGAACTTGTAATGGATTTATACATGAAAGTTTACCAGGTTATTTGGATGAATTGGGGGAAAAATCTGTTTTTGTTCTATTGCAAAACATAAGCCAACATTTAGGAGACAAAGAAGCAAAAAAAAAAGGATTGAAGATTAACCAAAAGCCTGGAAACCGGACATTCTCAAATGAACAATTACTATGATTGCTAGCTGGGCATTATATTATTTTATCCATCCATTCTTTTTTCCCCCCCAAGGCTATTTCCTAGCTCTTTTCAGTGAGAAGCTGGAACACAATATTGTTTTGTTTTGTTTTGTTTTTTTACTTATACCATGCCAAGTCCTTCCCCAACTGTTCTCCGTCTATGGCTTTTGCCTGTTGACTTAGACACGGACCAAAATTTTTAAGATCACATCATGGCCATCTGAGTATTTTCCCAATTAACTGTTGAAGACAATGTGCCAATGGCAATCTACAAATTAAAATGGTGGAATGTGCACATTAATAACTGTAATGACACATTTTAATATCGCCAAAGGCCAATGGCCAGGCTAGCTTGAAAATTTATGGAGTTATAGGCCAAAAGATAAATAAAAAAATAAAATAAAAATAAAATAAAAATTTCCTCAAGCTCTCATGATAATGTAATTAGAAATCTCCTCAACATTTTCCACAGTTCTTTTAAAAATTAAAAACTAAAGCAACCCCAGAAGTTGTTTCTTCTTTAGACACAAGAGTGAAGCCAAATTCTTCATTTTGACAACACACTAGCTTCGCTTTGAGGTAAACAAGATTTTCTTCTGACAGGAACTTGAGTGATGTATTCTGTAGCGCCATCTTCTGATAATTTCTCTGACAAGGGTCAACACTCCTACGTCATTAATTCACATTGCCTAGAGAAAGCATGGAGGACGTGATGACCTCGTAGGCTCCTTACAACTTCAGTATTCTCTGATTTTGTAATGCAGATAAGCCATAAATATCTGCCACACAGATTTTCCTGAGCCTTGAAAGACGAACAATAAGTCACCCATGGATTCTGGATAATTGTTTGACAGCTATGTAATGAGAAATCATCTCTGGGTAGAGATTAGTTATCCTTTTCCACAGACAGCTCCCTCTTTAAGAAACAGCAGAAGAGCCATTGTATTCTCCCAACAAAAAAGAAATACACCAAAACATGGCTAGGAGGTCCTTTTTTAAAAAATTCTTATATACT
Source organism: Phrynocephalus versicolor (assembly GCA_023846285.1). Lineage (NCBI taxonomy): Eukaryota > Metazoa > Chordata > Lepidosauria > Squamata > Agamidae > Phrynocephalus > Phrynocephalus versicolor. Next base: position 21,241,469 of record JAHTLZ010003526.1, on the reverse strand, counting down.
CTAGAACAATATCAGTGGTTATCATCAGTCACTGTGATCTTGTGTCTCTTTAAGAGCAAGGTGCACATGCTGCCAGTGAGATCCTCCACCCCATGAACTAAAACCCTCTCCCAAAGGTTCTCCTTCATCAAGCCCCACACCTGAAGATTCCTGTAAAAATATATACATCTTCCCAGCTTTGCTCCTGGGTCCCTGATTGCAAGAAGTGATAGTACCACTCTATTCTGCTCTGGTCAGATCCCACCTGGAGTACTGTGTCCAGTCCTGTGCACCACAATTTAAAAAGGATGTTGACAACCTCGAGCGGGTACAGAGGAGGGTGACCAGGATGGTTGAAGGTCTCGAAGAGATGTCTTATGAGGAACGGCTTAGGGAGCTGGGAATGTTTAGCCTTTCAAAAAGAAGGCTGAGGGGGGGATATGATAGCTATGTTTAAATATTTGAAAGGATATCATATTGAAGAGGGAACAGGTTTGTTTTCCATGGCTTCAGAGACTAGGACTCAGGGAAATGGTTTCAAACTACAGGAAAAGAGATTCTATTTGAACATCAGGAAGAACTTCATGAGTGACAGTTAGAGCTGTTTGGCAGTGGAATATATTGCCACAAAGGGTGGTGGAGTCTCCTTTGGAGGTTTTTAAGTGGAGGCTGGATGGCCATCTGTCAGAGGTATTGTGATGGGGGTTCCTGCATGGCAGGGAGTTGGACTGGATGGCCCTTGAGGTCTCTTCTAACTCTATGATTCTATGATACTAAGACTAGGTAGAAAAGACTCTGCAGCCAATACCCAGTGATAGCTCAGATGAAGCCACATCTGTTCTCCACCTGAACACTCTGAGTACTTGGACCTTCCAAGATATTCTTTTCTTTTATTTCAACAGAAGACATATCTCTACCTCATGCTTGGCATATACAGACCTTCAGCACCACCAAATATTGACAGGGATAGGACCACCATTCTCAAGCAACACCTTCAAACATGCCAAACAACCCCTGCATTGCAAAATTAATGGAAGTGTGAAAGCCAAGGATATGCTCCAAATTATTTAGTTTGGAATTTGGTAATGACAATAAACCTCTGCCCCATCCTTATATGCACAGGTTGGCACTTGAAACTGTTACCACTGCCAAACATCATCATCATCACCATCACCACCATTTTAGAACTGCAGAGCTAGTAGGAATCCTATGGATCATTGAGTCACAATAGGGGATTGAACTCCTAACTTCTGTCTCTGCAGCCAAGTACTTAAATCACTGAGCTACTCAGCAGGTCCCTTAGGAGAGTCTGGTTGCAAAAAATAATATAAAATAAAATAAAAGGTTCCCTCCCTCATTTTGTATTTTCCCCTCTTTCTTCTTTTCTCTATCTCTCCTTTGTATTGAATTCCTCACTGAGACAGTAGCATCACTGCTGCTTTAATCTTTGCCTTTGAATTCATCTGAGATGTGATAGATCTAGTTTGCATTTAAGAAAGTGTCAGTGGGACCATGATAATGCATCTCAAATGCTAAAAGTTTGCCTCTTAATTGATTACCCATGATGCTCATGGGCGATGTCCTCCGCTACTAATAAAGCACCGGGGGGGGGGGTAAACAGGGAAGGGAGTGGGGGAAAGGAAGCCACTGAAGAGTTTAAAAGGGATTTCTAATAATTCCTCCAAGACGTCCCTGTGTGATGTTTCCCAGTCAATAAAAGATTAGATCGGAGAGTGGATTTAAACAAAGTGTTGGCTCATCACAGCCACGATTAATCCTCTTCTATCCATTCCCACAATAGGCATTAATGCAAGAACAAAACACACACACACACAATGCTCACATATGCACATCCCTGCAGAGAACTTTTCATTTCCCCCCTTTAAAAAAAAACACTGACACATCAAGGTGAGCAGGAGAGATCTGAGGTTTTTTTTATGGTCCCTTTGTTCCCAGGAAGGTAGCTATCGAGAAGAAATTTGAAATGTCAATGCAAGATTGGCAGACGGAGTCATTCCTCCATGCATTCGGAATTTTCCCTGGTTTTGTCCGTGAAGAAGACAGTAACCACATTGTGGAAGAAAGAAAAGCCCCAACACAGTGTGGGTGAATCTGTGGACACCAGGAAGCCTGAAGACAGTGCAGAACTCAAACTCAGTTCTTCTCATGTACTGATGAGAGGCCAGAGCTCAATGATGAAAATAGTTTGCATGCAAGACACTACCAGGTTCAACTTCTGGCTTTCTACAAATGAAAATAATAGGTAGCAGGCGGCGGGAAAGGCTCTGAAAATGATGCTGGATAGCTGCTCTTGGTTAAAATAGTGGTGGGCTAGATGGACGTGTAGGTTGACAAAATGGATGGACAACCATTGTGTCTTCTATTACAAAGGACGGTGGACAGTCTTTTTGAAGGTGCCCTCCCTTTGAAGGATTCTCCAAGGGTTTTCCAAGTCAAAACAACCATAAGAAGGAGGTAACAGGGACCCTGAATGGCAACATCAAGAACTCTGGACTCAGATATAATCACAGTTTTCCCCATTTGGATGAGCTATATATTAATTCTATGTAAATAACAAAGAAACACTTTTAAATTTACATATAATGTTGCATGGTTCATTTCCTGGTGATGCATTTCTTTTTTCCCCTTGGTAATGCAGAAGTAACTACCCTATTGTGATTTAATACAGTTAGCACGATTAGCCTAGTCCCAATAAGCCATATAAGAAAGTCTGCCACATACACTGAGAAAGCCATAACCCATGCAGAATCCAATATATGGAGACGACTGGCTGTTGACCAACTAATATAAATTGAACTGGAAGCCTCTACCTGCACCTCAGCTCCTGCCTTATCCCTACCTTATTTTTCATAATATACTGTATATGCTTTATTGTAGGAAGCCGTGTCAAACACTCTAATAATGCAAATGACCCAAGTACCACAAACCTTTTGGATGACCATATACAAGAATGCAGTACCTAGTTCCAAAAGTCCCAGAGAAATAAGGCCTACCATTATGTACATAATTCTGACCTTTAAATGACTCTTAAAGCCACCATTATAATTTCCGCTGTCATATGGATTGCCAATGTACCTGAACAAATGCTGATTGACCATCACAACACTGCACCTTTTGGAACCCCATTATTTTTTATACTTCTGTTGTTCCCATTTATCTATAAGCATCCTTTTAATGGGGCTACATTCTGTACATCTGAAGAAGTGGGCAACAATTCTCCAAGGTTTACACCAAGTAAAATATGTTAGTCTTTACGGTGCTATCATGATCTCTGGCTGTAAGCACCAGTCAGGCTCTCTGGGTGCACCCACCAAGCTATCAATCTTGCAGAGATGCTGAAAGAGGAAATCCAGAAAGCCAGGCTGGGACGTGGTGTGTGGAGGGTACACGAGCAATGCAATACAACGGAGTAGCCAATAGAAATTATGAGAATACAAACCAAAGTAAGAGATAGACCAGGCTCCTATAAATCATCATCTGCAGCAATGAGCAGTCAGAAGAGGAGTCACTGAGGAGAACCAAATGCTTGAGTTGCCATGATAACAGTCAGATAAGATTGTGCCATTTATCAGGAGCTGGTAACAAGCCAGGTAAGGTCTGTATTGTTTCCAGCATCTGCTCTCTCTCTCTCACACACACACATGTGCAGCTATTTGGAAAACCCAAGGTATCTTCTGTCCAGCCTTGCATTCATTATCAGCCAGATCCTGTTTTGGTATATATTTAGATGTCATTTCTCCTTGGTGCTACTGAGTCCCCTTCATGTGGATGGTTGGATGGTTTGTCCTGGACTTCTGGCTGTCTCAGCCTCTTCTTTGGCCTCCAGAGAGGGGCTGGAATCTAAGAGTTAGGGTGCTTTCCCCAACACATATCTTTTCAGCTGTAATATCTTATCCTCCAGCTGCTACTTTGAGGTGTACTATTTAGGTGGGACATGACAAGTGCCTCAAAACTCCTTTTTATTTGCTCATTAGTTTATACGACACATTTCTGTCAGTGAATTCATGGCCATGAAGATGCCGTTTCCCTTCCACAACTCCTTGCAACAACCTTGTAAGGTGAATATCAGGCTGAGAAACAGTGACTGGCTTAATGTCATCCATGGTGTGCTGGGAACTGGAATCTGGATCTCCCAAATCCTTCTCCATCCCTCCAACCCAGGGTGGGTAAAACATTGCTTGAAGAAATAAGGAATTCAGATGAGAACAAAGTCCTAGATACAATTATTGACTGAGGCACAACATCTACAACCAACTTCCCCTCTAAACGGCAAGCCTACGCACATGCACAGTGCTGCATCAGTAATGCACCGTAAAGCCAATGTTGCTGTCCATTTACTCCACGTCATGGCCAGAGTCCCTTACAATCAGCTCCAAATATAGCCTCTAAAACCCTAAAATAGCATGCAAATGGAAATGCAGATTCATAAGATCACTATATGGATTCACCTTTCCAATGTCCCTCCTGCACAAATATACTGAAATCCTGCTACCTAAGTCAAGGTTGTGCAAGGGCTTTATCATTTTTCAGAAGAATTGCAGCTCCTGCCTCTCCAGTTCCCCTATTCTTTCAAATTCAAATGCCAGATTGCAGCCCATTCCTAGGGTTTCTGCACCTACTGGCCTGAACCAAACAGTCCATAGGGGTTATGCTATTTTCCATTAACCCTGGAAAGCACAGCCAGTTGATATCAGGACATATTCAAGGGCCATCAGCAAGCTCACTATTCCACCACACTTGTTGTCACGCCATACTGACTCCTACAAGAATAGGCAAGAATTCCACTGGTAAAGGTGGCATATATCAATGGGAGAGCTCCCTTTCCCCATCCTAGCTATTTTCAATTCAGTCGGCCCCCTTCCCCTACGTTATATGGGGAAGCTTCAGAGGAAAAATTGTTTTAATACCAACAAGATCTTCTTTACACTGTACCAAGTGGTGGGAGGAAGCATTTCTATTCTAAGCATGGCAGATGAGTGATGCCTTTACTGTAGGAATCACCCTATTCACACGTTTGCCATTAAGGCTCTGAAATTAAAAAAAACTCCCACACAGTGAGCAGTAAATCTACCATGCAACTTTGCATGACCGATTTTAGGGCACAGCACGGCAACATTCTAAACCTCACAGATTCTTTACCAAATGTCAACAGTGGAGCAGGCAATATGTGTTCCTTCAGAAATTGTGTGATCAAAACTCTCAGCAGCCCCATCTGAGACCATTGGTGGTGAAGGCTCATGGGATTTCATTGGACAACAACATCTGCAGGGTCATATGTTCTCCAATTCTGCTTGCCAGCATCAACACATTGCAAAGGAGTCTGGAAGTTCAGCACCATGGCAACTGGACTTCTTTTCTTGAGAGATTGAAATGTTTTGCTGCTCATCCAAACAGCTTCATCAGTCTGTGGAAAGCTAGTTGTGAGTCCTCCATTTTATAGTTCACTTTGACCTCATGTCACTCTGGTCTGAAACAGGCTCATGAGATGAACAATGGCCTGAATAGGCTCGTTAGGTAGACAATGGTCTCAGTAGGCCTTTAGGTGAACAATGGCCTAAGGTGCTGAAACCCATAAAAAGGAGATAATTCACCAAATATCAACTGATTCTATGGGCCTACTCTAGTTGCAATTTACTGCACTAAGCACCAGAATTTAAGCCATTATCTATCCTACAAGTTAGTGCATGCACTTCATTTGCACTGCCCCCAGCAAACTCATTATATAATTTAGTCCTGTTTCACTGTAGTAACTTTCAAGAGGTTCCTTCTAAATTAATAGCCTGGTGGTACATTGCACAAGTTAAAATACAGATAACTGATGTGATATTGTCCCTTAAATGGTATAAAAGACAGTGGTCAACATTGGTTTCTCATGAAGATTTGCTGGAATTGCCCAAATAGGTGGGAATCGAATGGTCATGACATTCTCAAAGATTAAAGCTTGCAAAGCTCATGCCATGGTAGATGGGTGAGCAAATAGCCCTACTTATTACAGGAATTGTGAGTGGGTGGGTTGGGTGTAATCATGTCTTCAGAAGAATGACATAACTGTAATGTCAACAAAAAAGCAATTAAAGTTGTACAAATATTTTTATAACTCCTGAGTTCAATCATCAGTCCAAATAGAGACTGCAGCTCCACCTTGATCAAATGAGACTTTTTCTATCTTTCTTCTAGACGTGTGTGGGTGTGCATGCATACATGTGCATATTCATGTGCTTAACTGCATGAACATGAGCATGTGTGGTACATAATTACCTTTTGGGATACCCTTTTGGGAGCTCCTTTGGGAAAAATGGAGTGGTCTAGAAATGAAAAAAATAAATATAAATAGATAACAAGGGGATAATGATGTTCCTGTCTAAAAAAGGCAGTATGTGATGATCTAGATATTTTTTTCAATATAATGAGTACTTTTACTTGTTGTTTCTTTATTTATTTTATTTATTTAAAAAGTTATTCACACTTTTCTGCTTTAAAAGAAGCAAAGGCAGCTTCTTCATGTTACTGTCAAGAGACTTAAATGTTACTGTCAAGAGGCTTAAATATATAAAGAGGGGCCCAAAACACCAAAATGAATTAAAAAGATTCAATTTTACTTCTATGGATTGTTGAAGATACCAAGAAACGAGCCACCCTCCCTATGAACCATGAAGAAAGAGACACATTCTTGACACCAGAGGCCTTGGCTGAAGCCACAAGGTAAAATTGATTCTTTTTAATCTGGTCTTTATTGATTATTCCTAGTGAGTTTTGCTAAATTTTTCCAAACTTTCAAATGCAACACATGGCTTTTTGTATCACCTTTACCCCCCACTTCCTCAAATCAGCAGGGATTTGTAGCCTTGAGAGCCAAATTGAGGGTGGGAAGAAGGGTGGTAGTCAAGGACTATGTCACTTTATTTGATATGCTTGGTGTGAAACCTTATCCAGGACTTTGAAGCAGTCTTAACATCCATCCGTCCTGCCTCCTGATACCATCATCTGGTGTATTCCATCTCACCGCAATGATTCTCAGTGCCTGATAGACAATACCCTGTATCGAGATTGCATTTTTTTGGTACAATGCTTTGATAAAGATAGCTTAGTACTGAAAGCTCAGCTTACATTTTTTGTTTTAGTAGTGACCAATAAAGGTATCACCTACCCTAATTTTGAATTTGTTTCTGGTCACACGGCTCAACCCATTTTTTAACCAATATACAAAGAAGCCAAGCATGGCACAGCACCCCTCTCCTTATTGGAGCTTCATTGCTCAAGCTGTAAATGTCTCTGCCTCTCATTCTGAGTCCAGCTGCTTTTAATTCTGGAAGTCATCACTTTCAGTTAAATGCCACAAAGTGAAGGCTATTTAGCCAGAGTTGAAGCTATACAAGCCTCAGTGCTCTAAAGGTGGTTTGGTTTAGTTTTTTTGTTTTTGCTTTGCTTTTTGACACAACATGTATGTATATCATCTTTGCAATTGTAAAAGTGTGTGGAATCAATGCTAGCTAAAGAAGGCGGAGGTTCTTCTACACTGGGAAAGACACATTCAACCTTTTCATACACCTGATTTTGGATTAACACAGCCCTCACAGAGTAGTGGACCAGCAAGGAACCGTGACTCAATTTCTTCTGATATTGATGGAAGGCTACAAATGGTACTGTTCTATTTTCTTTTTGGGGTTTTTTGTTGCTTCATTTTATTGCATTCCATTTAGAGATGGGCATTACATGATTTTTTTTTTTTTTTTGCTTTTCATTTTTCGTTTCTTTTCCTAATGAAATGAAAAATGAAGTGCCTTTAAAAAACAAAAGGAAACAAATGGAAATTTTCATTTTGGTCCCTTTTTGTTTTTTAAATTTTTATTATTTATTTTGACAACCGTCGATCTTGGTGCTTGTCAAAATAAATAATAAAAATAAGCACTGATCAGCTGGCACATGGGGCCACATGCCAGCTGATCAGCGCATGTAAAAAAAAAAGTGCCGATCAGCCAGCAGGGCCCCATGCGCCAGCTGATCATTGCTTGTAAAAAAAAAAAGTGACAATCACTGGCAGGGCCCTGCATGCCAGCTAATCAGCACTTGTTTTTAAAAAAACAACCAAACACTGGCAGGGTGCCACACACCAGCTGGTCAGTGCTTTTTTTTTTAAGTGCTGATCGCCAGCAGGGTTCCACATGCCAGCTGATGGGTGCTTATGAAAAAAAAGCACTGATTGGCTGTTAGGACCCCATCTAGTTGTCAAAAATTAAAAATAAATGAAAAAGGAAAAATTAAACAAAATGAAAAACAAAATGATTTTTTTAAAAAATCATTTCAAATGAAATGAAATGAAATGGAAAAAACTAAAGGAAAAACAAAACGAAACACCATTTTTGTATTTCGTGCCCATTTCTAATTCCATCTCATCAGTAGCACAATAAATTGGAGTTCTATCTGTAGCATCATCAGTTTCTGCAGCGGCAAACAGTTGGAAGCACATGCAATCCACTTGAACTAAAAATTAAATCAGTCTCCCATCCAGTTTCAGTTAAATACTGAAAGAATTCCAAAGGAAGACAATAATTATATAAAGACAACTTTTGCAACTTTTAGAACACTACTTGGTCATACAGTGTTTACGCCTTTCATTTCTTCCCCTCATCCCCAGGCTTTATTTTGGCTTAATACAGTGGTACCTTGTATAAAGGAATTAATTCATTCCAAATGAAATTATGTTAAGCAAATTTTCCTTTATACAAATTCCCATAGGAATGCATTGAAAATGGAGTGATCTCATTTTTATGTTGTACGGATTTTCCCCATAGGCAATTATGTTAAGCAAATTTCCCCTATCTCCGGAATGTTTATGTTGTACAAATTTTATGTTATACAAGCTGTTTGTTATACAAGGGCCCACTGTATATGTATTGGTGGCTCTAGGCATGATTACTGTATGGCATTCTATCATGATTTACCCTTGGTGACTGTTCAGAAATTTCTGTTTCTTTAGAACATGACTGTTTGACTCCTCACAAAGCTAGATGAACAGCAGCACACTGTGTCAATGATCTGAAATCCCTGTCAGTTTTTTAAAACTTTATTTAGTACATTATTACCTCATCTTTCCTTTTGTTCCTTCAATAGCTTTCTTGAATAAATGGCTCTCCTTCCAAACACTTCTCCAGCATGTCCAATCTAGGGAAGAGATGCCAAACTGTTCTTACTTGATCTCCATAATAAGCTCATTTGAATCTATGGCGCTTATTGATTTCCCAGATCCCTACCAATTTGATGGGCATAATCTAATGTGAAGTGCTACACTCAGCAGCAGAATTTCAGACCCTAATTAGAGATGGGCACGACTTAGCGGTATTTTCGTTTTCATTTTCGTTTTTTCATTTTCGTTACGTAACGAAACGAAAACGAAAAACGGTTCAAAAATGGACCGAAAACGGAAACGAAATGACTAATTTTGAGCCAATTTTCGTTTTTCGTTACTGAAAAAACACATAATGGAGCTAAATGGGGAGAAACGAAAAATTTTTCATTTTCGTTTTCATTTTTTCGTTTTGTTATGTAACAAAATGAAAACGAAAAATTTTGAAATTAGCTCACAAAAACGGAAACGAAACAAAACGGACCCTAGCCGAAAACGAAAATGAAAACGAAATTTTTTTTCTGAGTCGTGCCCATCTCTAACCCTAATGCCTCTAAGGCCCTCCTGTATTTAAAGCTGCAGACATACCAAATGGATACGACAGAAGTTTCTTTATTAGATCCTAGAAACCTAGGAAGAAATGAGTGACTCTCAGAGTGGAAGCTTTGAGTTCTGACATTATTATTTTGTGTGTGTGAGAGAGAAAAGTAAATACCACTCCTCTGTGTGTTTCATTTTGAGAAGCAAGCGCTATTTCTATTGAAATCACATGCAAATCTTTTGTACAAATCCCTCAAATGCTTCATCAAACAGCTACAGCTTAAAACATTTTGGATAAGATTTAAATAGTTTTCAATCCTGCAAACTAAACAAGAGAATTAAAAATTGAAGAAAGACAGGGCCTTGTGATTCTGCACTCTTGTCTAATCCACTTTCCAAAGCTCGGTGTATATTACAAGGAATGATAGCTCCGTTCATCCCCTGAGGGTAGATACAGCATGTAAAACAATACACCAAACTTGATTGTGAAGTGTGCATTTAACAAGACTCCAATCTAAATGTCAGCTTTTATTTCCCTACAGGCATCCATCCCTTTTAGGCAAATGTTGCTGAGGCCAAAACAGCAAGTGTCAGGCAGATTCTGCAGCCTCTTGTTTTTGTTGCCAACTTACCCCAAGTCAGGAGCCATGTTTTCATTTCCATAGCATGGAATATTTGCGTATAGGATGTATTTCTATCTGATATTAATTTTGAGTCAAGACAAAGATGCAGAATTTTATTTCCTTTAGCAGGAGTCAGAGGAAAAGCATTACAGGTGGTGAACAAGAACTGTGGATCATTTCCCTCACTGATAGGTAGGTAATTGTTATGGATGTGGATTTGGAATGTGGATTTAGAAAAAGAGAAGCAGGAGAAAGCTGCAATGAACACTGGCAGAGTGTCAAGTGCTCCAGGAAGAAAAGGGTAAACCACGGAGGCCTTAGCAAAAGACTGTCCCAACTTTCTGAAGCCAATCATTCAAAATGCATACATGAATGCAAGCATTTAGATGCACATGCACTTGATCCTAGAAGTACAACATTTTTTTAAAAGGAGGTGAGACAATTCAGGAACAAAAAACAAAATGCTACTCAAATGCAAGTTCCTGACTTCACCGTACATCTTTACAAATGTAGACAATGGATATTACAGCACAGTGTCCTCTTTCAGAGACCTTCCCCAATGCCTCAATAACTGGAATGTGCTAGAGAGGTCTTCAATTTCACTTGAAGGGTGGAAATGTAGCTGCCTCCTCCTTTGGCAATACAGTAGGACCCCGGTATCCACTGGGGATTGGTTCCAGGCCTTCCCATGGATAATGAAAACCATGGGTAAGAAAGAACGCCTGCCCATCCACCCCCAAACTGCAGCTTCCTGACAGTAGCTTGCTTTATGACTGCTGTTTTGAGACAGTAGCTTGATTTATGGCTGCTGTTTGTGACAGTAGCTTGATTTACAGATGCTATTTGTGACAACAGCCTGCTTTACAGCTGCTGTTTGTGACAACAGCTTGCTTTACAGCTTGCTTTGTGGCTGCTGATTATTTAATTTGTTTCTCTGCCAACCGTGGATAACTGAATCAGCGGATAATGAATCAGTGGATACCGGGGTCCTACTGTACATCAACATTTCCCTTATAAAGTACTGATTGTTTCAGTTCCCTTTCCCCTGCACTGCATGTTCAAATTTCAGATTTAACACAAGATATTTGTGGGGGAAGCCACTCTGTCGTATAAGCATCCATTGGATCTTTGCTTTGTTCCATGGTCACTGTGGAGGTATAAAACCAGCCCTGAATCACTTAGAGTTAATGCAGTGCCCAGCCCCATTCACAGCAATGTGAGCCATGGCTTTAAGAATTTTGAGGGAGGCCCTTCTTCCGTCTTCAGATATGCATTTGATAAGAAATCAGAAGATGGCCTTTCCAGTGGCGTGACATCCTTTGGAAGGTCTAGTTGTCTGGGGACAAATAAATGATCAACTACATGATGGGATTATGAGGGAAGCAGAGGAATGATCTTCAATCTCCATATCCTGAAGAAGCACCTCAGGAGAAAAGCAAATGTCTTTTGCTTTAATGCAAAGCAGAGATTTCCATTCATTCTGTTGCACTGATCTCCATGGTGTTTTCCACAATAACAAAGGAGCTCAGCTGAGTCTCTACCAGTTGCTGACTGGATTGCCAATTCAAGCTTGCCACAGTTGGCTCTAGAGATAGGCACGAAGCAAATTTTTTAATTTCATTTTTCAGTTTTCATTTTGTTCCCTAACGAAATGAAAAATAAAGTGACCCATCAAAGAAAAACAAAATGAAACAAAATATAAATTTTCCTTTTGTTCCCGTTCTTTTTTCCTTTTCCCATAAGAAGTGATGCATTCCTATGGGGAAACAATTGGACATAGGAAATGGCAGGCTTTTTACACTTTTCCCCCCGCCCGAAGCCATGCACGCCAGCTGATCGGTGCTCAGGCAGGGGGGAAAGTTTTAAAAGCCCACGGTTTCCCCCAGCTGACTTTTAAAACATTTTCCCCTCCCCCAAGACCCACGCAACAAATGATCTGTGCTGGGGGGGGACATTTCCCCCCACCCCAGCACCAATCAGCTGGTGCGTGGGCTTAGGCGAGGGGAAAACATTTTTAAAAGCCTGGGCTTTTCAAACTTTTTTCCCTCCCCTAAGGCTCACACTTTTCCCCAACCTGGCACCGATCAGCTGGCGCGGGGCTTGGGGGAGGGAAGAAAGACCCGCACCTTTCTCCTCCAACACACCCCATTGGGAGGGAAAGGTGCAAGGTTTTAAAATGTCTTTGAGCCACTGAGGCTGCCTCACTTTTGAGTCACTATGGCTGCCCACCCGACCATTTAAAAACTAAAGTTTAAAAAGCCCACGGTTTCCCCACGCCAAATCGGGTGGAGGGACCGCAGGCTGCTTAAACTTTTTTTGCCGCCCCAAGTACCGATCAACTGGTGCACGGGGCTTTGGGTGGCAAAAAAAAGTTTTAAAATCCCCCACTTTCTGCCAGATGGAGTGGGGGGAAGCGCAGGATTTTAAAACTTTTTTTTTGCCAACCCAAGCCCCGTGCACCAGTTGATTGGTGCTTGGGGTGGCAAAAAAAGTTGCACAGAACGAAAAAATGAAAAACAATTAACAAAATAAAATAAACAGATTTTTTTCCATTTCGTGCCCATCTCTAATTGGCTACTATTCCATATAAGATTTATTTATTTATTTTATTTTAGAGTATTTTTACCCCCATTAAAATGACCCCACCCCCCCAAAAAAACCCTGTAAAACAAGAGGGCCATGTGAAATTTATCCCTTTCATTAGAGCACACAGATTGATAGTTCCACACTGCCACTGGAGTGTGTCATTTATAATGCTGGATGAAGGCACATGTACACCACCATAAGGAGCTAGCAACATTTCTGTTTAGCTTCTTTCCTCTTTAATATATGAAGCTCTAGCTTGTCACCTGTCACATTGTGATGAAAGCAGATGGGTTTGTTGGTGCTGAAATGAAGCTGGTTTGTAGTATTCTAAAGGCATCCTCTGGTTTAAAATAAATGCTATCCCACACTTGGAAGAAAGAGGTCATTCCTTTTCAGTAGAAAGAAACCATTTCTCTTCTTTTGAAACCTAGCTACTAGTTCATTAAATGTCTGGTCCTGAAACATTATTTTAGAAAGTAATAGATGGGTTGTCTCCCTCTCTTTCTCCTTCTTCCTCTTTTAAAGCAGGGGAACAAGTGATTGCCATCTGTAAGGCTGGGAATCATGCCAGCTACATGTATGGAGGACTTATGTATCATGGCAGAAGAATCAGTAGTAATACAATCCGATGCATGTCTAAGCAGATGTTTTTCCACCTGAGCTGAAGTGGAGGAAGAGACTGCAACAACAAGAAAGGCACTGTGGTAGAGTTGCATATTTATTATTTACCTCATTGTGAGCTGCTGTGGGTTACGAATTATTTCATCAGGTAGATAGAGTATTGTGTGGGCCATGGGAATAGATAAGGTGAATACCTACAGCTTCCAGACTGACCATGGCACTAATTATACAGATGTTGCCCATTCAAGGTGCTGGTCACATTTAAAAAAATGATTTGAAACATTCTAAACCCAATTCAAATATGTCTCCCCCATTCTGAATGTGGTGGAAAGTAAACACATATTGATTTTCACATCTGGGAGCCATTGAAGAATTAAGGAAAATATGTCCCTTTTCTAGAAGAAGCAGAGGAACCCCAAGCACACACCTTGAATTCAGAAAGGTAAGATCCTGTATGATTTTCTTCAGTTACAGTTCAATGTGAGCCCTTTTACACAACCCCTAAAATCCGCTGCAAAACACTTGCAGATCCGGAGCATAAAATTGTTTTCCCATTAGCAGCGGACTTAAAAAAAAATAAAGTATGCCCACACCCACTTAAGCACGCCCCAGCACACTTTACAAGTACCTGTCTCTGGAGGTTAAAAATTTTCCAATGTGGATTATAAAGCTGTGGATGCCGGGCTCTCCTCGCCTTCTGTTTGTTTTTGTTATCCCCGCTGCCCCTTTAACAGACAGGAATCCCTACGGGGCTGCTCCGATGGCAGACAGAGGTGAGCGGAGGTGAGCCTGCATTTTTTCTTCCTTTTTTCTCCCTCCCTTCACCACAGACAGAAGCAACAGAGTGCAGAAGGGTGGGAACACAGGAAAAGGAACAAAACCCACATGATATCTGGCTGGGGGGATACCAGCGGATCTTAGGGGTCGTGTAAAAGGGTTATGTGAGCAACAAAAATGGAATGTCTCAGAATTCAGGAGTGGGCCCCACTGGTTCTAGATGTGGGGGTTCAGAGGATCCAAATCACTGTTTTATTATTTGCTCTGACGCTAATGCAGAATGTGGTGTCAGTCAAGCAAGATGAGACAGAGATTGGGGAGAGTGCAAGATGAACCATTATACAATGAAGAGACAACACAGTGACTGGTTTGTTGAACACATGCTATTCATCTGTGTACAACTCAGTTTCATCCATCCACAATGCATGTCAACAAGATTTGGCTAAGGAGAGAAGAATGACATCTGGGCATATGCGGAGAAAGGAATATGCGACTTAAAGCGAACCAGCCGAATTGTTCAGATTTCATGCCAGTTGAAACGACCATTGTGCTTTCAGTGTCCAAACTTATCTTGACACTCTGTGCACATTATGAAGTAATTTATATCATGAGCATACTAGAATGTTCTGAGAGCACTATACAAACAAAAATGACTGGGTCTTTTTTCCTTTCTCTTACTGTATTTCTTGAATGGTACTCTTGTGTTGTTTTTTAAATTTAAGTCATATTGTTGTTTAAGTGTAATTTGATGTATTTGATTATTATACTGTTTTTGTTTGTTCTAACCACCATGTGTGGTAAATAAATAAATAAATAAAGAGAGGAATGGCAGACAGAAACTTTTTAAAGGTTGTCACATGAGATTTGTATGTTAAAAAATGCTATTTATCTGCAGCAGGTAAATGCAAGCATATTCAATGTGGGTTAATTTAATATGAATGTGCTTGAAAATGTCAACATAATACTGACCACAATAAGTAGAAATATGTCATCAGACATGTGGGGTTTTCAGGGAGAAATCTGGGAATGCACTTCTGGGGAACTGCTGTTATACTACACCCTTCTCTTGCTTCCACGATATACCGTTCATGTGCGTGAGAGGAGCCAGGGTGGAGAAAAGAGAATGCTGAACATGCTTATGGAAGGAAGACAACAAATCATTCACGTCTCCTTTGAGCTCATCAATCAAAAAAGCCAAGAGTGATGCTCTGTCAACTATGAACACTTCAGGGCTGCACCAACATATTTTGAGTGCTATATTATGGAAACTTGTGTCTCCTTTCCCCCTGTTATTTTTTTTGTATGATGTGTAAGTGCCCACCCAGGTGGCAGACTCTTCAGGTAGAAGATCGTGGAAATCATCCAAAAACTGCAAACTATGTTGTTACTATGGTATTTAGCTAGGACCTTTCTGTCGAAAATGAGATGAGGTGGGTGGGTTTCTGCCATGTTTGTCAGATGAACTTGATCATCTTTGGGTCAGTGTGTAGGGTAACCCCCCACCTATCGCGGGGGTTATGGACCCACTTGACCCGCGATGCTTGAAAATCCGCAATATGTGGAAGTGGGTTGGGTGGGGACTGGGGTGCGGTGCGGGGTGATGCGATCACTCCCCGCTGCCCCCTGCGCATCTCCGAGGCTTCTCGGAGGGGCCCAGGGCGGCACGGGGCGACGTGATAGCTCCCTGCCCCCTGCACGGCTCCAAGGCTTCTCGGAGGGGCCTGGGGGTGGCGCAGGGTGATGCGATCGCTCCCCTCCACCACCTCGTGTGGCTCCGAGGCTTCTTGGAGGGGCCCGGGGGCAGCGCGGGGCAATGCCATCGCTCCCTCCTGCCCCCCCCACGGCCCCAAGGCGCAGGTACTGTGATCCCATGATATAGTGGGACCGCAGTACCTGAACTGCAAAATGGCAGGGGGTGACTGTAACTTGACCTGATTGCAGAGGGAACAACTGTGCCACCCCCAGGCCCCTCTGAGAAGTCTAACTCTGGAAACCCAGGTGGACTCAGTGGCCAGGGGTGCCTTTCTTCAGCTGTGGAAAATATACCAGCTCCGCCCCTACCTAGACGAGCAGAGCCTCATGACAGTTATGCATACACTGGTAACATCCCATGTTGATTACTGCAATGTGCTTTACATGGGGCTGCCTTTGAAGATGGTGCGGTGATTGCAACTGGTTCAGAATCGTGTGGCGCGGCTGGTAAGCAGTGGGGGCACCAGGGATCACATCACGCCAATTCTACGTAACCTACATTGGTTACCAGTTGCTGCCTGAGCCCAATTCAAAGTGCTTGTTCTGACATATAAAGCCCTAAATGGCTTAGGACCTAGATACCTGAAGGACCACCTCCTTCCATACGAACCTACCCAGCAAATAAGATCGAGCCAGGGGGGCCTCTTGAAAGAGGCATTCCTCAAGGAGGTGAGAGGGATGGCTTGCAGACATAGGGCCTTCTCAGCAGCTGCCCTCAGATTGTGGAATGCCCTCCCAAGTGAGATCCGCCTGGCGCCAACATTGATGACATTTCAGCGCCTGGTAAAAACCTTCCTGTTCCAGAAGTTTTTTAATTGACATTGACACAATATAGACTGTGGGTCCTCTGATGGCAATTTTAGTGTAATGATTTTAGTGTAAGGTTTTTATTATTGTTTTAATTATTTATTGATATTTGATGTTTTAATTGTTTTAATTCTTTTATTGTAAGCTGCCCAGAGACCTTTGGGTAGTGGGCGGCATATAAATTGTAAAAACAAACAAACAAACAAACAAAAACAAACAAACAAACAAACAAACAAACAAACAAACAAACAAACAAA
>JAHTLZ010003526.1:21206846-21221286 GCA_023846285.1 Phrynocephalus versicolor | reverse complement strand
CTTTCTTTCTTTCTTTCTTTCTTTCTTTCTTTCTTTCTTTCTTTCTTGGTGGAGCCTCATGGCGCAGTGGTTAAATGCCTGTACTGCAGGTAAAACTGTGCTCACAACATGGGGTTCAATCCCAGGTAGCAGGCTCATGGCTGATTCAGCTTTCCATCCTTCCGAGGTCGGTAAAATGAGTACCCAGCTTGCTTGTTGGGGGCGGCAATGTGTAGCCTGCATACTGTAATTAAACTGTAAAATGCCCAGAGAATACTTGGAGTAGTATGGGACGGTATACAAGCAGAACACTTTACTCCATACATCTGAAGAAGTGGGCTAAAGTTCTTGTAAACTTATATATCCATGAAAATCTGATTGTTGTTAGATGTATAAATCTGTTGTTGTTGTTGTTGTTGTTGTTGTTGTTGTTGTTGTTGTTGTTGTTGTTGTTGTTGTTGTTTCTGCTGTCAGAAGGTAGCTACACACCACTACATCCCTGCCATGCAAAGAAAATTTCTGAAATTTCCAGTAATCACTCTTAAGCCCAAAATTGACACTTTTGTTAGAAGAAGGAAAGCTACTGCTCATTTGCATACCTGAAATAATTTCATTATATGCATATATAAAAGTCATTGAGAACTGCCTTTCAATGAAGCTGGAGACTACTATATTTCACTCTCTTAGGGGAGTGAGGCAGAACCTGTCATTGTATGTGTCAGTCTGTTTAAGTATATGCAAATTACAAGTTGCATCAGATCTTAAAAGCCCAAGAAATAAAAGATATCAGCAAAAGATTCAGCAGAAAGGAAACAGTGAGGGTGTAATCAGTGGTCCGAGCCCACCAAAATCTTCCCATCGGGAAGGATAGGAACTAGGGCAGAGCAATGTGTTACAAACAACAAATTAACCTGCAATGCATTTTCCCTTTATTTACAGTGGACTGAATGCTTGACCAGGGATATAACCATGGTTGGAATATGAATGTACATGTAACTCCCATCATCCCCTCCTGACACCCCACCTTCACTGACTCCACATTATGAATATAAATCAGATTACAGGAGCTCTGGAAGCAAAGTCAGCCAAAGGTGCTTACCAGATCACCTTTAGATCTTCATGCTCAGGTGGCGAACGTCTGACAGATTTCTCAAGAGGTGGAGCAGGGCATACATTTATCCCCACGTCATTACTAGAGATACAAAAAATATTACAAAATGAAATGAAATGGGAAACAGTGTTTTGTTACTAAATGAAACAAAATAGAACACCATTTTAGCTACTGAAAATGAAATGTTTCATTACTTTATAAAATGACTCCCCTGCATCCTAGGGATACCAAATTTTGTGGATAACTCATTTTGACGCTTCCCTTTAATCTCTCCAAATTTGGTGAGATTTGGAGTTCAGGGGCCTGAGTTATTAATTCCAAAGGGGGTCCCCATATGAATCCATTTTGGAAATATTCTGCTTCTCTCCTATATAAAGGGTTTGCTGGTTTCATTTCTCTGTTGTCTGTGGAGGTTTGAGAGAAGTGCAGATGGTTCAGTGGTGCGAGTTCTCTGTTTACAGTTGGCAAGCTTTACTTGTGTGTTGTGCTAGTTGTATTGCTGTTGCTTGGCATGTTGTGTGAGTGAACAAAAATCACACAAGAGAATGGGTATTTGTTTGTTGTGTGTTGGTAGAATAGAGAGCCTTTCGGGGTGTGTGTGTGTGTGTGTGTGTGTGTGTGTGTGTGTGTGTGTTTCTCTGTGTATGTGTGTGTGTGTGTCTGTGTCTGTGCTCAGAGAGGCACAGCTTCTGTTTGGGAGGGTTTATTTAGGGATTAAAGGAGGGATTTGGGGCAGGGGTTTTTTATTCTTTTTCACCCTCCTACCCTCTTAAAAGCTTTGCCTAGATGCCCTAAGCACATCTGATCTCACTTAATTTCGGAAGCTAAGCAGGGCCAGCCCTGGTTAGTACTTGGATGGGAGACCACCAGGGAATACCAGGTGCTGTAGGCGCCTGGTGTAGGAACTGGCAAGCCCTCCAGTATTTCTGCCAATAAAACTCTATGGACATGGGGTCATGAAGAGTCGGTCATGACTGTAACGACACAACACACACACACACACCCTCTTAAAAGTACATTACATTCCTTTTCTACCCCATACCCACACATTTCCTACCCATTACCTACCCACACATTGTGTTATTCCCACCACCAGTACCAGTTCTCCACAAATCTTCATTTACCTTACCTCCTTCATTTGTGTTTGTGTTGTTAATACTGTAAGTCCTACTACATTAAAAATGAAGAAGGGAACGCCTTCGAAAATAAAAATAAAGAGAACCCTGTTCTTTGGAGGCAGCAGGAACACCAGGGATGAGGCAGGTGCAGCAGGCCCATCAGGCACCATCACAACACAGGCCCCTGAGCCTGAGGCCAAGGAAGTGAGGTAACCCTTCTCCTTATGGACCTAGTCCTCCTGAACCACTCCTGTATTTAGAAGAATCACAGGAGTTGGTCTCAGGCTCGGACACAGAAGGAGAGGAGCAGCAGCAGCAGGAAATCATGCCCTCCTCTTTTCCTTCCTCTGCTGTCAGCACCCTCCAGTCATCCCAGGGTCACAATGGGATTGAGAACCAATGCCAGACAGCAGCAGGCAGCAGCAGTCATAGGCCTCGGGGCTCCTTGTGGGAACATTTTTCATGCAATGAGGAAGACCTGAGGCTGGCTACTTGCAATGTCGGCAAGGCAGTGGTATGTAGGGGCAGTGACTCCAGGCCCCTGTCCTCAAGTGCCCTGAGAACACACTTGCAGAGGCACCACCCTAGGCTGCTGCCGTTCCCAGTTGCAACTTAAGCAAGACATCATGAACATCCACAGGTTGACAGAAATCTCATCAGGTTTAGGGTTTTAAGAGGATATCAGCAGGATCTTTTTGAAGAATCAGCATGGCATTTGGAAAGAGTGGCAGCTCATCATCACCCTGCCATTCTTTAACAAGGAAATGTGAGAATGCATTTTGGTTAAATATACAAGTTAGGTTTGCAAATACAGATTTTTAATGATGTTTTGTGGCCTTCCCAGGAAATCTCATTAGCACTAGCAAGAATCACTGGAGGCTTTGTAAAACAAGCCCTGTGTTCACTGAAGTAGGGGGGGGGCATTGGTTACTGAATGCCTCTTTGATTAGAGAGACCCAGGAGTCATTTTAAGACAACCACCTGATGGGTAGCAAAGCTTTGGGGAGGAAAGGGGTAAGGATGCCCAAAGGGAGACCAAAGAATGCCACAAATACATCCCTTTGGCTGATACACATCAAAACCTAGAAAAAGGAAAGTCACATTGGGTTTTTTACATATTTGGGAAACAAGCTTTCTACTTCAGACCCATTTGAAGAAAATATCATTTGTAGTATTGTAAGTGAATCTTTCTAATAGGTGATGTGTATTGACTTTCCCATTTTTAGAGTGTCAATTGCATCGCATTACTAATTGGGAAATACTCAACAAACTTCAGCAATTCCCAGAGAGAAAATGGATGTTTGTTCTGGTTTCCTTCCTTCATATCATGGCCGTGAATGAAGAAAATGCATTCTATGTGCATTCTACTAAAGCCAGGTACACACTTATCCAGATGTTCAAGTTGAACACATGAAGAGCTGTATGACCACATAAGGACATGGGACAGGGGCATAATTATCTCCACCTCAACATCACCCTTTCAGCCCTACAGAATTTCAGATGTAAAGGAATTCCTGAATAGGGCTGCTGTAATATCAGCCCAGTGTTCAAAAGAGAGTCGAGCAGGTTCCTTAAATGAAGGCTAATGTCAGAGGTCAACAATAGATGTATCAAAACCTATCATTAAATTCTTTGATCTTATTTATTTAGACTTTTTCAACTTGATGAGACACATTGAAAGGGAACTTCAAATGCTCCAGAGGTCTTAGTAGATCCCAAGCTCAACATGGCACTATGGGGGGGGGGGTTAATGCAAAACTGGACAGCTTCAACAGAACTATGGTATCTGAGTCAAAGAACATATTAGTATCATTTTATTCTATTTTGAACAGACCTTACTGGAATTCTTTGTCCAGTTCTGGACCCCACAGAGCATCAAAAAGCTGGAGCTTGGCCAGAGGGAAGGAACCAGAATGATAAAAGGTCTAGAAACCAAGAATGATTCAGGGAGCTAGGTATGATTAGCCTGGAGAAGATAAGCTATAGAGATAATATGATAGTAGCCTTCAAATATTTGAAAAAAGTGGCTCATAGAATGTAGAATAAGGTGTTTTCCAGTGTCCCCAGTCAGTGAGGTCTAAAGTAATGGATGCCAATTACAAGAAAGGAGTGGAAGTTGAAATATATGAAAGAATGTCTTGACGGTAAAGGGCTGCCTCATAGGGTGGTTGACACTGCTTCATTTGAAGTTTTTAAGCTGAGGTTAGATAGCAACCTCTCATAGATGTTGTAGCTGTCATGGAGTCAGACCCTTGGAGACCCCTGCTAGCTCTACAGATCTATGATTGTTTCACTCAGGCTCAAATTTCCCAGCCTCCAAGAAGAGCAAGACTAGAAAAAAGGCTTTAGTCATTAAATTCTCTGCAATTTGCAAAAATTGTTTCCTTTGGAAAATAAAGAATATGTATACATAAAAAGAATATCACACAAAAACTGATTGATTCTTTTAAAAGATTTAGACAAATGCTTTGATAGTTTCATGCCAAAAAGTCTAGGTGATGAAGCACCAACCATTGTCTTGTTGTGTTAAACAGCTGTACTGCAGCTATAATTGTGCTCACAATCTGGGCTTCAGTTCTAGGTTGCTGGCTCCTGGTTGACTCAGCCTTCTATGCTTCCAAGGTCAGTAAAATGACTACCCAGCTCGCAGGGCTTTGGGGTGGGGGAGCAATGTGTAGCCTGCATAAATAAATTGTAAACTGCCCAAATAGTGCTTCACACGCTATTAGGCAGTATATAAGCAGAACATTTTGCTTTGCTTTGCTTTGCTTTGTTAGAATAGTCTTTCCAAGATGCAGACACAGAAGATGAGATATAGGAACTAGAGATGGGCACGACTTAGCGGAATTTTCGTTTCCATTTTCGTTTTTCGTTTCCGTTACGTAACAAAACGAAAAATGAAAAACGGCTCAAAACTGGAATGAAAACGGAAACGAAAAGACTAATTTCGAGCCATTTTTCGTTTTTCGTTACTGGAAAAGCACTTAATGGAGCTAAATGGGAAGAAACGAAAAAATTTTCATTTTCATTTTCGTTTGTCGTTTTCGTTACGCAACGAAATGAAAATGAAAAATTTTGAAAATTAGCTCACAAAAACGGAAACGAGCCGAAACGGACCCCTAGACGAAAACGAAAATGAAAACGAACAATTTTTCTGAGTCTCTAATAGGAACTACGGGTTCCAAAAATACATATTAATGTTAATACAAAGCTAGCCAAAAAGTCATAAAACGGTGGACATTTTGGAATCTTTTCACAAGGCAAGACAAAAAGAAAGGAATGCGTGTGTGGAGAGGTGGAGTTGATGTTGAATGCATAGCACTTGCATGATTTCACTCCTAAAATTGAGTTAGGAAGTAGATCTGCGGTGAAATGGAAAATGTTTGGGTGTTTAGACTATTAGTCCCATAATCCTGGATTGCTATGGGATTCTGGGATTAGTAATTAAAAGGAAAACCAACTTTCCCATCACTGGATGTGCAGAAATATTCATTAAGGGTATAAGGAAACACAATCATTCCAAACTGCATCTGGGTTTTACTAGGAGGAAAAAAGCCAGAAATGTAACTTGCCCTTTTGGAAAAATAAAGCCCAGCTATTACTAAAAAATGTCTGTTCTCTACGGCCTTCTCTGTCATGGCCACTTTCTTATGGAATGCTCTGCCTATGGGGGTGTGTCAGGTACCTTCCCTCCTGATATTCCGAAAGCACATAAAACACTTTTTCAAGGAAGCCTCTCAGGATATCCTTCCTTTATAACAGTTTGTTACTTTCTTTTATTTTTCATCATATTTTGGTTGTTTTTTGCCTATTATGCAAAAAATATGCCTTCATCTTGAGTATTCAGCTGTGTAATTCTTCATATATTTTCTATTTTTCTATCTGTGGGTCCGGTATGGCGTAGTTATGTTCTTGATGTTTATTTTGCTGTTGAAAGCCACCCAGAGTAGCGGCAGGGACACTAAATAGATGGTATAGAAATATAGTAAAGAAATTAAAGAAATAAAATATTTTTAAAATGCTAAGCCCCACAGATTGCACATTTTCAAATTTCACTTTCTGATTCACATGTTTACAATAGTTTGAGCTGTACTGTGTGGCCCACCCTGCCCCCCGCCCCATTGCAGTGCTAAGCAGAAGAAACCAAGGAACCCAGGGAAAATCAGAGGCAGAACGTAAAATCCATTTTGTTCTCTTGAAGATTCTCAGCATCACCAGATCCTCTCCCCGTAATTCTGTCTATATTCATTCAACTGTCGATTTGTCAAATAAAAGGAAGAGGAAAGGCAGTAGCTGTAAACTTGCTGTTTACCACAGCTCCATGTCTGCTAAGCAGAAGGTGCTGTGTGTCTTGCTATATCTAAGCTTGTCTGACATTCATTCCATGGATGGTAGAGCCTAAGGAAGTCATGCAAGCTGTGTTATTCTGGGATGCGATGGTAACAGGAAACAAACTCTGAGGTGCTCCTTGTGATTCTGCTTAACACCTGAGTGAGGTTCTCCAGCAAAGAAATGCCAGTGCATCACAAACCACTTAAGGTTGGATGGGTTCAGTTTTTTAATCAATGTCAGTTCTGCATGTGTGTGCATCAATATGTTCTGTTCTGTTGTGTTTCCACATTAATGTGCATTTATTTCAAGAAAAAGAAATCCATTTGAAAACCCATAAGTGTTGGATATCCATTTCCCTGTAAAATGCTCACTGTGTGCTTATTTTATCATAAAATGCCCATTTAATCCATATTTTACCATAACATATGCATAAATACATACATATCATGATATATTTTAAAGCTAAAATCTGTACTGTGAAATTCGGAGGAATGCAAATTGGTAGAATAAATGTTTACCAATCTACATATTAGTTTGGGAGATGCAAACAGGACCGGTTGGTTGTAAAATAAGCAAGAAATTAAAGTGCTGAGATCCTGTAAAACTACTTATTTTGTTTTTCGGTAAAAGGTTTGATTTTTGTTTTTGCTTAACCACCAACTACAGCTAAAACATTTACTGTACTCTTAAAAATTGGTGTCAATTAGGTTATTTGAATTCTTACTGAATTCATGGCCCTGTATAACCTAGAAGTTGACAATAATGGTCATGTGGGTTAGTCCTTTACACACTGCCCACATGCTTGGGCACTAGGGATGTGCACGAAAATCCTTGGCCTGTTTTGAATGTTGCTTCTGTCTTTAGCCATTCTTTTTCCCCCATGAATGGCTATTACCAAGTGTATGATAAACAGAAAA
Source organism: Phrynocephalus versicolor (assembly GCA_023846285.1). NCBI lineage: Eukaryota > Metazoa > Chordata > Lepidosauria > Squamata > Agamidae > Phrynocephalus > Phrynocephalus versicolor. The sequence goes on along the minus strand of JAHTLZ010003526.1, from coordinate 21,213,829 downwards.
CAAGAAAAGTGAGCAATCAACTCATTCAAATTGTTTGCTTTGTAAGATTTGGCATGGCAGGTTTTGTAATATAATGTGAGAAGAGACACTGCGCAAATGTAAAAATGTATGGCTAAATGCTACAGCCAATGACAAAGTGGTTGACCCAGGGTTTTTTTTAATGTGTACATGTGTGACACTCGTGGTCCTCTATCACTGCAAACAATTGGTTACAGTCTGTTACAAATACATTTTCCACCTGACTGTTGCAAAAGATCACAAGCCTTGCAGAAATGTAGGAGTTTTAAAGCCACATGCCCAAATACCCATGGCAAGAACCTCAATTAGCTTTACAAATTATGTTATGATTATGTTATGGTTATGAATATGCTTAAAGTTGTGTGTATGTATGTATGTAGAGATATACAGAATGTCACGAGTAGAGATGGGCACGAAACGAACAATTTTTTGTTTCTGTTTTCATTTTTTTGCTTCGTTACGCAACGAAAGGACAAATGAATTTTGTCGCTAAAATGAAACGAAATGAACAGAAACACCAGAAATTTTGTCGTGCGTTTCATTTCTGTTACTGCAATACAAGTGAATCGCTTAAAATCCTCTAAAAAAATCACAAAAAATGAAATAAATGGTAACGAAATGGTAACAAAACGAATGAAAACGAAAACGAATTTTTTGGAAAAATTCACGAAAAACGGAAACGAACCGAAACGGACCCTCCAAACAACAAACAACAAACAAAATGCCAAATTTTTTATTCGTGCCCATCTCTAGTCATGAGACCAAGATCTCTGATAAGGCAGAGTCCTAATCCAAACAGGTTTCAGAGGCCCTTTAGAGGACACTGAATGCATGGAGATCTGGGTAACTTTCAGGTCAGTGTGGATGCTGGGCACATGAGTTTTGAAGATATGTCATCTCCAGTAGGGTTAAATCCCTCTCTATACATTCTAATGCCCGAATAGGGTTATCATGAAGAAGGCTCATATGTAGATATGAAATGCAAATGTTTTGTATTGCACATCTATATACAAGCCTACTTCTTGAGCACACTGACACATGTTTTCATGCACATTTGAATGAGCTTCTTGCAGAAAGCTTCTTTGGGCTCTACAGAGTGAACAAGTTGCTTTTATTCAAAAGGGAGGGGAAAGAAAAAAAGGAACCATACACATCCTTACACAGATAAGTCAGACTTGATCTCCTAACCTTCAGAAAAGACAAAAGAAAGAAAAAAGAAAATCAGCGCATGCCCAAAGGTATTATTTTAGCCAATGTTTCTGAAGCCACATTCTGTGACCAAAAACTGGGTCAGTGTAAAGGTCAGACACAAAACTGGAGCTATGTGGTTATATAAACACTATTTTGATGGCTCATGATAAGTTATCAGAAACTTAAATTACACCTAACACTTCAAAAGATTGCAAACTTCACAATTAAATGACAACAGTAAGAGTAGATTGTCAACCGCTAGAGATTTGGACAATATTGACCAATTGGTCAATGCTGGATTTGATGCTTGAAAGAAAGAAAAAGACAAGCACTGGGTTGCAGCAACAGAGGCGTTCTTTGTGGGTAAATCCCATGGGCTCCATGGGGGCATTGGATGGCACAGGTGGAAAATATGGTACCAATTTTTGCCAGAAGTGGACTTCAGGTTATCCCCACCACCTTCCTTTATTGCATTGCATTGAACTGAGCTGTCTTTTGCAAAGCTCTAGGTAGCCCCTGGAGCAGGGGGCACGGGGTGGGATGGAATGGACGGGGTGTGGGGAGGCAAGAGAGACAATGACAACAAGGACAGGGCAACCTGGCGAAAGCCATGTGGAGAGCTCAGTCCTGCTGCTGCATGGTAGCAATGGCAATGGTGAGATGGGGGCGTGGGATGGGCTGGAGTGGACAGGGTGGGGAAGGAGAGAGAGGAAGCTGTGCAAACCTCCTTCCTTTCACTCCTTCTCCACCCCATCTTCTCCTTCTCAGGTGAGCAAGTGGATGCTCTGGAGCTGTGCAGTCTCCACCATCACTGCCACCAATGTTGTAGGCAGGTGGGTGGGCAAGCATTCCCCAGCTGTGCATCCTCATCCTCCTCTGCTCCCAGTTTTTGCAGTGAGCCCACAGACCTGGGCCCGGGCCCTTGTACCACCGCTTGCCATCCGTGGATAACTGAATCCATGGATGGTGAAACAGCAGATACGGGGGGGGGTATACTGTATAGTCCTGGCCCCAACAGTGTCTGAGGGACAGTGAACTGCCCCCCCATTTAAAAAGTGTGAGGACCCCTTCCCTAGAGTATGTTCACCCCATTACAGAAGGTGTTGACTTTTGGTTCCTATTTCAAAACAACTCAAAACAAGGAGGTAATATGGAGTGACATAGAGTTGCAAGATATGAAATGACCAATTGGTTAATGAGAAATTGACAAGACCCCTACTAGTATAAAAAAGTTTACCAACTTTAGTACTTCCTGAATGAAACACAGATAAAATTGACAGACTGAAATCTATATCTTTGTAGGTTTACAATGTGTTCTTTGAAAGAAACCAATCCACCCAGCAATGTGTACTCTTTTGAAAAAAATCACAAAAGGCATTGGGTACATTTATAAAATATTTAAATTTATGAAAGATGTACTAACATGCTTAGCCCAACAGGGACAGGGAATAAACTAGGTGGTATGGAAAGGACACCTGGGGAAAATCAGCTACATCCATCTGCCTGTCCTTGAAAACAAACACTTTTAAATCACGCCCAAAGCAAACCAATTCAATTGGATTTTCTACATAGAAAATGTGTAGAATGAATTTATTTATTTATTTATTTATTTATTTATTTATTTATTTATTTATTTATCCAACTTTTATGCCACCCACTACCCAAAGGTCTCTGGTTGGCTTACAATCAAAAAAATTAAAACATAAAATATCAATCAATAAATCAAACAATAATAAAATCATTACACTAAAATTGCCATCATAGGACCCACATTACACTAAAATTGCCATCAAAGGACTGGGCCTGGAGGAGCCGCCCTCTCTCTCCACCTGCTCCCTTCCCTGCTACTCTGGTATTGGTGAGCAAGACACTTGGAGGGGCAGGGCCAGCCTGCCATCTGAAGGGAAGGGCTGAAGAGGAGGGATATCCACCCAAGGCCACCTTTAGGCATGCTTTGCTATCTTGGCACACCTTGGCACATAATTGTTGCATGGATATGATGGGGAGGGAGAGGTGGGATGGTGGGGGTGAATGGGTGGATGTTTGTTGCCATCAGTTATAGGAGATAAGACCCACAATGGAATTGAAGGAACAGGAAGGGGGGAGGGCAATGGAGGGGGCAGCCATTAAAATTGTCCTTGGTAGGGGAAGGTATGGTGGTAGGAGTGGAATGTAGCCACGTAGGAGAAGAGAGGTCAGATACCTTACATCTATCCCCTCTTCTGGTTCCACCCCTAGCTGGAAGGAATCAGGTGACCATATTAGTGAGCCCACAAGCCACATGGTGCTGTTGTTGAATGCCAGGTGGGTACAAATTAAGACCGCTCTCATCTATGATGTCATTCTGGATGAGGGTGCTGACTTGGCATGTATTACTGAGACCTGAGTGGGAGAGGAGGGAGTTGTTTATCTCTCCCAGCTATGCCCACCTGAGTACTCGGTCCAGCACCAGTGTCACTCAGAGGGTTGTGGAAGGGGAGTGGCTATAGTCTATAGGAGTTCTATCTCCTTGACCAGACTTCCTATTGTGCTATTCATCTATATTTTTGAACAATTGTGACTCCTTTTGCTTCCCTGGTGAGTGCAGTATCTCTTGTGAATCTAAGAGAAGGGAAAATGGTAGGCAGGTTGTTTGGGAATCTTTTTGCCACCAGCTTCAATGACTGCACGGTTGCACCACATATCTTTAATTCAAAATAAATATTAACCCTACTTTCCAAAGAGATAGCAGTCCAAATACCAAAGAAGCAACAGTGCTACTTCTCTGAAAAAATATCTGCTAAATTATTCCATACCTTCCTTGCCTTCATGGTGAACCTTCCAGCAAAAACAGCTATATAGTGTAAGAAGCTGACAGAAACAAAAGTTACCTTTTTGGAACTACAATTCCCAGAATGCAATAGCCAGCCTGTCCAGATTCTGGGGATTGATATAGAAAATAATAACTCCTCCCATCAACACTTTTGATGGCCCAGTAGGTACTTGAGCTTTTTACTAGCTCCTATATGACTCCAGATTTCTTAAGAAATAACTTTATATGTGCAAGGGGTCAGTTTCAGTGCAGCCACAGCCTGATGGGAAAAATAGGGAAGGACAAATCTGTCAATTTCATTTTCCTTCTGAATGTAAATTCTTCCCTTCCTATTTCTGAAAAAGAAATTGCAGACAATGGCAAGTTCCTTTCTAAAAGCAAGCTAAATAAGATTCACATACATTTGAACAAGCCAAATTCAATAGCAACTGCTATTCCCAGCATTGTGAGGACCACTCTGTACCTCCCTGCTGTGCAGCTCTGATAATAAGAAAATATTTTCCAAGAAAAAGAGAAGTCAACCTAATTTAGTACCAGCAACATGGTTGTATAAATAAAATAAAATAAAATAAAATAAAGGTTCTGAAGCCAAACTCTTAAGACCCTGGATATTGCATTCCAAAAAGGAACATTTTGTAGTGCTATAGAACTTGCTATTTGATCAGAATATAGCAAAGTAACACTTCCATTCACTAGTACACGCAGTCTCCTTGCTACATTTTTTCATGAAAATACTCATAAAGCAGAATGTCAATATGCACAGAAATACTTAATGAAACAAAATGGGCTTGGGTAAACCCACCAGAAACCAATCAAACAAAACAATGTTGGAGATTTCACAACCTTTCATGCTGTCTCTAGTAGGCATGAGTGGGAGTGATCTTTCTGGGCTAGGGTGACCAGTAACCAATAGGTATGGGCATGAAACGGAAAAACTGTGTTTTGTTAGATTCCGTTTCATCCCCACCAACATTTTGTTTCATGTCATATGGCTTTTTTTTAAAAAAAGCATACAAAATGAAAAAATAAAAAAATGTTTCATTTCTCTGGGGGCTTGTACTTACCCCTCCTCCTCCTCCTTCTGGCCTCCAGGGGCTTCTGGGCTCTGGCGGGACTCCAGTGGCATCGCTATCCCGCACCGGATCATCATCAGCATCAGGGCTAGCGGGTGCTGAGATGCCTCCTCGCTGCCTCATGAGGCTGCCCCGCACCAGATCAGTGGTGGGCTGGCAGCGGTGGCAACAGTAGCGGGTGCCAAGAAGCCTCCCTACCGCCTTGTGAGGCACCATTTCTCTGGCTAGTACACTCCCCACTGGGGGAAGAGAAGCGGTGGGTCTTTTAAAAGGTTGTTTGTTTGTTTTTTGGTTTTTTGTTCTGTTTTTTGCTGCAGAAGCAAGTGCTGATGGTAGCAGCAAAAAAAAAATTAAAAGATCCACCGCTACACTTCCCATTGGGGGGAAGAGAAGTAGTGAGTCTTTGTTTTTGTTTTGTTTTGTTTTGTTGTTTTTTTGGCTGCAGAAGCAAGCACTGATGATGTTTAAAAGACCCACTGCTTCTCTGGCTACACTCCCCATTGGGGGGGAAGAGAAGTGGTGAGTCTTTTTTAAAAGGTTTTTTTTTTCTGATGGTGGCTATCAGTGCTTGCTTCTGCAGCAAAAAAAAATGTATAAAAGACCCACTGCTTCTCTGGTAACTTCTTGGCAGTGGCGGTAACAGCATTGGTGGTGGATGCCAGGCCTCCTGGCATCTCTGCTGGACCTCTCCAGCCTGTGTCCTCAGTGGGGACAGTGGCAGTGGTGGGCGCAGAGCCTCTGGCAGCCCTGCTGGCCCTTTCCAGCATGGTGGCACAGCGGCAGCAGGGCCTCCTGCAGTTTGCTCGCCCTCTCCAGCTGGGTGTTCAGCAGCAGCAGCAGCAGCTGCGGCAGCAATGAGCCCAGCAGGTAAGGGCCCTTTTTACTGACTGAACAAAACCGTTCATTTTAACAGAAAAAAAACAACAACCGTTTTATTTCGTCTGTAACAAAATGCTGCTTCATCGTTTTGTTTTGTTTCATTTTGTTTCTTTACGTTATGTAACAAAACGACGAAAGAGCATTTCGTTTTTCATTTTGTGTCCATCTCTAGTAACCAATCATTTCCTCCTGCCTCTGCTCTTGCTCTTCTCCCCTCTCAGTAGTCTGCTGGACATTATTGTAGTCTGTCAACATCTATTGCTGAATGCATTCCTGTTTGTCCGTTTGCTGTTTGGTCTGTTTAACTTGAAGTAATGAAATGTGTTTTTTTCCTACTTTATGTCGCAGAGTGGGTTATCGAGACTGTTAAGTGTCAGCTGATAATAAGAAAAGGGAACCAGAGGATGTAGGGGTTAGCCGCCGCCTCCTTGCCTCTTTTCCCTGCTGCAGCCAGCCTGGGCTCCCTTTGGCAAGCCCCATGACTTGCCCTGTGCATTTCCTGGGCTTGGAAAAGTGGGAGGTTGGCTGGGTGAGGGAAGAAAGGAGCCATGAGTCTGGGGGCTCTCAATTAATGACCAACGTCATAGAGGCAACTATCTTGACACAACCTTTCAAAGGTGAACATGTCCTCCTTCCTCACATTCCTATGATTCCAACGGATATGGCATTTCATTTTTTAGAGATTGCAATTCCCAATTCGATTGGCATTTGCAATCACCATCAACAAGCTCAGGGCCAATCTTTAGAATTCTGTGGTTTACAGCTAAAGACGGATTGTATGTTGCGTGTTCTAGAGTCAGCAAATCACAAAATCTCTCTATATACACAAACAATGGAACAACGAACAATATTGTGTACCCACAAGCATTGTGAAATTAAACCTATTAAAAACCTGTGCTGTCTCTTTTCTTTCTTTTCCATTTAACCAGACTGAACCACAGCAATGCATGGCTGGGTACAGCTAACAACAACAACAACAACAACAACAACAACAACAACAACAACAACAA
>JAHTLZ010003526.1:21181981-21200139 GCA_023846285.1 Phrynocephalus versicolor | reverse complement strand
TGTGTGTGTGTGTGTGTGTGTGTGTGTGTGTGTGTGTGTGTGTGTGTGTACATTGTATACTGTACCAGTCAGGAAATGCAAGATAAATATGCTTCTTAGCTTTTTTCTCCGTTGGAAGAGGTAGAGAAGGAGCTCAGCGATGACAGTGAAGGTCCCAGTACCATGACCCTGTCAATATGTGGCCCAAAGAGGGGGGTCCAGGAGGATAATTAGTCTTCTGCATCTTATATGCTACAGGCAAAACAGTGAAGAAATTTGAACCAGATGATTTCCCAGGTATGTGTTTTGTGTCATAAGCACAAACACATGTTACTGTTTTATTTTCCTCTGAAAAACCTGGGCACTATTTGCAAGATCATTTCTTTTGGAAATGAAAGCATTTGAAGCATTATGGGCCATCTTTATTTACACATGTATACGCTGAGCAGGAAATGTAAGGTCACACAAACACAAAGCAGAGGCAGCTATTTGCAAAAATGATGCTACCAAACTACTTATGCCTCCGTCCATATCAGTATAGTATTGACTCAGCTGTCCATTTAATCAGGATACAATTCATCTCACTTCCAAGTAGATGCATGTGTAGGAAAATGATTCTACATACACACATATTGGGTTAACAATGCCAGGCCTCCATGCTCGTCTTCTTGCAAGCAGGATGCCAGACACACATTTATTAGTTGTAAAAGGCAAGGCTTCAGATATGGGGTGATAGTCCATGTGTCGAAAGGGGATAGGCTGGTGAATTCCTGGGGAAGGGGCATATCTGACGTAAGCAGTGTACGTAGGAAGGGTCATGATGAATGGCCTTGTTGTTTTTTTTCCTATGGTCATGCTTGGCTAGTGTAGGAGGAAGAGATAAGGCCAGCTGGCTTCCTCTGCGTCAGGTCCCATGAGATCCACTGTTCCCCTCACCCGGGGCATTCCTGCACAGTGGGGGTCAATGCTTCTCAACAGACCCTGTACAGGGCAGGAAGCCAGGTGGGTGCTTATTAATATCTCTTATTAATATCCCTCAAGGGGACATTCCTATAGATGCATGTACATTTCATAGTATAAAACAATGAGAAATGAAAACCCACCATTGGAATGTCCATGGTTCTTGGTCAAACCACACCAAGAGCATGGAGACTTGTGTCACAGCATAGTATGATGTATACAGTAGTACAATTGAAACTGAATCTATTTGCCCATTCCTTTTTAAATGTTCTGAAAAGCAACCCCTTCAGAATTGAACCTAATCCTTATGCCAGTGTCTGCCAAGCACCAGATAAAAGCTGTCATCTTTCTATGCTCTCCCTTAACTGAATTTAGTTTTACAGCTGCCGTTGTGCTACTTGCTTTTACTGTTGTTGTTTTGCTTCTTTTGCACACGGTGACTGGTTTTAATGCTTATTGTTCCATTCTGGTTTTATATTTCCATGTTCACATTGAACAATTAATTGAAAAGGAGTGGTGCAGAGTCGACATACAAAACTGCCAGCACATGTTCAAGTTTGTCTCTGCCAGCGTCTAATAGCGGAATGAAAGGTATTAAAACAGCAGGTAAAATAATTACACAGCGCACTAGTGATTTTAAGTTGCATAGCTGTTTAATTCTTTAAAATTCATTCTCATTTGCTCAGTTTCTTCTCTTGATTTGGGGGTGAGCAGCTGTTATCCAGATACATTTACTTTATTCTTTGCACATTTTTTCAACAAAAAAAAACCCCTTTAAAGACCCTCTATATAGAGATAATTTGAGTATTCTCGGGTTTTGTGCATTCAATAAATGGTTCAGAATGAATAGAAATGGAAGTAAAAGACCACCAGAGGGAATAAGCCAATGGAAAAATACCTTAATTTTCCTAATCTGTGGTGTTTTAAAGAGACAAAAATCTTTTAAATATGGCAAAATAGAGATCTACATAATGGACATTTTATTGCAGGATTTTACTAGCACATATGTTATCTGAGAACTCAGAAATAGGAAAGGATTGTCTCTTTGTTTGGCTGGCTTTCAAATCATTTCCTGTGCATTAGAAATATGCATTTGCTTCCTCATTTCAGTTTTTTTAATAAGCTATCACATTAATTGTTATGATCCTAACTGCATGTCCTGGAGAATGAATCCATCTCAACTCAAAGGAATTAGTAAACACATGCTTAGGACCTCAATGTATGAAGGACAAATGGCCAAAAAACTCCCCCCTTCTTTTCTCTGGGAAGCACTGTTTTTTTCTCCAGCTACATTTTGCAAGAATAGGGGTAAGGGGTGGAATCCAGGATTGCCCCACTGTAATTGTGGCAAGAAAACCAGGAGATTAAAAAAGACACATAATCCGAAGATTTTTGGGGAGAATCATAGTTCCATTTCCCACCATCCTCAGGCTTGGGTTAAATAGAAAACAAAAACATTACTGTGCACAGTTGGTTCATAGAATTTATCCACATTAAGTAGGTGACCCAAAACCAGTGAGGCTCTCCCCTTTCATGTGTCTGCTCTAAATGTTGGGAATTATCGCATGAATCAGATGTCTCGAGACAGGAGGTGGGACCCATTGGTTTTTCATAGAGCCGAGAAAAGAACTTAGCAGTTTTTCACAGGTTCAGGATGGAACTCACCCGCTTCAAAAGCATACATAGGTAGTAGCTATGTAGGCAACTCATTGCTTTTTGGAAATGATTGAGGAGAGAGAAGTAGCATTCACTCTGCCTTTGTCAAGCAAAGTTAGGATTCACACATCCCCAGATCCATAATTATATAAGACCTCTTAAGTAAAGATTAGCATGAAACAAAAATATGTTTTTTTTCTTTAGTAGTTTCATTTTGTTTAAATACTAATGAATTTTAAAATAATGTTTGGAATTAAATGAAGTGAAATGATTCATTAATGGGTCCCCTGGGTCCTAGAGGCACCAAAAATTGCCTGGTAGCTTCTTTAGACACTTCCCTGTAAGGCCCCCAAATTTAGCTATTAAACTCCAAAGGGAGTCCCCCTAGAGAAAATCATTTCTAATTAAGTTGGGAAACAGCTAATCACTCCTGGGGGGGAGGGTTATTAGCAGCTTCCCACCTCAATTAGAAATGATTTGTGATGCACCTGAGAGGAAAACCTAAATGAGAAGGTTTTAGAGATCAGCTAGGCCAAGCTCCATTCAAGTGTCCCACTCAGGAAAAAAGCTTTTATGAGTACCTGGTGCAGGAACAGGATGGATGAAGCTAAGCTGAAATAGACCTCAAAGCCTTCCAATTTAGGCCTTTCTCCCAGGCACATCATACTGAGGCATCTCTAAACTGCCCTCAAGTTAGGTAAAACTCACGTAATGGAGAATTATGGTAATTGTTGTTCCAAATATCCTACCTTTGACCCTGTATCACAATCCCATTCAACAAGTGACAAAAATAAGGCCCTAAAAACAGGTTGAAGACTTCTTATTTAACTGATTATTAGTTAATGAATAGATCATCAATATGCAAAATTTCAATCTTTTCAGTACAAGCATCAGTAAGAATGTAAATCTTTGCTGATTTCATTTTTACAGATAAAAGCAAGTATTTTCTCCATTCTGGGCATGGCTGTATTTATTTTATTTTATTTTATTTATATGGCTTGTGTGCCGCCCTCTAGCCAAAGGTCTCTGGGCAGCTCACAATCAATTTTTTTGTGCTCTCTGTTCTTCAGTATTTGGGACTTTCCTTTTTTTTACTACAAAGCATCTCTGTGAATCAGAGAAACATTTTTTGTCAAGAAGAAGAAAACTTGCAAACATTCATTACATCCACAATTACCACAGTCTCAATAAAAGCATATTTTTGAGATGCTGAAACAAAGGCAATAACCTGTGTCCTAATTATGAATGAGCACCCTATTTTATCAAAAAGAAACTGTAACTGTAAATAAAGATTGCATTACTGCTTTTGGTTGTTGTATGGTTGGGGGAGGTGGAGAGACAAGGGATGCAACATGCCACTGGAGATCTGAGCATTAGAGATGGGCACGACTCAGAAAAAAAACTTCGTTTTCGTGTTCGTTTTCGGCTAGGGTCCGAGTCGTTTCGTTTCCGTTTTCGCAAAAAATCAAAAAAAATTAGTCGTTTCGTTTTTCGTTTTTTTCGTTTTTGTTTCTGCCGCGATTTCGCGCATTTTGACGTCCGATCGAGACTTGTGGGCGGCTTGCGGGCGTAGCGCGGGCGGCAGGGGCGCGGGGGGACATGCGTGGGCGGCGGCAGCGGCAGGGGGAGTGGCTAGCGCGCAGGCGCGCGGGCGGGCGCGGGTCCCGCAAACGAGCAGGCGAAATACAGTTGCCTGGGTGATGGACTTGTTGCTGTACTACAAGGCTAGTGCATCCTAAGCAAACAAAGTGGGGTAGAAACAAATTTGCATTTCTTTCGTTTTCCTCTTGGTCTGCTGCTGTGCTGAATCTGCTGATGCTGAACCAGCCAGCAGCCACCCTACTTGGTCTGGCTGACGTGCCTGTTTGTTGTACTTTTTCGTTGTTTGGTTTTGAATCCATCCCATCTCCCCTCCACCTCTCTCAGAGGCAGCAGGAGAAAGACATTCCGTTCCTCCCCAAATCTGGATGAGGGGTCTACTCTACTCCTCTAGTACTCTCAAATTGCCCCCCGCATCTCCAAGGTCCTTCTGGCTTCAGTTCGCATTCACACTTCACAGACAAAGTCACACACACGTAAAGGACAAGCAGCAATAAAGCCAAAGCCAATGCAACCCTGCTTTTGGTCATGGATTGGTCAGCAGCATTAGGAGCACTACAGTTAGAGCCTGAGGTGGTTAAAGCTACGTTGTACCTACGTACCTAGTAGCTAGTATACAGCCAGGAATAGTTTTGGTAGGGAATAGGATGGGAATGGCATAGGGCTCTGGGTTGCTCTGACTTAAGTTTTACAGCCCACAGCCCAGCCCACTAGGCTATACAAGGAGGAGGACTATCTCTATGGTGGCAAGGAAAGGAGTGAGATGGACTCACAACAACAGCAACAGCAGCACAAACAAGGGGATAGGAGCACGGGGTTTGCCAACCCTGGCACCCAAGTCTCTCAATGCCCTGCTGCACAATTGAACTGTAATTAGGAGGAGAACTGTAGCTTCTTCACAGTAATAATTGGATTGTGTATGTAGGCTCTGGTGGCAAGGAAATGAGTGAGATGGACTCACAACAAGAACACCACAAACAACACAACCAACAAGGATATAGGAGCAAAGGGTTTGCCAATCCTGGCAAACAAGTTCCTCAATGCACAGCACAGGGCAAGTGTAGCAAAGAGAAATGTAACTTCTTCAAAAATGTAATTGTTTATGTAGCCTGGTGGCAAAAGTAAATGAGTGAGGTTGACTCACAAAAACAGCACAAAAACCAATCTAGTAGAAGGAAGGGGTTTGCCAATCCTGGCAAAGAAGTTTCACAAGGCAAGTGTAATTAGGAGAACTGTAACTGAACTTCTTCACAGATGTAAGTTACAACAAGTTACTGCACAAAAACCGAGGTAATAGAAGCAAGGGGTTTGCAAGATCTGGCAGCACCCAACTTTCACACAAATAATGCACAGGTAACTTCTTCAAAGATGTAATTGTAGAAAAAGGTCTATAAAGTGGCTGGGTGCCTGCCCTTCAACAAATGTTTGTTTGAGTGCCTTAATTCCAAAAAATGAATGAGGTGAGGTGTTGTTGGACAAGAGAAAGAATATCTAATTATCTATAAGTAAAATGAAATTGTAAAATGTTCTATAGAAGCTGCCCTAGCCTTGTTGCCAAATGCCAATGCCAATACAAATGTGTTTGAATTGAGATCTTTGAGTGCACTGGTTGGCAAGGGAGACTCTGCCTACTCTGTATGTATATGTATAATAGTTCAACTTCTAAAATAATTTAATCCACAGCCTCCAACCTCCCCTTTAGCACTAGTACTGCCACTTGCTAAACTGTAGGTAGAATAGAAAATGAATGGTAAGGTATAAATAAAACTATAAGCTGCTAAGGGTAGGATAGGGTTGCTGGATTCCCTTCCAAAACCCCAATCGCAAAAGCAGCAAAAAAGCTGTAGGTAGGCGCAGGGTAAAAGGACCTTTGCAAAGTAAATGAACTCGGTGGGAAATTGGGATAGAAAAGAAATGGTATAGTATGGTAGTGTAAAATAAAAATAATATATTTCCAATCTGCACTCCCCTCCCCTCCCCTCCCGCTCAAACCTTCCCTCCCCCTTGAAGCAAATAGCAAAGAAAATAAAAAACGGAACTCTTTCGAAAACAAAAAAGAATAAACGCTGAGTTGCTAATTGCTATTCCCCACAGCCAGAAATAAAAGAAATTCGTATGTTTTGCGAGAATTAAATTCAATTCCCTCACTCCCTGAGTCCCTGCCTAGCGCGACCGCGAAATCGAAACTAGAGAGCGCAGCAATCCAGCCCTGACTAAACCACCCTCCACAAAATCCAAGCCCAGACTGCGACGGACTGGAACTGCTTCGCCTTTTTATGCCCTCTGGCACATCCAGAAGTGTCAGTCAAAACCTGGACATGCGATTGGTGGAATGGCTCCGAAAATTTGCATGGTCCCATCCCATGGCCAGCCCATCGTTGCGCACGTGTAAAAAAATAAATTAAGAAAAAAATAAAATAAAATCAACGGGGACGTATTTTGGCAAGACAAACCCACTGCTGCTACAGTAAAAAATAAAGTGTTTAAAATAGCTATTTTTCTCATGTTTCTGTGTGCTTTGGTGTGTTTTTGGACCACGATTTTAAAAAAAATATTGCGGTCGCCATTTTGGATCCCCCCGCCCGCACACCGAATGCCAATGCCCCCCCGCCTGGTACCAGCGCAGCGCAGCAGTAGCACTAGCCCAAGGAAAGGGGGGCGGGGAACCCCCCCCAAAAAAAAACCCTTCTGGCCTGGTGGTAGGTAGGTGCCCTCAGACAGTTTTCGCCTGCTTTTAGGGCCGGGAACCGGGTTTTTTTTAACTTTTAAAAACTTTTTTTCTGTGCCGCTTGGCATCGCGCGCGATCGCGCGATGCAAGTAATGAGCACGACAAATCAGACCAAATTGTTCGTTCGTCGGTTCGAGCTCGAAGTCTGGGGCAGTAATTCCTGTTACCGTTTCCGTAGAGTAACGGAACCGAGTAACGGAAATGGAAACGGGAATACCGCTAAGTCGTGCCCATCTCTACTGAGCATACCAGGATCCAAGATACAAGGGTTCCTCTGACTAGCAGAAGTGGCTACTGTGAATTAGTCTTATAAATAAGACCTAGCAGCTGCCCCACAGCCCTTTGAAACATGTGTCTGGTTGCCTCACCTGCCTACTCAGTGGTTTCTATGTCCTTCCCAGGGTTTTCTAATGCTTCCAATTGAAAGGAGCAGGATGTCAAAGAAGGGAGGGGGAGAGAGAGAGAAACGGGCAAATGAAACAAAACAAAAAAAAACCCCAAAAAATGCTAAAAAGGTTTGTTGGTTCAGATTGTTTTGGTTCGCTGCTTTTGACCAACCCAAGCTAACGAACCTGCCATATTTCATGAACTTCCTGGTTTGATTGTTTGTATGTGCACATCTCTATTAGTTAATACAAATAATTTTATGTGCTATCAATTTCAACTTACAGCAAACCTTTTTTCAAAGTTTCCTAGGTAAAGAGTACCCATAAATGGTTCACCATCCCCCTTTCAGTGGATGCCTTGGGAATATACAGGTTTCTCAAGGCCAAATAACTTAGCTCTTTTCCTGAAAGGCATAATTAGGAATCAAACTTATCTTCATTAACTGATTCACCAATCCATTTGAAGAGATAGTGAAACCTAGTAGCCCCAGTGGTTGAAAAAGAATTGAGAACTGATAATATATATTATTCTGTTCTGTCCCAGTCACTGTTTGAAATAATTGCCCTATAGCATTTGCTGTTATTGTGGGTGGTGTTTTAATGTGTAAAGCAGTTGTAAGTGTCAGCAGTAAACAAACAAATGAACAAAACGAGTGAGTGAATGAATGAATTAGTGAATATTTTAGAATGGTTTGGGGCTATTTCTGACCATGTATGAATGCCTGAGAATTTATGAAATCTCCTGAGGAAGGAAATTTTATATATGTTGCACATAACCAGAAAGGCGGGAGGAATCGCTTAAGTTATACACAAGGGAATATCACTTTTAAAGTACCTAAAATAACTTTTGTTAGAAGTTAGCAAGTTGTGTATAACCTACTGAACTTTGCTATTGAAGTGAAAAGTTTAAGCAAAAAAAGAAAAATTAAAATTCAAAAAATTCCTCAGAACAGAAAAGCAAGACAAGCAAATAAAGGCATAGGAAACTGCAGACTAGAGACCAAAAGAACAGCAGGTGACTTTTTAAAGCAACACTGTGAAAAATACTATATGCATGTTTTTTTTTTACCTGTGCTATTGTATCCAGTGGAAAAAATATAATATGCACCATTTATATCACATATATGTAAGTTTCAGTGCAAGTTTCAAGGCTGACATCAGGGTGAAGAACACATAACCTCCAGGCATTGTTGGACTTCAGAGATGGACATAAATTTGAAAATTAGTGTTTCCTTTCATTTTGTTTTGTTACTCATTGCATTTCATTACTAAATGACTTTTTAATAGAAGTTTTATAACAAAACAAAATGAGTAACAAAAAGGATTTGGAAGCTGCCTGCCACCACTCAGGTGTTTTTTTTTTTTTTTTTTTTTTTTTTTTTGAAAGGTGGTGGACAGCCCCACCTGTCAAAAAAACCACCTAGGTGGTGGCAGCTTCCAAACTGTTTCCCTACACATCTCAATAAACACCCAGCTGGGAGGCGGGCGACAAGGCAGAATAAAGCAAGCAGTGTTTGGTTTGAATTTCCCACTGCTTGCTCCATCCTCCCTTGCAACCTACCTCCTAGCTAGATCTTTTTGAAAGGTCAGGGTGGTGAGGGAGGGGGTTTCCCCTCTCCACACCCCAACCTGTCAAATTGCCCTATCTGGGAGGTGGAGGGAGAGGCAACAGACCAAAAAGAGCAGGCAGCAGTAAAAAAATCCCTCTCCTTTCTGCCTTTCATCCCTCCCCTCGCTTCCAGCTGGGGATTTTTTGATAGGTCAGGGTGTGGAAAGTGGGATGCCCCCTCTCCACACCCCGACCTGCCAAAAACGCAGCTGGGAGAAAGGGGAGGGGCAACAGGTAGAAAGGAGCTGGCAGCGGTAAAAAAAAAAAAACTGCTCCTTTCTGCCTATTTCCCGTACCACCTCTTCCAAGGTACGTTTTTTGGATCCGTGGGTGACTAGGGATGGACAACTTACTAAAAAAATGACACAGTTTTGTTGTTTCATAACATTTCATACCATTTTAAAAGGAAATGAAATGTCAAAGGGTGTGTCGTCCCAAACTGAAACAAAATGATATTTTCGGCTCAAAAGGAATCAAACCGGGGAGCTACCACCAGATCTCGCTTTAGCAGCAAGATCTGCCAGCTGTTTCTCTGCTCAGTTCTTGCCTGCCACTGCCTTCCAGATGGTTTTGAAAGTTCAAGCTCTCAAAAAATTCCAGCTGGGAGCAGGTGACATGGGAAGACAGAGCAGCCAGGCAGCAGTAAATTCACTGCCTGACTGCTCCTTTTTCCCCTGCCACCCCTCCTCTAAGAGGGTTGTTTTGGAAAGGGAGTGCTGGGGGCAGTGGGATACCCCCAACTGCTCACAGCCCTCCCTGTCCAGAACACCCCCTGAGAGGAGGGGGGAGCCAGTGGCAAATTCAAACACAGCTTGAGTTTACTGCTGCCTCCTTCCTTCTCCCATGCTCCCCCTCCTCCCGGGGGGGGGGGTCTGGACAGGGAGGGCTGTGGGCAGTGGGGGTTGCCCCTACTGCCCATTGTACTACCTTTCCAAAACAACACCCTGAGAGGAGGATGTGGTAGGGGGAAAATGAGCAGCCAGGCAGTGAATTTACTGCTGCCTGTCTGCTCTGTCCTCCCAAGCTGCCCACCTTCCAGCTGGGATTTTTTGACAGCTTGAGCTGTCAGAACCAGCTGGGAGGAGGTGGCAGGCAAGAACTGAGCAGGGAAACAGCTGGCAGATCTCACTGCTAAAGCGAGATCTGGTGGCAGCTCCTGGTTTGACTCCTTCAAGCCAAAAACATCATTTTGTTTCAATTCAGGATGACACGCTGTCTGCCATTTCCTTTCCTTTCAAAATGATACAAAATATTATGAAATGACAAAACTGTGTGTCATTTTTGTAAGGAGTCCATGCCTAATCAGCGCTAATCATCCAAGGATAAAGAATCACAGAAACTGTACTCCAACTATATCTGGATGGTGTTTTTTTCCTGCCATATATTGTCCTTAGAGATGGGCACGACTTAGCGGAATTTTCATTTCCGTTTCCGTTTTTCATTTCCGTTACGTAACGAAATGAAAAACAAAAAACGGCTCAAAACTGGAACGAAAACGGAAACGAAACGACTAATTTCGAGCCATTTTTCGTTTTTCATTACTGGAAAAGCACTTAATGGAGCTAAATGGGAAGAAACGAAAAATTTTTCATTTTTGTTTTCGTTTGTCGTTTTCGTTACGCAATGAAACGAAAACGAAAAATTTTGAAAATTAGCTCACGAAAACGGAAACGAACCGAAAAGGACCCCTAGACGAAAACGAAAATGAAAACGAACAATTTTTCTGAGTCGTGCCCATCTCTAATTGTCCTAGTATTCCTGAGAGCATTCAAGAACAGTTCAAATCTTGGTATTTCTCTAAACATTACTCTTGGCCTTGCTTTCAGATGATCAGGCAGCACCCAAGAATATGAAGGTCTTTCAGACTCAGCTTCATTGGCCTTGACTTATAATATCTTGCCGTCCTCATTCCTTGTGTAGGACTTCTCATACACACACCTGTGCACATCTTCACTGAAAAGTGTCTGGGCACCAGCTCACGGGGGTGGGGGGTGTTGAGGCTAAGAATCAAGTTGTTAGTGCTAATGCTCAAAAGAGCAAGCTAGCTCAGACAAGTAATCCCTACCATTATTTCAAACAAGCAGTGTTTAGCACAAGACAAGTAGTCCAAGATGATATAAGCCATTAGAAGAATGTAATTAGGTGGGAAGAAGCACAGGACACAGCAAAGAAGATCCCTGTCTACTAATCTACTAATGTCCAAGAAACAAGGAACCCAGCATTAAGGCTGAACAGGCATATGCACAATCTTTGTTGAATGGTTTGTTCCCATCACTGAAACAGGAGCTTATATGCTGCTCCTACTGTCTCTACTACAACTACAACTATAACTACCACTAAGACTACTATTGCTGCTGCTATTACTAATACTAATACTACTATACTTGCTATCATTGGGAACCCTATTAATGTTCCTGCATGGGTCATGTAGTGTTAGATCTCCCTGTGATCAGAAACTTGTTCACAGGGAGATATCCACTCCTAACCCAGACTTTCTTCAAGAGGATATCTCCTCTGTAAGTCTACCATTCCATCTGAGGGCCTCATGTCTACCAGGTGACTTGATACTTTTCTGTTAGCAGGCATTAGAAGGAGGGTGTGAGGATCCTCACTTGAGTCAGTTCTTTATCCTCAGGGAGAGATGGATGTCTTTTAGGAAAGACAAAATAAATACTGAGAAGAGGAATGGAGAATTATGGGAGAGACTGTGGTTTGTCTAGCTGGAACAACGAACAAGAGCCCACCACATTTGGTCCACCACACTTGATCCATTGCTATTTATCAGCCCTGAAATTGGAGTGATATTGCTTTCTCATTCTGCCTGTAAGCTTTTCCAACTCCAAATTATCTTCCTGGCTGCTAAAGGAATAAAAGTGCCCGAGTACTTCTTCTTCTTCTTCTTCTTCTTCTTCTTGGACAGTCTCCGTTGACAGGCTTTCAGATTTTTCAACATCATCTCTGAAGCACAGACAGGACCACCAAGAATGGCAAAGGGCTGGAGCACTGACCCTCTTTCATGAAATGACTCTTTGCCTGAACATCCAAAGATCCCCATGGCTTTCCTAATCACAGCATCTCAGGAGAGTTCATGATCCTCAAATCTTTTTCCAAGTCCCTGCTGTGCAAAATAATGTCCTCTGCATCGTAATTGTGGTCTAACCCTTTTGTTCTTAAACATATGCCCTTGACTGACTTGACTGCCTATTATGAAGGCACTTCAAAAGGAACATACATATAAATCCACTCTTAATTCAGATGTGATTTTCTGCAGAGCAAGTAATTAGAAACAATTTTATTTCCTTTTTGGTTTTCCTGGAAGGGCTATTCAGATCTTTTCAAAAGTACCTAAGATTATATGCACAGTATGATATGTCTCATGGGAAGAAGAAAATAAGTTCAAAACACTGCAACTGATTAACACGTTGGACAGTTGGCCAGTGAAAACAAAATTAAGTTCAGCAGGGAAGATGTAAAGTTTCATCTTTAGACAAGAAAAATTAGGTGCCAAAATATAGCAATGGTGACCCATGGCTTGGCAGTAGTAAATGTGAAAGTTATTCAAGCATTTGAATAGACCATAAACGAAATATGATACAACATTGTGACACATTAAAAATGGGTATGTTCAGCCTTAGAGAAAAGAAGGCCAAGATGCATCATGATGGCCATCTTTAAATTTTTGAAGGGCTGTCACATGGAAGATTTCTGCAACTTCAGTGGGCATAACCCAAGGCAATGGATTCAAATTCCAAGATAGGAGTTTCCATCAGAGGTTTGATGGCTTTGGCTGTGGATTCTCTGCTTCAGCAGGATTGTAGGCCTGGTCACTCTTCCAAGTCTACAGTTCTATGATCAATGTCATCTATCTGAACCCAGACCCATGGCTGGATTAACAATTAAGCACAATAAGCACATGCTTAGGGGCATCAAGGGAAGAGAGGAACACCATAGAGATTTTCCATAGATGAATTTACCATGGCCATATGGTGCCATATTGCAAATGGTGCAGCTAAACCAGGATCCACAAAAAGGACCCCCACATTAAATGAAAAAAATTACACACAGATATATACAATAATAACAAGAGCACTCAGAGAGTGTAGACCTCTGCCAAGGGTTATGAAATCGAAGGGGAACTCCACCACAACATAAATGGAAGCAGGGGAAACTTTGTATGCAGTCAGTTGTCCACTGAGAATAAGACTGTACAGGGGCACTAGTAGCTCACTCAGTGTCCAGCATGCCAACAGGCAACAACACACATGCTAACATTGCAACTTTGTGTCAGGATCTGGCCTGCATCGCCCTGGTAACTGCAGGATCAGGGCCAACGTGACCCAGGAATGGCCTGGTGTTTACAAGCTCAGGCCCTGGCCTGAGCAGCAGCTACTGGGCCACTCAGGAGTCCCACCTGGAAGCCTGGAGGGAAGGCCTATTTAAGGAGTGGTTCTCCCTCCAGACTTTGACTCAGCAACACAAGTGTCTGAAATAACTGCTAAAAATGAAAGTTTAGTGGACCATGGTGACAGTGGTGAAATTGCTGTTTGCAAAAGATGAAGTAAATCACTGTGTAACAAAGGATCCAGGGTTGTGGCTTGATTTCTGTGTTGATGGTGTAGCTTATTGGATTGCTTGTGGACTTAGCGACTGTCAACACCACAATGGGCCATTTAACAGGGCTTACCTGCATTTCACTAGTGGCAAACCAGTCAGGTATTGTTCACAGAAACTTTTTGTTGGGACAAAAGACAATGGTGAGAAGTACAAAAGGGAGGGGTTACTGTATTCACCATCAGCAGGATCAGTTTGTTGTTTTGTTTGCCAACTGTATCCTCCTAAAAATTTCTCAAATTTTCCTATAAGAAAAGGGTTCCGGCAAAATACTATTAAAACTGACAATCATGAAAAAGCACTACTCACTGACACTCTATGCTAACATACTTAACTCTCAGACATTATGCGTGGTTGGGGCAACAGTTGGAGGAACAAATTCAAGAATAATGTGATTACTGGGAACATGTCTTGATGTGTTTCATAGCTGTTATTCGTACATTAGCTAAATGTGGCTTGGCCTTCTGAGGAACAGAAGAAAGGTTTGGCTCATTGCAAAATGGCAATTTTTTTAGGGCTGCTTGAACTCATAAGCCAGTTTGATCCATTTTTAGCAGGCCACACTTCAAAATATGGAAATTTTGCAAAGGAAATCCTTCTTACCTGTCCAAAAGCACTTGTGAGGAACTCATTCAACAAATGGCACAAAAAGTCTATACACTTATTGTTGATGAAGAAAAATCCTCTTGTTATTTTAGTTTGTCAGTTGATTGAACACCAGATCTATCACATATTGATCAGTTAAGTGGTGTACTTAGGTACTTTAAAGATGGACAGCCTATTGAACACCTTTTAACTTCTCTGGAAATGAAAGGCCATACTGGTGAGGAAATGGCAAATCAGGAATTGCATTTCTTTCATGAAGTTTGTAAGCTAAACTTTTGAAAATGTAGGGGTCAGTCTTATGACAATGCTGCTAACATGTCTGGGCATTATAAGGATATGCAGCAAAAACAAATTGAAAACAAGAAAACTTTTCCAATATAAATAAAGTGGAAGTATACAAAATAAACATTTTACATTTTCTGTAAGTTGTGTTTAATTTTGATAAATTATGGTTTATTATGGTTTATATTTTGAATTATATATACAGGGATGCCTCCTAAGATTGGTTCCAGAGGTCAATTTGTTTTAGGAGAAAATGTCCCAAGAGGCACAGTTTCCCACAGGAATGCATTGAAAACCAAATAATCCATTCCGGAGGATTTAAATGAGGGGAGAGGGTGGCAGCAGCTTTGACCCTGGCTTTCTCGACCATGTAGCACCCGCAGATCTGGTGCTACATGGTTGGGAAAGCCAGCATGGAAGATCAGGCTTTGGATTTTCATGCTGCCATAACCCTTGAGGCCCTTGATGTTGCATGCTCATAACTCTCAGGTTGTGGGCATGTAAAATTAAAATGCCTGCCCCATAAGATGGATTTTTCACAAGACATCTGGTAGGCAAACCATCATCTTGCAAAAAATGCCTATACCTGGAAATTTCATTTGTCTTACAAAGAATTCGTTTTACAGGGCATTCGTCTTGCGAGGTACCACTGTATTGGGGGGGGCACCAAAATCTTTTAAGCCTCTAAGTGTCTTAATTTGCAGGTATATATCTCATCAAGGGCCTCAAGACCAATGAGTTCGTTCTCAAAGTGACAGCAGTCCTATTGGTTCCTGCCTCCTCCGGAAGCTGGATAGGGACCACCAATAATTTTGCTTCAGTTCATTTTTTAAAAAGAATTGACCAAGAAATGTACATTTTCTCTTGTTCAAAATGGAAAGAGGGGATTTTTTTAATGACTGTGGGTGAAGCCTCAGGATCTTAGGCACCATAACTGCTAGCTTTAACACAAGGTCTACCCTGATTTCAACAACATTAGTGCTGAATTAGAACTACTGTCAATGTTTTTGAACTAGACCCTCATTTTTGACATAAGTATAGACAGCTGATATGGTCCTTTCACAGCTGGAGATAACCAGCAGCGTAGCAAGGTTTTGGCATGCCGGGGGCAAATGTTATTTTTGCCCCACTCCAGCCCTCCCCTTTGGGCGTGGGGTGGGCAAGGGGTGTGCATTGCAATGAAGAGTTGGGGGAGGAGGAGGAGGGTGCCGCAGCTGCCGCACATGCCTGCCTGCCTGCAGCCGGATTCGGAGATGGCGGGTGGGGGCGGAGGGCGGGAGCGACTGCTGTGCCCAGAGCACCCTGCCCCTTGCCCTCCCCATGCCACGCCCCTGGAGATAACTGTACATATTGAACTTGGCCTTTGTAAATTGGTTTAAAAATCATTTCATTTCATTTTTGAGGAGATTTTACCAAAATCCTCCAGTTACATATTCAGGACAGAAATAACCTCACACTTTGGAATCATGGAATGAGGGGAAAGCAAAATTTTCCTTTCCCCTATCATTAGAGTTAATAATCTATATTTTCCTATGCTTTTGCATGTACAGTATAACTACTTTTAGTTCAAATCTATTTCCAGAAACAAAAACTAACTAAACTGGCTGATATAATCTGGGCACTTCATAGGAAGAGGAAGGTCACTGGAAAAGAGAAATGCTGAGGAAAAAGTAGGAGGCTGCAGGAAGCGAGGAAGAGGGAAAAATGAGATGGCTTGACTCAGTAAAGGATATTTATAACAGCTGAGCAGAACTGCTGACCTTTTTGAAAGTCACTAATTATTAGTGTCACCATAGGTCAGAGGCAATATTATGGCACATGACAACACACAGCATTAATACAACAACTGCTGGAAGAAAGAGTAGTAACAGCACAAATAGTCACCACTTTATTTTGTTATTCATTATTCGTTTCATTATGTAATGAAATGAATAATGAACCTGGGGCAAATTTAACATGAAATGAACCGAACCGAGAAAAATTGGTTCGGTTTGGTTCGTTTCATTAATGGGGGGCAGAGATGTCTCATCACCATCACATGAGGAATAAGATTTCATAGCATTTTTTGGAGTTGCCATCACATACCTGTTCTGTGCTTACTTATACATACCATGACGTGCAACAGACACTCCACCAAATAGTTGCTGTCAACACTACAACATCAGTGGCATGCACAGTCATCCTTATAGGGTACTAGCTGTAGTATGTGAGCTAAACAAAGGAAAGGGATTGTTTCTTCTGACAACTTTCTTTGTTTTTAAAGGGCATTTTAGATGTATTTATTGGGTTTATTTTATATTAAATTTACATTTGTTTAAGATTCCAGCTTTACATGGAGTATTGCTGGATCATTAACATGATCTTAAGAGCAATGTTCCAGACAAAGCATATGGTGCTTCCTTCCATTATAAATGGGGCATCCATGGAACCATTCTATCACTTAAGAGCCCTTTTAAGAATCTGTACACTGTTTCCTGAGATGTATACTTTAGACTTATCCTTCTAAAAACAATCTCCTGACTTCACAATTATTCTACGGAAGTAGGTCGGGGGTAGAAGTTGGCATGAGTTGACAGAAGTCCCAACATTAGGCAATGTTCTGTCAGGTTAGATTTCATTATAGATGCATGTAAAGCAATACAAATTGGGAGGAAATATCAAATCACCATTTGGATATTGATGGATTTTGAATTAGCTACAGCTTCTTGGGGAAAAGAAAATGTTTTGGCAGCATTAACCTGAACTCAACACCACCACCTGCTCCCTCGACAATAAACTGAGCAAAGAAAACTCTACACTGATGGTGACAACCACATTGATACCAAGATTGTATGCCACTGTTAGACATGTGTACACATTGCATAACATTATACTGTGATATTTTATGTGGATCAGGCTATCGTTCCTAACCAATCAGTTGGGGGAAGGCAAGCAATTCTTGCTGAGACATATCCATAGCATGTCACAATTCTCTTGGCCTGGCAAGAGCCTAGGGCCAATCTTGTGCCACTATCCACCAGGACACTTCCAGTTAACGCTAATGAAGCTACTAGCTGTATTCTCTACATCATTATGCTACATCATCTGCCTACCCATCTCATTGCCCATGTGTGGGTGAATGAAGCAGAGTGGTGAGGGAAACATACCACTGATTCAAATGCTGAGGCACTAGTTGAAAAGGAAATGAGAGGACTATGATGGCTCTTCCTACCCTGAGGCCAAAGGCGGATAACGTGTATCAGTGGACTATGAAGGGGGTGCTGTCCAACATCCATCTAGAGGTCTGCCTCTTTCCCCATCCCTACATTAAGCAGAATGAAGTGAATATCTTCGGCCACAGAATTTTACACTAAATTTTCAATTATTTAAGTTAGCATTGTGGGGTGGTTTTGTTTTTTTTTACTGCAAGCTATGCCAAAACATCTTGTCCAGCCTGTGAATGTGCCTATATCCCCATTATAGCAGGAAACATTTGAATGACTGCTGCAACCTGCACCAAAAACCTTGATAAAACCCAGTTTGCAGAAGGAGGTAAGACCTAATTATATAACTCTGTGCCAACAAGGTCTTTTGTCCAGACCTGGGTATAGTGCTGGCTTAGTGGATTCCCTGGTCTGCTTTATGTTATTTTTTTCAGGGCAAGAACAATGATATAAAATGCCCAAATGCCAAAGTAATTGCTGGTTCTTTCTTGCTTTGGCCAGATAATGAGGCTGTTGGCCATTGTGTATAATAGGACAC
>JAHTLZ010003526.1:21164156-21181971 GCA_023846285.1 Phrynocephalus versicolor | reverse complement strand
GGTCGCCATTTTGGATCCCCCCGCACCGCATGGCAAATGGAGACGTCGAGGATGCCCCTTCCCAGCCTGGTACCAGCAAGTCTCAGCATCAACAAAACCTGGGCATGCGATTGGTGGAATGGCTCCAAAAATTTGCATGGTCCCATCCCATGGCCAGCCCATCATTGCGCATGCGCAGGTGTAAAAAAATAAAAATAAAATAAAATAAAATAAAATCAATGGAGACGTTTTATTGCAAGAAAAACCCACTGCTGCTACTGTAAAAATTCAAGCATTTAAAATAGCTAATTTTCACATGTTTCTGTGGTGCTTTGGTGGGTTTTTGGACCACGATTTCAAAAAAAAATATTGCGGTCGCCATTTTTGATCCCCCCGCACCGCATGGCAAATGGAGACGCCGAGGATGCCCCCTCCCAGCCTGGTACCAGCAGCCCAGGACAGGAGGGGGGGAAGGCTGGAGTGGGGACCCCCCCCCCAGAAACCACCCCTCTGGTAGGTGCCCTCAGGCAGGCATATTTTCGCCTGCTTTTTTGGCCAGGAATTGGGTTTTTTTTTTAATTTTTAAAACTTTTGTTCTGTGCCGCTTGGCATCTCGCGATCACTGCGATGCCAGGAACGACAACAACAAATCAGACCCAATTTTTCTTTTGTCGGTTTGAGTTCGAGTTCTAGGGGAGTAATTGCCGTTACCGTTTCTGTTGCGTAACGGAAACGAGTGACGGAAACGGAAACGAGAATTTCGTCAAGTCGTGCCCATGTCTAGCGTCAATTTGGAGGGACCACAGTGTGGATTTGAGTATCTGGATGCTGTTCCTGATTTCCCGATAGTACTGAAGACCAAGAATACTAAAGAAAAACAGAGGCTTCCATATGCACATACAAATGTGTGGCTCAGTCTCCACACCTCAGCAGATATAATGGTGAATGTATCTCTTGCAACCAAAAAGATTGTGCACCCATTATATAATCTCCAAAGTATCATGTATACTCATAGGATATGTTTGTGAGAGACCAAGAAATTGTGGACTTCAAGTTTATATTCACTCAGTACTACAGAGCCCAATTAGAACACATCCAGAAATACAAAAATACAATGTTTCTGTTGAATTGGGATATGGTAACTCTAATCACATGGTGGTAAATAGAACATGACTTTGATAATTGTCTATCGGTAAGCAATGCATTAGATCAATAATCTTGATAAGAAGGTGAAACACACACACACACACACACACACACACACAGAGAGAGAGAGAGAGAGAGAGAGAGAGAGAGAGTGTTCAGATCCTTTTCCTCTCCAAAGCCAGTTGTCTTGGCAACACTTATGCAAGTCTGTTGGCAACAGAAAGGGAAAATTCACAATCGCTAAGATTTTTAAAAGACACAATAATATAATATGTCACCTATGTGTGGGTTTTGAGGGTTATCTTGGTGCCTACAGAGCACAAAGCACAAGCTGTCATTTCAGTGAAAAGTGAGAATTCTCAGATCCATTCCTGGATGTTGAAATACTGAGTCCTAACCATTCATCTTCCTGTGTCTCCTCCAAAGTATCTTGATCCCTAACCCACTTCAAGTGGTCACTGTAATCATTATGTTTAAACAAATGTTGTTTCAGTATTTTTAATAAAATATTGTCAAGCAAATGCCCCAATCTTAAATATATGGTCATCAATAATGGAGTCTTTCCAGTTTTTCACTAAAAAACATTAAGCCCAGTATCCTATTGCGGATTGTAGCCATAAAGTTAATATGTTGAATCAATTATTAAATGGCACATTAGAAGATCTGCTCTCGTTCAGACTAGCTATAGGATCCTGGCCTGTTTCTTTTTTTATTGGTCAAAGATACTGAAAAGACAAAATATTTTCCCCCAATGCTACTCCATTCTCCAAACTTCCCAGGTACAGTGGACCCTTGTATAACAAACGGTTTGTGTAACATAAAATCTGTACAACATAAAAAATTCTGGAAATAGGGGAAATTTGCTTAACAGAATTGCCTATGGGGTGAATCCATACAACATAAAAATGGGATTACTCCGTTTTCAATGCATTCCTATGGGAAATTGTATAAAAGAAAATTTGCTTAACATAATTTCATTTGGATCGAATTAATTCCTTTATACAAGGTACCACTGTATCTTCACTGCCCTACCATCAGTTGTTCTCATTGCCTGGGTTAGCTGATGGAGCAAATGATCTAAGACAGTTACTTAACATCCTTCCTTGTTCCACGACGAGTTTTGTACCATGATAGCATTGGTCACAATCACATGGTTTTGTCCCTGTTTCCGTTTTCTCACAGTCGTGATAACTTGTCTTGTGACAAGTGTTACTTCGCAGTCTTGTTCTGTAACAAATTCTGAATTTGTCTTGCTTTCTTAACCCTTTAAAATATTATAAATAGAACTTTTTCGATATTTCGATTTACCGGTCTTCCGGGATTTACACATTAATGCTACAGAATTTTCAGTACTTTCTTTAATAAACATTTGCGCCACATGGTGTTTCCCATAGAGAAACTAATGTCGAATGCCGCTTCAGTCGCTCACCACTGGGTGGACAGTGGTTGTTGCATGACAGTTGTTACCACATGGTCCCTTGTCTCAGAACAGGAACCAGAAACAAACTGTGACAAGAAAATACCGCAACCCAGCACCAGGTACAGTATTGTCATGCTCTGATCTTGCTCCAGGGGCGTGGTCGAGACAAATTTCAGCCGTTACATGATGAACATGAAGTAAGATTTTTTTTTTGTACCGGTCCGAAGTGAAACACTTACAGAGACATAATGGACATGAAGTAACCTCCTATATTTCAGTTCTTTACCCTTTCTTAGATATATATTTTTCCTTCAGTGAAATGAGAGACTTTCTAGGAATGCCTTTAATATATCTATATAGTGAAATTTGCATTTATTTCTCACTCTTGTGTTCCATTGAATTATGAAGTATAACTACCTCCTAACAATTCTCTCTGTTCTGATGTATCCCGTTCTTCAAGCATATGGTCTTTTTGTGTGAATACCAAGGGAACTGTTGCTCCCCCTCCATTTTTGTGGCACCCAGAAAGCATAACCACAATGGGGTCTTGTGAGTGTTTGTGTGAGACTCCTGTAAAGCAAATAATGTGCCATTTGGATTAGCAATCAAAAACTGTTTCCAGGGAGTCTTAAACTGGAACTGATGCTCTGGACACTTCCAGTTTTTAAAAACGGGATGACACATTTCTCATAGAGGTGCAGCTTCCAGCCAGCTAGGGTGCCGTCCTAAATCTGCTGAACCTGCTGACTTTTAATCTATATCATTACTAAAATAACAGTGCATAAAATATTCATAAAACTCATACATGTCATTCATAAGATTATCCTCTTCCTTTGGTATATCTGTGAGAATGTAAGCTCAACTAAATGCTGAACTTTAGTGCTCTTGGGCTGCTTCAAATTAAGATTTTAACTAGCAGCAATTCTAAGGAGGGGTGTATGATGCTGCAGGCATGAAACATTTTTCCCTCTAGTTCAAGGTGTCTCCAATCACTTAGACTTTCTATTTTTAGGTTTGCATCACTTTTGCAAAATGTCTTGACCATCAGCAGCTTGCACGTTTTGCTTAGGTGACAGTGCACTCCTTTGCATGGCTACTTGGACTTATCTGTCCTTGAGAATGTTGATATTGGCTGCAGACTTTGGCTGAGCACATTTACTATGGGATAAGATACTAGCATTTACTTTCGAGTAGGCATGCATAGAATTATATAGTTTTTTAATACTTCTGCAGGACACTTGCATCCATGGGCACGTGTGTGTGTGTGTGTGTGTGTGTGTGTGTGTGTTGTATTCTGTTGTGTTGTGTTGTGTTGTGTTGTGTTGTGTTGTGTTGTGTTGTGTTGTGTTGTGTTGTGTTGTGTTGTGTTGCTGCAGTTGTGACCAACTCTTTGTGACCCCTCGTCCATGGAGTTTTCTTGGCAGGAATACTGGAGTGGTTTGCCAGTTCCTACTCCAGGCGCCTACAGCACCTGATATTCCCTGGTGGTCTCCCATCCAAGTACTAACCAGGCCCAACCCTGATTAGCTTCTGAAAGATTGAGAGGGACACTCTTGTCCCTCTCACGAATTACCAGAACTAGGGGACATACACTCAAATTGAGGGCTGGGAGAGAAAGAACAGACAACAGAAAATATTTTTTCACCCAGAGTGTTGTTAGTCTGTGGAATTCCCTGCCACAGGATGTGGTGATGGCATCTGGCCTGGATGCCTTCAAAAGGGGATTGGACAGATACCTGGAGGAAAAGTCCATCACAGGTTACAAACCATGATGGAGATGTGTAATATCCAGGCTTAAAACCGGGGTACTTCAAAAGCTAGATGCAGGGGAGTGGTATCAGGAGACAGATATTTAGTCTTATGTGCTCCCAGATGCATCTGGTGGGGCCACTGTGAGACACAGGAATCTGGACTAGATGGGCATTTGGCCTGACCCAGCATGGCTCTTCTTATGGTCTTATGTTTTTATGTTCATCTAGACAGCTAAGGCACGGACAGATAGTTCCTTTCTTTTTAACAAAGATAAGTCAGTTTTCCAAATTTAACTGAGAGTTACAGTGAAAAATAGTTAAATCCCCCTGAATGTTTGTAATATTCCTAGAAGTTCAAAACATGTCGTGTTTTGACAGTGTAGAACTTAATGGTACAGTGGACTGGAAGAGATTTACCTTTAAAATGCTTTAATCATGCCCCCCAACACAGGGGAAACCACAGGCTCCCCCCCCCCAAAGCTACCACTGATCAGCTGTAGCATGGGGCTTCAGCAGGAAAAAAATTTTAAAGGTCCGCCCTTTCCCCCACCTGATCAGGTGCGATCGGGTAGAGGATAATTTTTTAAAAAAAAAAAAATTAAAAACGCACTGACCCAGCCTGCGGGCCAGCTGGTTGGCGCAATAAGGGGGGAAAACACCGACCTGGCCAGCGGGCTAGCTGGTCAGCACGATAAGAAAAAAAATCAAAATGCGCCAACCCAGCCCACAGGCCAGCTGGTTGGCGTGGTAGGGAAAAAACAAACAAACAAACAAACTTGCCGACCTGGCCCGCAGGCCACCTGGTCAGCGTGATAAGAAAAATATAAAAATAAAAAATCGTATCAACCCGGCTGGTCAGCACAAGTTAAAAAAATGAAAAATGAAAAATGAAAAATAACACAAACAAAAAACAAAATGAATTTTTAATCAAAATAAAACAAAAATGAAATGAAAAATGAAATGAAACACCATTTTGGTGTTCCGTGCCTATCTCTACTTATTATTGTTCTTTAGAATTGAAGAACAGGATTCATTTGAAGTCCAAGTTCTCAAACTGGGACATCTGCCTGAATTATGTCTTTCAATACTACAATGCTTACAATTGTAGTCGTAAACTATCTAGAAAATCTCCTTCTACTCTATATTTTGACTTGCTGTCATTCTGATAGAATAGAAAAGATAATGTAACCCTAATTTAAATATTTATTTTATTTCATTTTTCTCTCCATTAAGCTTGGGGAAAAATGAATATTATAAATAGGATCTAATTAGCAACTTGCTCCAAGCTTTCTATTCTCCCAGGTTTGGCCACTGTCACTTGCTTAATCTGCAGAGATTACTCTTCAGTTGTCTAGGGCAACTCCAGTCAGTTCTATAACCTTCTTGATTCCACCTCATTTAAATACCATGGCTAATTTCTAGAATTAAAATGGCTAGTAAATTTAAGATTATGGAGTTTTAATAAAAGTTAAGAGGATTTTTGATTTCTAATAAATGGCAAAGTTCCTGAGTGATTTCCATCTTTACAGAAAAAGTTATCCTCATTCAAGTTCACAATTTTGACAGAGTGTAAGAAAGTTATTTAAGCACATTTGGAACAAATGCTGGCTTAGAATTTTAAAAATATGACTCCATCATTAAGCATCCAAGCAGAATTTAGCCTTTGAAGTCCTTAGTTAACAACACTGAATATGTCCAAAGTACATCAGAATACATATTTCATATTACATTTATCTTGACAGACCTTACAACGGCCCAACAGAGCAGTTCAGGTTTTTAATATTATTTTTATTCAATTTTAATATAATTTATTATTTAACTGCTCTGCTGCAGATGGGGATGGGGGCAAGAGAAAAAGAAGAGTCATTCAGGATGCCCAACTATGGCAGAACGCTTGAACAAAAAATAATCCCTGGAAGATCTCTGTCCATTAACTATTACATAGCAGGAGCATTCGTGGTTCAAAACAAAATCAAGATATTCTCTGAGCATGATCTTAAACCTTATCAGCAGTTTCTTTTGTTTCCACACCTCTTTTTCTACCTGGTAAAAAAAAGTAGCATGAAATGTTTTGAGCCTCTATTGATGTTTCTGAACAAGGGACAGAAAGAACACTCATTAAACTCCTTGTTCACATTGATTCAGGCTGGATCAACAGGACAAGACCCCTGAATAAGATATCTGAAAGCTCGATGAGAGTCCTTGACTTCAGCAAGGACCAAAAGAAAGAGCTCTCCCCCTGTCTCTGTTGTTTATGGAAAATATTTGTAGCATCCTTGACTCTTGAGAAACAAGGCAAAGCACACAGAGGGAGACAGAAAACACAGAAGGATGGGCCAAGGATTAGGAAATACACAACTGAATGCTTCAATTTCTTAAAGCAAGTTATTCTAGATTGGGACAATCCAGGCAACTGTTTAGTTTCACTCAAAAAAGTGCACTTTGTGCCAAATTTGAAATTTTATATCCAGGGTGGGCATTTGTATTTCCTGATCTTTGTGCATATGGAGGAGACCAGCAAGGGTGTGCCTCTCTGTTTATGGTTCAGTCCTGAAGCATACCTTTGCAGATTAAAATCCCTTTCAGTTTTGCACTGCTTGCTCCGTTCTCCCTTACAACCCCCACCTCCCAAGTGGATTTTTAGGACTGTTGGGGCTGTGGGGAGAAGGGGTAGGCCCCTTCTCCACAGCCTGACCAGTCTAAAAAACCCACCTGGGACGTGGGGTCAGCAGAACGGGGCAGGCAGCGTGAAATTCAAATGGAACGCTGCTTGCTCCATTCTGCTTTGCTGCCCTTGCCTCCAAGCTGGGGTGGGTTTGTTTTTTTGTTTTTTTTTGTGTGTGTGTTTTTTGTTTTGACAGGTCTGGCCTTGGGGACAGCCTGACCTGTCAAAAAAAAAAAAAACCCAATCTGGGTGACAGCAGCTTCCAAATTATTTTGTTACAAAACTTCTATTAAAAATTAATTTAGTAACAAAACTAAATGAAACAGAATGAGTAACAAAACAAAACACTATGTTACCGTTTTGTGCCCATCTCTACTCACAAAAGAAGTTGGCTAGAAGTCCACATTCACACCATGGTTTAGATACCTGGCTGGGAAATCTGCTCTGTTTGGGACTAACAACTGGATTTTACTCTGTGTTTTTAATATAACAATAATAGAATGCAATTTGTAGCCATATACACACTTGACTAGTGGCCCTGTGACTAGAAATGGTTTGAAATATAAGAAAGAGTATTGAAAACAAATTAAAGAAAAATATAAAGAAAAGAAGAAGATGGAAAGAAAACCATTAATCTGCACTCCCCTTTGAAAAGGTTCCTGGCGGGTGCAAGGGAGACCTCTATTCATCTCTCCTTCCTCTGCTTTTGAGGCTGCCTGAATTAGAACATTCCAAACTATCCCTCACAATCCAGCAGGGGGTGGAGAGAGAGAGAGAGAGAGAGAGAGAGAGAGAGACCTCTTTGGCTCACTTGTAATTATGTGACCTGCTCCAGTGCTTGTATTGCAAGACATTGCTTGCTGATCAAGGCAAAATTCAGAAAAAAGTTTGTTTGTCTTGCAAAACACTCTTAAACCAAGGTACTCTTAAACCAGGGCATTACTGTACAGTCAATTGATACAATGATCAAGATCAGATGCGCTTAGGGCTGGTATATAAGCAGAACACTTTGCTTTGCTTAATATTTTAATGTTTTAAATACATGGTGTTCTGGATAGAGTGACAAACTAGGACAGGAGACCTGGGTTCAAACCTTAACTCATGCTCTGTCAAGTCATTTCTGACATGGCTACCCTTTTCAGGGTTTTTCAGGTAGAGAGAACTCAGTAGTGGTTGACCATTTCCTTCTCGTGGGGTCACTATGGGACAGTGCAGCTTGCCCAAGGCCACACAGGCTGGCTCTTCTAGGCACAGTGGGGAATCGAACTCCCAAACCTTGGCTCACTGAGCTATAAAATAACTTATTAAGTACCTCCCTCACTCTTGCAAGTCTATAAGCGGTTTCTATACATGGGCTCCCACTTGATCATTATCAGTTTTCATTCATTATCAGTTTAATAATTAATTATCAGATAATTGATTTTCATTACAAGAGTCTGGCAGGCTTCGTGATCAGGAAAACATCCCACACACTGGAGCCTAGGTGATCTAAATGGTAAGATCATTCTGTGTAATTAGTAACATAAAATGCCCACTTTTGCACTGTGAGCAGATGAAGCTTAGAAGTCTGCAATATGGTGGGATAGGTTTCATCCTTATACTGCACAGATGGGAATTCTAATCATAAGAAAGCATTTGAAACCTGTAAGAGCCTTATGAACCAAATTAATCAAAACAGAACATTTGTATTTATTTCTATTATTAATATTGTTCAAGTGCCGTTTCTCTCCCTAGGGAGCCTATACTTCTAAAAGAAGCAAAACCAGAAACAATATGCCCTGTGACAAAATACCAATACTATTTGTGGCAAAAAATGTAAATGAGCTCAATTCTTGACAACAGGTACTGTTGTGCCACCATTCTTTATTGACAGAACCCTGAAGAGAGACTACTGGAAGAGGGTACTGACTAGAGATGGATGCAAAACAGAAAAATAGTGATTCATTTCATTTCATTTTTTTCATTTTGTAATTAACGAATTTTTTAAAGATTTTTGGTAACAGAATGAAACAAAACAAAATGATTAATTATGTCATAAAATTGCTCCCCTGGGCCCTAGAGACACCAAATCGGGGGGGGGGTGTTAGCTTCCTTGGACTCCTTCCTTTACACCCTCCAAATTTGGAAAGGTTTGGGGTTCAGGGGGCTGAGTTATTAAACTCCAAATGGGTTGCCCATGGAAAACGAGGAAGAGGAAAACTGTGTCCTTTAAACTCAAGCCTCTGGGATGCAAAGCATTGCAGTTGAGGGACGGCTGAAATTCTGTTCAGTATTATTTTCACTTTTCTTTAGGAAGCACAAGTTCAAGAGACATAAATTTTCTCTTGCTCTTTCAGAGTGAAACTTTTATTGCTTTACCACATAGCAACCTTCAAAGCAACGCTTCCAAGCCTGGCTTGAGTTTAACTTTCCAACTTTTTCTATGGGGGACCCAATTTAGAGTTTAATAACTCATCCCCCTGAACCCCAAAGCTCTCCAAATTCGGAGTCCTTAAAGGGAAGAGTCCAAGGGAGTTACCCACAAAATTTGGTGTCCCTAGGATTCAAGGGAGTCATTTTATTGAGTAACAAAAGTTTTATTTCCAACAGCTAAAACTGACATTGTGTTTCATTTCATAATGAGACACTCGCTTCTGTTTCATTTAATTTTGTAACACTTGGAATCCTTATGAAATGACAAAATAGCATGCTGTTTTTTGAATGGTGCCCATCTCTAGTACTGACTATCAGCAGTTACCTTCTTAGGCAGCATTTCCATCACATTTCTGTCAACTGAAACCTATGTATTTTGATCTTCAGATTGTGATTCATGTTATATTTATCTATCTATCTATCTATCTATCTATCTATCTATCTATCTATCTATCTATCTATCTATCTATCTATCTATCTATCTATCTATCTATCTATCTATCAACTCTCTTGGACTTCTTGTCTTAAAACAAAATCCTTCCAGAATAAAACAAAACTACTTTTAAGAAGTAGGAATGTTAGAAGACTCTAAGTTGAACTCTGGATCCTGCCCTTCTCTATTATAAGTGAAGCTACAGCCATTCAGCCAAATATGTTGGGAGTTTTCCAGTTTTCTTAAAGACAAAAGTGGATACTGGATAGAGCTGTGTTGGCACACAAAACATTCCAAAATCCATCCTGAGGTGATGTCTTTACTAGACCAGCCAAAAAGGTACTTAAAAAGTGACGGAAAAACATGCAAACTTTCACAACTGTTATTATCTTCATCAGGGGAGATGTTAAAAATAAGCTGAGAAGAAGTAAAGGGGGGGGGTGAATCCTTTTTACCATTGCAACCTGAAACAAAAAGAATTTAGGATCCAGCCTTCTCTTTTCCTCTTTCTTTCCAGGTACCCCATTTACTTTTAACCACTTCCTTTATGAAGAGATAAGAGTCTTGAAATCTTTTGCACATTTTGTACCATCCTACACCCTTCCATGCTTCTTCACCTAATAATGTACAAATATGAATAAGGGTTTTGGTATTTCAAGTCTCTTGTTTCACTTTCCATTGGAGGATATTTCCCAGACAAAGCTCTCCTAGAAACCTCAAGGAATGTTTCAGAAGCATAGGATTAGATATGGGCTTTTCATTTTGGAAGTGGTCAGCTTTCGAAATGAACCGCGGGAGCCCAGCTGGCATTTGAAACCGGAGAAACACAATCAACCCTTACCTTGCGCTGGGCTCATGCAGGGTTAAACTCCAACGAGGAAGAAGTTTCCAACATCACCTATCCTTCTCCCCAGTGCTGGCCAATCAGGAGCTGTGCAGGGAAATGCATCATCCCGCATCGCTGTTTGATTGGCCAGTGCCAGGGAGAAGGGAAGATGACACTGGAGGCTCCTTCCTCATTGGAGTTTAACCCCACATAAGCCCAGCGCAAGATAAGGGATTGGTTGATTGCATTCCTTCAGTTCCAAACGCCAGCTAGGCTACCGTAGTTCATTTCGGAAGCTGACCACTTCCAAAATGAAAAGCCCATCTCTACATGGGATATTAAAAATTCCCAAGTGAAAGATTTCACATATATCTGAATTGGAAAACAAGTTACTTTCTGCGGTAAAACTCCCAGAATTCCCAACCTGGTCATGCTGGCTTGAGGATTCAGGATGTTGGGTTTCGGAAATAATTTGTCTAAGCTTTGCTCTACAGGAAAAGTGTAGCTGTATATCAAATATCAGATGCATTTCAGAGTATCTGAAACCTCCGATCAGTTTAAAAGCATATCTGAAGAATAAAAATGTACAGCACGTGCAAAGTGACAGTGAAGCTAAGGTGACTTACAGAGGAAAGATGCTTCCAGAGGGTAAATTAAAACACACTCCAAATTGCAAATAGGAGTAATTGCTCCATGAAGGATGTTTCTCCTGTTCCCAGTCATATGGCTTCCTGACAAAAACTGCTATCTATCTAAGCAGTTATAGTCTGCCCTATAGTATCACAATCAGATTTGTCTCACACTGCCAAGCACAGATGCCAAGTATAATTTTTTTGACTCCAGCCCTGCCTGTAAATCACAGGCATCAGTCCCTCTGCTAAGATTCAGTGTTGCCATTTCATGTGGTTTGGCCACACTGGGGGGGGGGGGGTTGTATATTCAAGCTGTGAAGTTTTGTAAGATCCTTCACGCCAGCTTATTGAACTAACCAATGTGAGTTTGAAACAGGGATTGATTTGAAATCAAATCAATTATTTGCTAGGTTGTGCGACACGGGACAGTTCGATTGATGTGTCCCCCTACCCACCACCCCAGCAACTACAAGCCCATCAAATTAACCTTATCATGGTACTACTAAAAGGGAAAGGGACACAACCGACTTATAATCCAACACAGTTCTGGAGTAAAGGACCTTAAGAAGCTTACTGGAAAAAAAGAAGATGAAGAAGGAAGAGAAGATGCAAGAATACTGGACGGTTTCCTGGGGGTAGGGGGCACTTTGTAGTATTTATTATTGTCTATTACTTTTTTTATAATTGTTTATTATTGTTATTCTATGTTATTTTATGTTTGTAAAATAAAAATAAAAAAATAATTTTAAAAAAAGAACCTGTGCACTTGTTTAGTTTGACTGATGAGAAGGTGAAAAATCTGTTTAGCAAAGGAAAAGGGAACAAGGCACAATGGCCGCCCAACAGAGCAAGAGACATCTGACATTAGACAAGCGTGGAGGACTTTTCTGCTACTCTGGCTCATATATTTTGTTGCAGATGCCACTCCCCTCCCAAACAAATGTTCAGGAGCTCATCTCTCTAGATGGCTTCCTTGCCACTTGAAATTCCCAGTACTCATTGCACTTGAAGCTATCTAGGATGACTGGCAGTCATTTGCATGCATGCCGCTAGCATTGGGGAGGGGTGGAGAAGTAGTTCTGCCAGTCTGATCATTAGGACTACCGAGACTTGCAAAGAACATCAGATCCATGCATGACTTGTTTTTTGTTTTTGTTTTAATAATCTTTATTTTTCCACACATAAAGGAGTGCCTCAAGGGGATGGGAAGCAGGTAAGGGTTCTAAAGGTAAAAAGGGGAGAGTTGACATGGTATGTTTACACCATTTATGTTACGTTGACAATAGCACTTATGTATCTATTATACTATTGAAACAATTTAGTTACAAATTTCTTTTTTCCATAAGAAAAAAGAACCATTGCAGAGTGGTTTCTAGCTATCTTTTGCCTTCTGTAAATCTTTGTTTTTCAACAGTTTTGATAGTATGTCTGTTTCTGCTGTTTCAAAGCATTTTTCCAAGAGCTCTTGTTGATTGGGTATTTCTGCTGATTTCCAGTATTTAGCAAATAAAATTCTTGCTAGAGTTGTCATGTACATTAATAAATGTTTCACCTTAACATCTTTGATTTCTAGCATAATATTTAAAAGAAATATTTCATGCCTGAGATATGTGTATGACTTTTTAAAGGTTTTTAAGCAACAAATGACAGGGAAAGAAGACCCTGGACAATAAATTCATTACAAAAGTGGGGCAATAAATATCTGAATTAAAGATAGGGAGCATCTTGTGTGGGTCCCATTTTTAAATGAACTTACTAATCTTACTTTGAGATTAATGCAATATCAAGTCAGAGAGCACTCTTTGGCCTTAATAGAGACTAATTAGAGTAGACCCTATTCAATCAATATGTCAATATTTATGTAAGCCCCATTGAGTCAGTCAATCTATTTTAGTTGACTTATAATTGGTTGGGGGACTTTGAATGTGCGTGCAGTTCTCAGTGCAAAATGTTCTTACAAAACCACCTCTGTTACGGAAAGGTCTATGTAAAAATTAAAGCACATTGTGTGCTCTGTTTCTTAAATTGAAAACTGAAGACAAACTGTATGGAACAGGCCTGTGACTAAAGGCAGGTGAAATAGGTTTGCATCACAAATAGGCAATTCATTCTCTGATTCTTAACAACATTACCCTCAAAAGGACTTTATTTGCATATCCTGCTTGGAAACTATCACTGTTCTCTTTTGCTACACATGTTACTTAATAAACAAAAGAAAGGAATTAGGGCAGAATTTATCAGAGGGTTCAGGAGAACCAATAAGCATACATTAAATCATTCCACCAGGGATTTTATTTATTTGTTTGTTTATTTATTGGGTTTATATACTGCCCGTCTTCCCGAAGGAACTCTGGGCGGTTTACAACAAAGACAATGTAACAATAGCAACAATTAAAATAAGACAATTAAAACAAGTAACAAAACTAAACAACTGAAAATAGCAGATGGCGGGGGGGGCGACTTTATTTAGTCACCAAACGCCTCCCGGAAAAGGAGAGTTTTTAATGCCTTCCGGAAGGCTGGCAGGGGCTCTGCTAGGCACACATCTGCGGGGAGGTTCCATAGGGTGGGGCCAGCCACAGAGAAGGCTCACGTACGGGTGGATGTTCTCCGAGCCTCCCTGGGCGTGGCCACCCACAGCATGTGCACCCGCAACAACCTAGTCAGACAGGCCGATGTTGACCGCTGGTCGATCCGCTCTGCCAGGTAGTCAGGTCCTAGGCCATGGAGGGTTTTATAAATCAAAACCAGGACCTTGAATCTGATTTGGGATGCAATGAGCAACCAATGCAGGCGAGCCAGAGCTGGGGTGATGTGGTCGAACCGACGCACACCTGCCACCAGTCTGGCCACCGCATTTTGAACCCGCTGCAGTCGCCGAAGGAGAGACAAGGGCAACCCCATGTAGAGCGCGCTGCAATAGTCTAGTCTCGAGATCACCAGCGCTTGCACAACAGTCCTGAGGGAGTCCTCATCTAGGTATGGACGAATCTGGGCAATTTGATGAAGATGAAAAAAGGCAGACCTGGACACAGTGGCCACCTGGGCTTCCATGGTGAGCGACGGGTCCAGGACTATGCCCAGATTCTGGATAGTGTCCGATGGCTGGAGGGAAATGCCCTCCAAGATGGGAAAGGGGCCTCCATAGCCAGATGCGGAAGTCCCAAATAACATAACCTCTGTCTTGTCGGGGTTGAGTTTGAGCCTGTTGGCCCTGGTCCATTCCATGACTGCATCTGGGCACTGATCAAGGGTCTGGACAGCCTCATCTGCAGTGGTGGAAAAGGAGAGATAGAGCTGCGTGTCATCAGTGTACTGATGACAGCAGACTCCATATCTCCTTATGACCTTAGCCAGTGGCCTAACATAGATGTTGAACAGCATGGGAGAGAGGGACGACCCCTGTAGAACCCCACAAGGGAGTATCCAAGGAGCAGACAACTGCCCCCCATGCTGAACCTGCTGGGGGCGGCCCTCAAGAAAGGACCGGAGCCAACTGTGAACAGTGCCCCCAATCCCAATCTCAGAGAGCCGGTCCAGCAGGATACCATGGTTGACGGTATCAAAGGCCGCTGACAAATCCAGTAGGACCAACAGGGTAGAACAACCCCTGTCGGCCCCCCAGAGGAGGTCATCTTGCAGAGTGACCAAGACTGTCTCAGTCCCGCGACCTGGCCTGAACCCGGACTGGAATTGGTCAAGGACGCATTCTCCCTCCAAGAATGATTGAAGCCGGTTCGTGGCCACCCTCTTGATTACCTTGCCCATAAAGGGAATGTTAGCGATCGGGTGGTAGTTGGTCAGATCTCCCAATGCTAAGCCTGTTTCTTTCAGAATGGGCTTTACCACAGTCTCCATCAGGCAAGAGGGGAAAATCCCTTCCCTGAAGGAGGCTGTGGCGATGATAGGAGACCATTCGGGCATGCTCCCACCAACGGCTTTCATAAGCCAGGATGAGCAAGGATCAGAGGGGGTGGACACGGGCCGGCAATGGGCAATAGCCCTGGAGGCCTCAAGCGAGGAGACAGGCCTAAACTCAACCATGTGAGGAGACCGAGGGGGTGCAGCGTCAGGGGATGCCAAGAGTAGATTAGAGTAACAGGAGTCAAAACTGGTACAGATGGCATCTATTTTGGATTGAAAAAAGGCTGCAAAACTCTCACTACTGAAATCAGTAGGAGGAGACCCTACCAGTCCAGGATTAGTGAGGTCGCGAACCACATGGAACAATTCTGCTTGACAGTTCAAGACCTCACTAATTCTCAGGGAGTAATAAGATGTTTTAGCCTCCCTGATCACCCGAACGTAGCGCCTGGACTGGACAATAACTGCAGCCTTTTTAATTGCCGTCTGGTTCTTCCTCCAGCTGTGCTCTAGCCTCTTCCGTTCTTGCTTCATCGCTCGCTGCTCCGCCATGTACCACGGCGAGGGGTGAACTATGCAGTGGAGGAGATACTGTTCAGTTTGCTATTTTATTAGTTTAATTTATTTTGCTGTTATTGTAAGTTGCTGTCTTATTAATTTGTTGTAAACCGCCCGGAGTTCCCCTCTAGGAAGACGGGCGGTATATAAGCTCCATAATAAATAAATAAATAAATAAATACCTATGGGTGATCTGGTCGACAGCCCGGGAGGTTTCATCAAACCATTGATCCACCATGGTGTCAACCAGATCATCAGCCAGTTTGCCAGGAGGCTCCCCGAGAACTTCCCGGAACTAAACAGGATCCAGTAGTCTTGGGGGGGGGCAGACAAATGGCCGGAGGTCCCCGCGGGGCAGTGCAGCGATTGATACAGGGAAGGACAGCAGGTGGTGGTCTGACCATGACACAGGAGTGGACACAATGTCCCGCACCCTCAGACAGGAATCCTCTGACGTGGAGGTAAATACCAGATCCAGGGTATGTCCAGATCTATGGGTTGGGCATAGAACATGCTGGGCCTGGTTCATGGAGACCATGGGTTGCATGAACTCCAAAGCTGCACCAGACATGCAGGATGCTGGGAAGTCTTTGGATCTGAGTTCCAAGTCTGATTCCAAGTCTTTAGCATCACATCCCAAGTCCAAGTCCAAGTCCTGATTTCCAAGGCCCAAGTATGAGTCCCTATTAAAAAGAAGGGTTTTTCCCCCCAGAACAAAAAGGGAAGAGGTGAGCAGATTCCAAGTTGTAAGTCAAGTCCAAGTCACTGTGGGAAAAACTGAACTGAGTTTGAGTTGAGTCACCAATGTGACTTAAGTCCAACTTGACAATCGTGAATCCCACAACTCGAGCCCCATCCCTGCATTCCACTAATCATAGCCTTAAGCCAGGCATGTCCAAACTTTGGCCCTCCAGATGTTTTGGACCACAACTCCCAGAATTCTAAGCATAGACTGCCAATGGCAAAGGACTGTGGGAGTTGTGGTCCAAAACATCTGGAGGGCCGAAGTTTGGACATGCCTGGCTTAAGCCTATTGAACCAACATTGCTAAACCCCATTCTTATTATACTGGTTTTCTGTTAGGGTCACTAGAGCTCACTGATGGAGGAGACAGGATTCCTAACAAAGGCAATGAGAATTAATAAAAGGATTCTGTAGCCCTAAACAGTTTGGGATCTTGTTCTTTGTCTGAATGGCTCCTACTGCAGAATACTGCCCATAATACTCGTTCCTATCAAGCAGGTCATCTGAGGGTGCAGACACTGAGGGAAGCCCACAAGACAGTAACAAGGAATCGGGCTTTCTCAGTAGTGGCTCCTCAGCTTTGGAACCAAGTCCCCTCAGAGATCTGCCAAGCCCCTATGTTGTTGGTCTTCAAAAAATGCCTGAGGACCTAGTTATTTAGAATG
The DNA here is from genome assembly GCA_023846285.1 of Phrynocephalus versicolor. Classification (NCBI taxonomy): domain Eukaryota; kingdom Metazoa; phylum Chordata; class Lepidosauria; order Squamata; family Agamidae; genus Phrynocephalus; species Phrynocephalus versicolor. The sequence goes on along the minus strand of JAHTLZ010003526.1, from coordinate 21,164,876 downwards.
GCTTTCCCTAGTTACTCATTACTATATGATGAGATTACTACCTGTCTCTTTCTGCTCTTAGCTTTTCTTCATTTTGATTCCTATGGTTGTTGATGTTGTTTTAATTATGTTTTAAGATGCATTATTATGCTGTGTTAATATTTTATTGTATACTGTACATGGTTTGTTTATGTTGAACTGTTGCAAACCGCCCAGAGTGGCACTGCTGCCAGATGGGCAGTATATAAATCTAATAAATAAATAATAAATAATAATCACTCCCAGTTTCCCATCATCAAAAGGAAACTGCAAGCTTTGCAGTTTTTTGTCCCCCCAAATGATATGATGTTACGTATCTCAAACATAGAACATGTACATTAGAAAAACATATACAAGCATGCCCTAGCCAGTGGTGGTGCACCTTTGGCACTCCAGATGTTTTGGACCACAACTCCCACAACCCTTTATCATTGGCAATACAGGCTTGGAATTCTGGGAGTTGTGGTCCAAAACATCTGGAGTGCTAAAGGTTTACCACCACTATACCTAGTCAATGAAGCAATCACTAAAAAAATGAAACAAATTGAAGCCAATTTTTGTATATTGGCAAAAACGCATACAGTTGTGTGTTGTTGTTTTATTGATATTAGCCTGGTCACTAGATGGATGGGAGTCAAATGTAAATAAATAAATAAATAAATAAATAAATAAATAAATAAATAAATAAATAAATAAATAAAT
>JAHTLZ010003526.1:21153835-21164146 GCA_023846285.1 Phrynocephalus versicolor | reverse complement strand
AATAAATAAATAAATAAATAAATAAATAAATAAATAAATAAATAAATGCACAGGAATCTTTGGGCAGGAAATGAGATACAGTTATATGATGTGTTGAAGAATTTAGAAAGGCCAAGAAAGCTGGGGAAATCCAAGACGTGCAATTAAAATAAATATAGCAGGTTTTTAAAATCCTTTGTAACAGGCCAAGCAAAACCTATAGCTAGCCCTGAATGAAGTAAGCGGAATTTAATGATAGTTTTCTGTAGGGCCTGTAGTGTAACTTTGAGGGGAGGAATGCTCTGTTACAATATGCCTGTAAAAATGTCTTGCTGATTATAATGTTAAGCTAATGCATATATTTATTCCTATTAGTTCCAATCTGCTATTATTTACCATTAGTAATTTTATTATTAGTGCTACTGCTTCTGTCTATTCCTTGTTTAAATATTGAAAGCAGGCTAGGCAGAAATAAACCCTAAGCATCACAGGCTGAGTACAAAGTAGAATATGATTACAGTTTTTATTCAAATCATATTTATTTATTTATGGCTTAAGAGGCTACAGCTATTTGGATTCCAGTATCCAATTTTTGAAAAGGGAAAAAAACCCAGTAAATTATGATTGTCTAAGAATCTCTTTATTTTCAAGCACGGCCTTTTGGCTCAATTAGGCTTGGCACCTTTTTGGGGGAAAAAACCTTATCCTTATGCATCTAAACTTGGGGCAAATTTAGCATGATCATGTTGTCCTAGGGAATAACTTGTATATACTCCACCACTGATTTTTCCTTTCTTCTTTCCTTCTCCATTTATTCTTTGAATAATCTCCACGTGGCTTCTGTGCCCAGTCTTCCTTTCAGGGCATAAATGTACCTATAGCAACTTCCTCGTTCTTTCCTTGGCATTTATTATTTTGAAATCAGCAGCCAAATTCCCATTGTGATAGCCATCCAACAACTCTTTTTTTGCTACCTTATTGTGGGGCTTAAGAGGCAGCTTCTGTTTCTTCTGTAGCACCCAAGGCTCTGTGTTTAGTGCTTACCTTTGAAGTTTAGGCTAGTTCTGCCCCCCTCCTCCCCGCAGTGAAAACTCCTAATCATTGCTCCTAAATTAGAAAGAGGGTTTCAGGCCGTAGCTACTGCTCAAGTTCCTAGCTTCTCCAGAAAGCCCCAATGGATCTAGAGACGTTTATATGACGAACGACAAATTCTGAAGATACTAGTCACAAAGCTACACCACATCACAGACACATCCATATCTTTGTATCAGTATCAAGGACAATCTCATACCTAAGCTTCCTTTGGATAGAGAAAATATACCCACAAGTATTTTCATTAAAGATGGGCATGAAACGAAAAACAAAATGCTGTTTCATCATTTCGTTGCATAATGAATTGTTTCAAAATGAAACAAACCACTATTTTGGCTGTAAAGATGAAATGATTCATCCTAGAGGCACCAAATTTGGTGGGTAGCCTCCTTAGACTCTTCCCTTTAACCCTCCAAATTTGGAGAGGTTTGGGGTTCAGGGGGCTAAGCTATTTAACTCCAAATTGGGTCCCCATAGCAAAAAAAATCTAATTGAATCAGGAAGTTGCGAATACACACCTCTGGTGGGGGGAACTTCCTCAAGCAATTCTCTTAATTACAAATGATTTTTTTCCCTAGGGGTGCACTTTGGGGTTGAATAACTCAGCCCCCTGAACTCCAAACTTCTCCAAATTTGGAGGGCTTACAGAGAAGATTCCAAGGAAGCTACACACCAAATTTGGTGCTTTTACAACCCAGAGAAGCCATTTTATACAGTAACAAATCATTTCATTTTGGTTCATTTCATTTCAAAAATTTCAAGCTTGGTACTTGAAATAAAACAATTGTTGTGGGGGAAATAGTCAAAACCCCACAATAACTCAAAGGGACTTGTGATATAAAACTATAAAAATTAGATGATGCCACAACTAAATGTATCTAACATAGGAGCCATGCAGGGGTGGGGAGGACTGATTTCATTCAAAGTAAACCTGAAAAGTCTTCCTACTTCACCATCTACACCCACTTCTCCCAACTTTGTTAGTAATTTAAAAATCCAGTTAACCTAATCAGATTGTCTGTCTCTCATTCTTGATTCCAGAACAATTGGATTTCCAGCTCAACGCAGCACAATTACAGGATGTCTAATTGCCATCTCTTTTTATACATTCTTTTTGCCTTAGGACACAGATGGCTAATTTGGTACCTACAGATGATTTGAATGGAACTGAAAAGGAGCTATCAAATCCTTCTCATTTCATTCTTCATTTCTAGTTTCTGCATCTAGCCAGCTCGACACTATATTCTGCTTAATAGGAAAATGTGCCACACAGCTGATGTGTTAATGAGAGAGTCAGTTGTTATACCACTGCCCTCTTTTTTGCATGTGACACTGTTATCCTTGAAAGCCTGTGAAGTCCCTTGTTGTCTCACAGCATGAATGGAAAAAGTGCAAGGCCTTCAGATGTTAGTGGACCAAAACTTTCCAAATCCCTTACAACTGCTAAAGCTATTAAAACAGATGGAAATTGAAGCTGAACAAGGGCCACACTTTGCCCCCAGTCTGCCCTACATTGTTCATTTCTTCCCTTCTTGGTTTGGAACCCCAATGTGCAGAGCTTAAATTGCAGTACTGCAGTCAAGACTCTGCCCCTGAAGAGATGTAGCTAGAGTTTGGAGTGCCCGGGGGCAAAGACAGTTTTTGCACCACCACCCCATGTCTCACCCACCCAGCAGCAAGGGGGACAGGTGGATTATCTGTGCCTACTTTGCTTGCACTTGCAATGTTTTCCTGCACTCCAGCCAGAGAGGGGAAATTCTTAACAAGTGTCAGTCATGCAAACCTCATGCCCCCCTCTCTTTTTTTCTTCAAAGCCAGCAAGACATGCCATTGTAACAAGTACTCTTCTTATTTACAGTGCCCTCTCCTCACTTCACGGGCAGGCATTTTTTTTCAGGGTTTGGGAAGGCAGAGTTTGAGAGGGGAGAGAGAGAAGGGGGTTGAGGTGGGTGGGTGGGAATGGGGGTGGGGGTGGGGGTGAGAGAGGAAAGGGGAGGTGGAGGCAGAGAAGAGAAGGAAAAGGAAGAGAGCAGGCCTCACATGGGTCTGGAAGAAGCACCGCACAGAGAGGGATGGGGGGTGGGGGGCAAAAGAGACACACCACAGCCAGGCACGCAGGTGCGTAAGGATGGACACCCACACCCACACCAAGGCACTGAAAATGGACGGTGCATATGCACATGAGGGGGAAGAGACACTCTTGAGCTTGGATTCCACATGGCGCCTTTGCTTTGTGTGTAGATATGGGTGGGTGTGCATGTGATAAATGCGTTTGTGAGGGGTGCCTCCTGCATTTGGCTGGTATGGTGCCCGGATGCTGGTGCCAAAAACAAACAAACAAACAAACAAACAAAAAACAAAAAACACCCCACCCAATGGCAGGCTCCCTTCAAGGTGTGCATCTGGGTTTGCACGTGTGTGTGTGTGTGTGTGTGACCACCAACATAACCACCAACTCTGCTGCCACCATCCTCCCCCACCCGCTTAGCCAGGTTCGCTCCCTTTTGATCCCAGTGAGGCTGAGAGAGGGGGGGTAGAGGGGGTGCATGGGGAGAAGGGTGTCAGGAGGGCAGGCGGATGACAGAGGTTGGCGCCCCCAGATTGCTGCATGCCCAGGGCAAATGCACCCTCCTGCCCCCTAGATACACCCCTTTGCGCATGACCTGAGTTCGATTCCATCTTTTCAAGGTCAATAAAATGAGTACCCAGCTCATGGGGGTGGGGGCATGTGTAGCCTGCATAATTAAACTGTAAACTATTAAGAGAGTTCTTTAAGCACTATAGGAGGGTGTGTAAGCAGGATACTTTGCTTTTGCTTTGCTTTGTCACATCTTCATAGGAAGAGGAGGTTGAAAGTGGTTGAAACCCACCTGCACAGCTCTTGATCCAAAAAAGACAAAGATGGCTTGTGACAAATAGCTCCTTTAAAAAGCTTCCTTTGGTGATTCTGGAGTATACACAACTTCAGTGCATTGTGTACGAGTCACATGTAGCTCAAAATCACCTGTAATTAGCAGTAATTTACTGCAATTAGGTGCTACTGCTGATGTCATAACTATGATGAATGTGGAACTGCACGACAGGGTTTCAACCAATATATAGCAGCCTGGTTGTATCCATGGTGGTGTAGTGGACAGAGTGGCAGATTAAGACTCAGTACAGAGGCCTGGATTCAAATCTCTGCTCCACCAAGGAAATTCAATTAAGGGTGGTCTGGCAATGGTGAAACTGCTCCTACAATACCTAACTTCTCTCTGAAAAACTAATAGAGTGCTGTAGAGGGCATGAGATCTAAGGGCATGTAACACATCCATCTGGTTACCCGGCTGCAGCATTTCGAAACTGCCATGAAATTATTGAGACTGATCCTCATTCAAGGATGGGCTTGAGGTGTTACCAATATGTAGACGCCATCTACCACTCGAGTTATTCAAATATAAATGGGGCACTGATATTCTGAATCAGTATCTTGGGCAAGGTAAGGGACTAGATGAGGCTTATATACTAAGTCTTGATCCAGAAAAGACAGAGGTGCATGTGGACAGTTCCTCTGTTTCCTTAAATCAGTAGTGGCCAAACTTCAGCCCTCTAGGTGTTTTGGACCACAACTCCCAGAATTCCAAGCCTGTGTTGCCAGTGACAAATGACTGTGGGAGTTGTGGTCCAAAACTTCTGGACGGCCGAAGAGTGGCCACCACTGGCTTAAATGGTGGTCTGAATGGCCCTTGGGCCATTCATACCCATTTGAGGGTCATATCAATTGTGGGCGGGACTTAAATGAAAAATACTCCTTTCACCCTCTAGTGGCTCCAAATATATTTGCATAAGTGCCACTCAGTACATGCCAACATTGCTCTCAATTCCCCTGAGGGAACCAGGAGACATTCTGAGCCCCACCATATGCAAACACCACATGGGTAATAAGCTGAGGTGGCTGGTAACAATGTAACCTGTAGTCCAATACGTCTAAAGGGCTGCAGGGTGGAGGTGGCTATTCTGATTACTGTTTCTGGCGGCCAACTGAAAGGCAGATCCAATCCTGTGAAATGTTTCTTCTCATGTTGGCCAACTATTTCAGAAATATAAAGCTCAGAAGCATTCTTGTGCCTTTTTTTCTTCCACTACCACCACTCTCTTCAATAATTTTTATTCAGTGCTTCTGAACAGGTGCTTCCCTTGTTCATCTTTATTTTAAAATTTAGGCTCTAGATCTTTCCCCCCCCCCATTGTGACACCCATAGAATGCTGTGATAGATTAAACCCAGGCTGTCAATTAATTCCTAAACAGGCTTAATTTAATTTTCCTTCTCAGATAAACCCAATTTACCTCTGTGGAGGTGTGACATGTCTGATTAGACAAAGAGAGGCTGGGAAGAAGACAGACTGGGGAAGCGGGGAGGGGGGTCATTCTATATACTGTCCGATATCAATGCTAAACGACCTACTCATTACTTTGTGAGTCATTCAAAAGCGTCCTCAGTTTCCAGTGTCCCTCTTCAACTCTTTAATTAGACAGTTAATCATGCTGGATTCTGGTGGAGGAGGAGGTTTAAAAAAAAAAAACAACCAAAAAAATGGAATCTGAGAAATGAGAAAAATCTAGTGAAGATAAATAAGTTCTCCATGCACTGCTTGCCTCAGCATTGACAGGCTTAACATTCTTATCTGAGAGGGGCCATGTTTGAGAGGGGCCAACTGTGGCCAGGCCAAGCCCCTGAGGCAGGCTGGCATTGCTGTTTGCCACATACCTGCTTTAAAGAGATAAAGCTGGGTCCGACGAGTGAGCTCATGGACAGCACCAAGAACAAGACTAAAATAAAATTGGGGGTAGAAGACAAGCTATTATGTCATTGTGAAAAATGCACTGTGGCTGCCAGTGAACACTAAAGTGGGAATCAAAGTGCCAGCATTAACCTTTAAAATGCATCACAGCCTAGAACCAAGCACACACTTCAGAGGATGTCACTAGCTTTCTTTCTCCACCCCTCTGTCCTTTTCTCTGGATGAGCTATAGGGTCCTCAGCATGAAGCTGGTGCCAAGGATCACCACTGCATCTGGAATGTTTGGCAACTCCATGGAAGAAGAAGGGCCTCATCTGCTGCCACCCTTTTCAACTATGAGACTGTTTCCTGAGCTTCAGGAAAAGCCACATGATGCTTGAGAGAAGCCCAAAAGTTGGGTGTGGGGGGAAGAGTTCCCTCTCACTTGTGTTCTCCTAGCAATTGGCAATGAGGTGTGTTTTGCCTCCCATACTAGATATTAGAGATGGGCACGAAACAACCATTTTTCGTTACCATTCTCTGTTATTCGTTCCGTTACGTAAAGGTACGAATAATGACCGTTGTGATGGGGCAGGCTTGAACCAAAGAGAACCAAGAAAATTTTCTTCGGTTTTGTTCGTTTCCGTTATTGCCAACTAATGGAGCAGTGGAGGCTGGCGAGAGGGGGTTGGGATCCCACCTCCACGCAGGGAGGCGAGATCCCAGCCCCCTGTCAAGCCATCTCCAGTTGGTGAATGATAGCCCGCTGGGGTGTCATTCAACAAGTGGAGGGAGGCGAGAGGGGCCTGGGCCTGGGCGAGCCTCTTTGCCCGCTCCCCGCCGGAGCCGACGATGCAAGACTTTGCCGATCTCGCAAGAAGAGGCGGGATCCGAGCCCTTATGGAATGGGCTCCTGGATCTCAGCCACGTGGTGAAGCAGCAATGGTGCAGCCGGCATGGAAGCCGGAGCGGAGGGCATCGTTGGAGCACGGGGGGAGTGCAGCGGCACCCCCCCCACAGGTTTCCTGGGTCTAGGCCCGGGGGGTGCGGGGTGGCGTTCTGCTGGGGTGGAGTGGTTCCCAGGAAGAAGGGCCCAAGTTAGGGCGGCACTGCACGGGGCTCCAGGGGTAGCGACCTGACAGGGGTGGCAGACAGCACAGCGGATCGGTCCTTGGGGAAGGGGCCCAAGGGAAGGCAGCGCTTGGTGGTGCTCCAGGGGTGGCGGCCTGTTGGGGGTGGTGACCAGAGCAGCGCCCGGCTCCGGGAGGACTCCCCGTGGCCACGGGATTGCTCTCCTGCTGGCAGGCTTGCCACCAGCTCTGGCGGTGCCCGGCCCCAGGAGGGCTCCCCATGGCTGCGGGACAGCTCTCCCAGGAGGCTTGCCCCGGCCCCAGGAGGGCTCACCGCAGCCACGGGAATGCTCTCCCGGCCTGCATGTCACCAGCTCTGGTGGCACCCAGCCCTGGGAGGGCTCCCTGCAGCCGCAGCTTGCTGCACCTGAAAAACGAAGAAACAGAAACAGAAATGGAACGAAGCGGTCCCCAGGGCCCGAATAATGACCACGAAATACCATTTTGGCATTTCATGCCCATCTCTACTAGATATAAAGGTTGTTCACTGTATTTCCCACTACATTTAAATACTAATAGGATCTAAGCTATTTATGTGCTGCTATGGTAGCTAACAGGCCATCACATTGCATCACCCACTATGCCCTTAAGTTAAATATTGCATCATCATCATCATCATCATCATCATCATCATCATCATCATCATCATCATCATCATCATCATCATGATGTGCCACTGAACCAATTCTGACTTATGAAGATAAGAACATAAGACCAGCCATGCTGGATCAGGCCAAAGATCCATCAAGTCTTGCTTCCTGTATCTCACAGTGGCCCTGCCAAATGCCTCTGGGAGCACATGATATTAGCTATCTGTCTCCTGATGCCACTCCACTGCATCTGGCCTTTAAAGTGCCCTCTTTTTAAGCCTGGAGATTACACATCCCCATTGTGGCTTGTAACCTGTGATGGACTTTTCCTCCAAGAATCTGACCAATCCCCTTTTGAAGGCGTCCAGGCCAGATACCATCATCACATCCTGTGGCAGGGAGTTCCACAGACTAAAAACACACTGGGTAAAGAAGTATTATCTTTTGTCTGTTCTCACTACCCCAACCCTTAATTTGGGCAGATGTTCCCTAGTTCTGCCATTTTGTGAATGAACCTTTATCTAATTTATTCATGGCATCCTTAATTTTGTACGTCTCAATCATATACTCCATCAGGCACCTTTTTTTTCCAGACTAAAGAGCCCCAAATGCTGTAGCCTTTCCTCATAATGGAGGTGTCTTAGCCTAGTAATCATTTTAGTTGCTCTCTTCTGAACCTTTTCCAGTTCCATTATGTCTTTTTTTGAGATGCATTGACCGGAACTGTAAGCAATACTCCAGACATGGCCTTACTATCATTTTGTACAATATCAACCAGAACTGTAAGCAATACTCCAGACATGGCCTTACTATCATTTTGTACAATATCATTATAATGTTGGCTGTTTTATTTTCAGTCCCCTTTTTGATGATCCCTAGCATGGAATTGGCCTTCTTCACCCCTGCCTCACACTGGGTTGACACTTTCATTGAGCTGTCCACCAACACACCAAGATCTCTTTCCTGATCTATCATGGATAGCTCAGAACCCATGAGTTGATAAATAAAATTTCAATTGTTTTGGCCCAATATGTATTATTTTACATTTTCCTACATTCATACACATTTGCCATTTTGCAGCCCCTTCTCCCAGTTTGGATAGATCCTTTTGGAGTGCTTCACAATCTTCTCTGGTCTTCACCACGTGGAAAAGTTTTGTGTCATCCACAAACTTGGCCACCTCACTGCTTATCCTTGTCTCCAGGACATTTATGAACAGATTGAAAAGCACCAGACCCATGACAGATCCCTGGGGCACATGGCTTTTCACCTCTCTCCATTGTCAAAATTGCCCATTGATACCTACTCTTTGCTTCCTGAATCTCAACCAATTCTCGATCCATAAGAGGAACTGCCCTCTTATCCTGTGATTGTGCAATTTTCTCAGCAGTCGTTGCTGAGGAACTGTATCAAAAGCCTTCTGAAAATCAAGATAGACCATATCCACTAGTTCACCCAAATCCACATTCCTGTTGACGTTTTCAAAGAATTCTAAGAGGTTTGTGAGGTAAGACTTACCATTACAGAAGCTGTGCTGATTTCCCCTCAGTAAGTCTTGTTCGATGTGTTTTAAGACTTTCTCTTCAATGAGGCATCCTATCATCTTCCCTAGGACAGTATTTTCCCATGTTCCCCCTCCTCCCTTTTTTAAATATTGGTGTGACATCCACTATCCTCCAGTCTTCTGGCACTGTGTCCATTTTAAGAGACTAGTTGGATATTTCCATTAAGATATCCACAACTTCATTTCTCTGTTCCTTAATTACCGTTGGGTGGATGCCACCTGATCCCAGTGACTTTTTGATCTTCAATTTATCAATTAAGCCTAGAACATCCTCTCTTTTAACCTGTATTTGATTTCATTCTTTAGTCAAAAGGGGCCGTTGGGGCAGCGGAATGTGCCTGAGGTCTTTTGTTGTATGATGACCCTATTCAAGGTTTTCTAGGTAGAGAGTTCTCAGAAGCAGTCTACCATTCCCTAGAAAAATTACTTATGATCATTTATACAGATGGACACAACATTTGTCTCACATTTTCCCAATCCCCCCCCCCCAGAAACACCTGAATGTGTGCAGGATGTCCCCCTAGCAGGGAGGGAGGGTGCTGTCACTCTTCTACCATGTGCCCATTCTATAAAGATGGAGCCATGATCAAGGAGGCAAAGTGCACCTAGAAGAGGGAACAGGTTTGTTTTCCATGGCTTCAGAGACTAGGACTCGGGGCAATGGTTTCAAACTACAGGAAAAGAGATTCCATTTGAACATTCGGAAGAACTTCATGACAGTTAGAGCTGTTCGGCAGTGGAATATGCTGCCATGGAGGGTGGTGGAGTCTCCTTCTTTGGCGGTCTTTAAGCAGAGGCTGGATGGCCATCTGTCGGAATTAAATATTGTGAAGGGGTTCCTGCTTGGCAGGGGGTTGGACTAGATGGCCCATGAGGTCTCTTCCAACTCTATGATTCTATGATTCTATGATTCTATGAGTCCCTGCCAGCCTTCCGGAAAGCTTTGAAAACTCTCCTGTTCTAGGAGGCATTTGGTTGACTCAATTAAAGTTGTATTTTTTCCCCTTTTTTCCTGCCCCGCCATCTGCAACTTTGGTTTTTATTGTTCTGCTATTTGGTTAACTCTGTGTTTATTTTAACTGTTATTTTGTTACATTGTTTGTTGTAAACCGCCCAGCGTTCCTTCGGGAAGATGGATGGTATATAAATAAATAAATAAATAAATAAATAAATAAATAAATAAATAAATAAATAA
>JAHTLZ010003526.1:21135719-21153825 GCA_023846285.1 Phrynocephalus versicolor | reverse complement strand
TAAATAAATAAATAAATAAATAAATAAATAAATAAATAAATAAATAACATATCTGTGTCTGCTGCTTGTTAAAATATTCCTCAAAGGCCGCCCTTCCATTTCACAGATCTGGACTGTCTGTTGTCTCCATTTGAGTGCACTTGCACAGTGCTGAAAATTAATGTCCATTTTCTCCAGGGGATTGCATGTTAAATCTTTTCAATATGCTTGAGCGGTACATTGTACGCCATGTTTATGAGCAACAGCAAGGGCTGAGTTCCGAAAGCTTTTCTACAGTTGAAGTAAACATCTCTCATTTCGACTGCCTGGTAGGATTATCTAACAAAACGTTAACAAAGCAGTGAGTTATAGAATACCACAAAATCCCTAGTGATCTTACGTACCATGGGAGTGCTTTGTGAGACATGAAAGTGAATGTGTATTTTCTGCCAGTTGCCTCAAAGTGACACACTCATCATGCCAGAAAGTTGGGGGTGGGACTAAGTACTTATGGCACTTCAAAAAGCTGTGTTTTAAAACTGTAAACAAGAAGCTGGGGGTGCCCAAGGACATAAAATCCCAGATGAAGGAGATGACATCCCATAAGAAGCAGAGAAAGGGAAAATTAATATCCAGTATGAGCAACAACAGAACATTGAAAGAGGAGAATAATGTTAGAAGGATCCGTGCTCTGCAGCTACCCTTTGTTTGATACCACATTGACAGCCATGTCTGTGTCATGTTCTGAGATTTTGGGGTGAAAACCTGTTGCTTAGAATAGTATGTTGCACTAGAGTAGGCCCACTGAATCTGCAAGGTTTTGGTGAGTCAACTCCTCTGCAAAATTCCATTGATTCAGATGGTCCTGTTCTAGTTTTCCTGATCTGCTATCCTAAGCAACAGGACTTCAGACAAGCTTTAGTAAGGTATTTGGAGTTCTACACTGGAAAGCTCTAGTGCACTCTTCTGAATTCACTCTTCTGAATTATATGAGCTACCAGTAGCTTGTAACATATACAGTAGGACCCCAGTATCCGCTGGGTATTGGTTCCAAACCTTCCCGTGGATAATGAAACCATGGATAAGAGAGAATGCCAAAATGTTCCCAAAACTGCTGTTTGGTGATAGTAGCTTGCTTTACAGCTGCTGTTTTGCAAGAGTAGCTTGCTTTACAGCTGCTGGTTGAGAAAGCTGCAGAGTATCTTGCTTTACAGCTGCTCTTTGTAACAGTAGCTTGCTTTGCAGCTGCTGAATTATTTATTTATTTTTCCTCTGCCAATCATGGACAACTGAATCAGTGGATAATGAATCGGTGGATACAGGGGTCCTACTGTATAACTCAGGAGTCCACTTCTTCATAACAGAAGAGAATGCTCATGTGCCCTCAAGTCAATTCTGTGATGGTGACCTTTTTCAGGGGCTTCTGGGCACAGAGTACTCAGAACTGGTTTTCCCTTCTCTTCTAAGGGCACGCTGGGACTGTGCAGCTTGCCCAAAGCCATACAAACTGGCTCTCCTGGGATGCACAGAGTGGAACTGAACTCCCAGTCTCTGCAGCTCTGCAGCTAGATATCTGACCCACTGGAGTATCCATCCAGCTTTAATGGTCATACAGAATCACAAAGAGTTGTTTAGATGAACTGTCAGGGCAATGCTGTGTCTACATTCTGGAAGGTGTACTCCAACAGAGTAACTTTCCCAAGATCTGCTGATTCCATCATACTCTCCACTGATAAGTCAGCATCTTGAGTTCAAATGAAGGCAGCAGAGTTAAAGAGAAGTCAATTAGCTGAAGATTGACGCTCTAGTGGACACATATCTGTTTTCTTTACAGTTTCCCAATCAATTACCTTTACATTTTAGAGATGACAGTATTGATTCTCAGACATTCCTGTTGGGGTTGGCATATATCTTACTGATCTAATTTCTTTTCCTCTTGCAATGGATGTGGCTGAGACCCCTTTTAATAATACAGCTCAGTATGTTTCCAGGTTTTTTCAGAAAGCTACAGAGGTTAAAGTGCATGCTATGGTGTCCTTTTCAGGAGAATTACTCATTTCAGTCCTTTAGAAGGCAGAATTTCTTTAGTTTAAGAAATGCAATATTGCTCACATGTCTAAAAGCATCAGATTAAAAATAATGAACATATATTGATAGGATGGAGAAATTCCTAGAGGAGCTAGTAAGGAGCAAGTAACACAGCAAAATGCACAAACAATTTGAGTGATCTGAGATGATAAACGATTCTCCAGAGAGATCAATTATTCCAATTAAGGATGGCATAATAATGCATTTGGTTTGCTTTTCAGTAAACAGACTACTCCAAATTTCCTGAACAAACACAAGACCCAGAATGCAATCCTTGAGTTTTTGTGCTGCTACATTTTTCAATTTAAAAATGCCTTTGACTGTTTACTTTAGGGGAAGCCATGTACAAAAAGCCATGTATACTAGAAATCAGCAAGGGGGAAGAATTGCATGCTCAAATATGCATGAATTTTCACTGAGTACACATGGAAATGCCCATAATTTTTTTTTTACAATTTTTTAGAATAGCAGTCAAAAGTAGAAATAAAAGTATGTTAGAAAAAGTGCAGTTATTAGGGGTGGCAAAGCTGACAAATTCATCAAGGGTAAATCAATAAGTTACAAAGAGAATGGAGGAATAATGTTTGAACCAGAGTAAAACATAATTGGTGAGACATCTCTGGCTTTCCATCTTTGGATCACAAAAAGCTTCCAACAGATCAGCAAGCCTGTCTACTTAGCTATCTTTACAAAAATGTGTATCTATCTATCTATCTATCTATCATCTATCTATCTATCTATCTATCTATCTATCTATCTATCTATCTATCTATCTATCTATCTATCTATCTATCTATCTATCTATCTATCTCCTTATATAGCAAAACAACAATAGCAATATAACAAAACTAGATGCTACAATTTGTGCACTCTATTTCAGTGGTTCGCAACCTGGGGGTCAGGAACCCTTTGGGGGTCGAACGACCATTTCACAGGGGTTGTCATGAGCCAGTGAAGTAAAAGGCACAAACAGCTTTGGTCTGGAGGGGGAGGGGAGGAAGTGGGGAAAGAGTGAGTGACAGCTTGATAAGTTGGAGAGGATGTCAGTCAATGGCACCAGAGGCTGTGATTGGCTGAAGGTGCCTGTAGAGGGGAATTCTCTGTGGCACCTGTGGCAGTGGCCTGCCAAAGAGGGCTTGTGGCTTCTTCCAAGCAGGGCAAGGGGTCACCGGAACATGAGGAACTGCATTAAAGGGTTGTGGCATTAGGAAGGTTGGGAACCACTACCCTATGTTCTTTTTGGCAACACCAGAGCAGGAGTTGTTGGAAGATATAAAGAAGAATGCATGAATGGGAAGCCAAATGAGAATAAAGTCCCAGATATAGTTATCCATTGAGGTAGAACATCCACAACATAAAGGAATCAGCTCCAAATACAGAGTCTCTAAAAGCCTAAACCAAGGTGGCAAGGTTCACCCCGTTTGGGAATAGCAGCTCCTGCTTCCCACGCAATCCTACTCTTCCTAACCCAACTCCTGAATCACAGTTCCTTCCTAGTATGTCCCCACCCAAATGGTTCATAGGGGCTACACATACTGCTAACTTTGCTGTGCAGTCTAGACTGGCTGTAATTTTGTAGTCTGCTATTTCTTCAACGCATACGGTTTGACTATATGCCCTCTTATTCTCCCATGTAATGGCCAGTCATAACAAAAAAATGTATTTGATTTAAAAGAATCAGTTTAACTTACTCTATAGAGATACTGTACTTTTCTTTTAAAAATTGGACTCAAAAACCTTGCCGAGCTTTGTATGGGATCTTTGGATGGGTAGAAACAGCTTGGGTTTCCAAAAATCCATTTTGAAAAAGCCAGGGAGGGGGGAATGCCAGGCATTTCAGAATGCTAAGGGTCCAATTTCCAGTGTATTACATTTTGGGGAAGAAACAGTGACAGTCCCACCACAATAATTACAGAAACAAATATAAAAAATAAATAAATAAAAGGAATTGAGAGTAACTGTGACGTGATAGGATAGTGTTCAGGGCAGCACATTACAAAAGATCTCCAAAATTGTAAACAGAACGGATTCACACGGGAAATGTACCACTGTAGATGAACTAGTAAAATTCACTAGAACGGTTAATATTGGCATGGGTGTCATAGGTCTGTGTAATGTCTGCAAGATGTTCCCACAATACTTCACAGGGCTCTCTAAGAATCTCTGGTTTCCATTATGAAACGTGCTCTTCTTTAATTGAATCCACTCACACTTCCAAGAAAAAACTATCACGAGTACTTATGACACCTTACTTTAAATTCTGAAGAAGGCTCTCAAGATTTCTTTCCCGCTTTTTCCCAGAAAGGGTTATTGTTTAAGCAGGTTAAAGGGATTGAAGCAACTCTGTTGGTTTTCTTACCTCCCCCAAAATAATGTTCGGTGCTCCCCCTGCTGGTTGCAAAGCAGCAATTTCATCCTTGGCAGGAAAACAACAGGTGCCCAAATGCCTTGGGGTTGTTATTAATATTATCTCGAAACAGTGGGTTTCAGTGGGTTTCAGTTTCCACAGACAAGGCACATGCCAGGGCTTTGCTTGTTTGCTGTGAACACTCCAATTGTATGTAGCAAATAACCCACTTCAGCAGGGGAGTGGAGGGTGAAATAAAAAAGTGAAATGAAAAGCCAATATCTGTTATCCAGTTGCATTTCTAAAAACTTTGGAATTGTGGTTTAATTTTTATGATGTATATGCTATGAGGAAAAGGGAGAAAGGAGAGCAAATGCAGCTCAGGGCACCCACACAATAATATACGTCTATAACTCACCCATCATTTCTCTCAACAACAGGATAAGAAACCTAGGCCAATAAACTTTGAACAACCTAATTCTCATCCAGTGGCTGAGCAAGTACATGAATCTGGTGTCTCCGTTTTTCACATCTCGTGCTCGGTATTTTGAAGAGCACTTCAAATAACGGGCATCAACACAGACTTGACTAAATCATCTTGACTGCTTTCCCTGAATGCGAGTGCTTTGTTCATGTTGTGTTTTTAAGTTGAATTTTGCATTAGTCTTTTTGTTCTTTCTTTATAATGTTTGTATATGTTTGGCTTTTCAAAAAAAAAATTGAGAGATTTTGTTTAATTTTGACTATTGCTTAGTTTTGTTAAAAACCACCCAGAGTTGCCATGGTAGCCAGAGGGGAAGTATATAAATCAAATAAGCAAATGCACAAATAAATAAATAAATAAATGCCTTACCCCTTCAAAGGGGAAGCTTCCATACCTTGGTTGGGAAGTGAAGCTCAGTGGTAGAACATATTATTTGCTTTCAAGAAATCCTGGGTTCAAGTCAATTGTACCTTCAGCATGATCTGGGAAAGGGACTGAAGGTGGGTAGCGGTGCTACCAATATTTGATACCAGCCTCCTCCAATTTGATACTCTCCAGTTGTGATGGTTCTTATTCCCATCACTCAAACTTCTCCAACCAGCATGGCCATTAGATTATCCTTAGCAATACTAAGCTAGATGGATCAGTTGGTCTGTCCTGGTGTAAAACAGCTTTGTGCTGCTATACTTTTGGCTCTTAGATTTTGTTGTGAGTTAAACTGTGCTAGTGGTGGTGAACCTTCAGCACTCCAGATGTTTTGGACCACAACTCCCACAATCCTTTGTCATTGACAATACAGGCTTCGAACTCTGGGAGTTGTGGTCTAAAACATCTGGAGTGCCAAAGGTTCGCCACAACTGACCTATGCTGTCAGATCACTGTGAATGAATCTATTGCTCTAGATTCCAGACCATGCCCAAAAGAGTCTTCATGTTCTCTAATAGTTGTATAGGTTCCTCTGGATGAGCAATTCACCTGCAAGTCTGAGACAGGCTTGTGAGAGAAAAGAAGCACTATGCAGTCTGGAAGTTGGAATGAGGAGGAAAAGAAACCTGAAATTTTCTATTCTGAGGAAATAGAGAGCAGAGAGGTGGCCTTGATGGGCTGCTCACATTGTTCTCTAAGGATCTTCTGCTTACAGTTGGGTAGTCTGTATTGGATCCATTTTGACTCTTTTTATTTATAGATAAATATTACTGAGATAACATGTGTGGAGTGAGGAGGAATTAAAGAACCTCTTAATGAGGGTGAAAGAGGAGAGTGAAAAAAATGGGCTGAAGCTCAACATAAAAAAACTAAGATCATGGCCCCCGCCCCCATCACCTCCTAGCAAATAGAAGGGGAAGAAATGGAGGCAATGACAGAGTTTATTTTCTTGGGCTCCTTGATCACTGCAGATGGCAACTGCAGCAATTAAATTAAAAGACGTCTGATTCTTGGGAGGGAAGTGATGGCAAACCTAGGCTGCATCTTAAAGAGCAGAGACATCACTTTGCCAACAAAGGTCTGGATAGTTAAAGCTATGGTTTTTCCAGTAGTGATGTATGGAAGTGAAAGCTGGACTATAAAGAAAGCTGATCACCGCAGAATCTATGCTGGAGGAGAATCTTGAGAGTCCCCTGGACTGCAAGGAGATCAAACCTATCCATCCTGAAAGAAATCAACCCTGAATGTTCACTGGAAGGACAGATTTTTGAAGCCGAGGCTCCAGTACTTCAGCCACCTCATGAGGAGAGAGGAGTCCTTGGAAAAGTCCCTGATGTTGGGAAAGATTGAAGGCAAAAGGAAAAGGGGAGAGCAGAGAATGAGATGGTTGGACGGTGTCAACAATGCAACCAATATGGATTTGACCAAACTCTGGGAGGCAATGGAAGACAGGAAGGCCTGGCGAGCTCTGGTCCATGGGGACATGAAGAGTTGGACACGACTGAACAACTGAACAACAACAACAAACATAAGAGTCTTTGCATCCAAAGGAAATAAACACAGTAGTGCTGCCCTTTGGATAGGAAAGCACTGTGGGAAGGAAATAAGAAATGCATCTACAGTATTATGACTGTGCAGGAGCAAAGTCATGATATAACTACAGCTGAGAAAAACAATACTGTATCAGGTACCGTAACTATAAACAGGGTAGCAGTCCAAACAGCTGTGAAGATTCTCAGTAATCCAAGTGAGGTTCTCTGGAAGTTGAGCCACAGTAACAGGACTTCCTTTCTTGAGAGATCAATCAGTCTCTCAAGAAAAGAAGTCCAGTTGCCATGACTCAACTTCCAGACAGCAGTCCAAACAGAAAATTCTAATGTATAAACTGGGCTTCAGATCAGCACCAAATTGGACATTGTGAGAGAAGGGCTTCCTGGAGGATCTTAAAAACCAGATGGAGTTGGGTATCGTCAGCACTCTGATGGTACCAGAAGACAAAATTCTGGACTGTCACTTTCAGGTTTTTCATTTATATGTGAAATAGTATGGAAAATTATGGAATCCTGAGACACTCCAAAGATATTGAAATAGGAGTCCTCCAGCACTGCTACCAATCACAAAGTGACACCACACAACGAAAAATCATTGAAGTTGACTCCTTTTATTCCATCAGTTAACTGCTTCTCACTTCAAACAAAAAGCCATTGTTAGGCCATTTTTCAACAAGTGTGAATGGTAGTGAGTGGAACATCTTGATAGCTGTTATTGGTATTGCCAGCATTCAGGCTGCCCTTTGCCCTGTAAAACTTGGCCTCCTTTTTCCTGCTGGCAACACAGGCATGATATTTTGTACCAACATTGGACCATTTCCTGGCTTTTTGAAGCATGGGTGCAGAAGCATAATATCCCAATTTCATAAACTGGAGTGGTTTTTTTGTTTGTTTGTCTGGTTTGGTTTGTTTTGGCTAGGTTTTATTTGTTGGTTTGTTTGAAGAACTGAATAAATAAAAGGCTATGATGAGATAATGCAGATGTTTGACTTATCCAAAGCAGAGCCTCTGGCAAATAGCAATCTAGATAAATAGAAAATATATATCATGATACTGTACCTGTAAACCATGCCAAACAGTGAGCTTGTAAATGTTACTTTTTGGAGTTAAAAACATTTGGAGAGGTTTGGGGTTCAGGGGGTTGAGTTATTCAACTACAAAGAGCGTTCCCCTAGCTAATTGCAGAAGTGTGTATGGAACACACAGGCAATATAGTGGTACCTCGTAAGACAAATTTAATTCATCTTACAAAAATTGTCTTGCAAAACACAGTTTCCCATGGGAATGCATTGATAACTAATTAATCAGTTCCAGAGGGAAATGGATTAATAGTTTTCAATGAATTCCTATGGAAAAGCTGTCCCAAACCCTCTTAATCACCAGACAGCAGAAGGTTGTTCCCCCTGCAGCTGACAGACAGCTGATTTTGACAGCTCCAAGCTGTCTGACGGCTGTGCAGGAGCAACATTTTGCTACCGATGAACCCAGCAAAAGGGGGAAGATTTTCTTCTTCTTTGCTGGGTTGGGGCAGGGGAAAAGCTTCCCATTTGTGAGACCAATTTATGTGCTTTTGCACAACTTAAGGGAACAAATACTAAAATATTAAATGGCCATATGGCTTTGTCCTTGCTAGATACTAGAGATGGGCACGACTCAGCGAAATTTTCGTTTTCGTTTTTGGTTTTCGGTTTCGTTATGCAACGAAAACAAAAACGAAAATTTTCCAGAAAAATAAAATGAAAACGAAAACGAAACAAAAATTTTGCCGTGTTTTTCTTTTTCATTACGGCAGACACATTGCATTGAAAAGAATGCTAACGAAAACGAAAAAAGTTTCATTTTCATTTTGTTTTTTCATTTCATTTCGTAACGAAAACGAAAACAAAAAATACGCAACCCCCCGAAAAATGAAAACGAACCGAAATGGACCCTTCAACGAAAAACGAAAAACGAAAAATTATTTTTTTGAGTCGTGCCCATCTCTACTAGATACATTTTACATGAACTGTGCAAACTAACAAAAAAAGCAACTAATTCAAGTATTGCTTTTACAATGAAGGTAGAAACTCTTCTAATGGTTGGTATATCCTTGCTAGGGTCTCTCTTGGCCTGGCTTGACCATAAACAATGTATTGACAAGATCTCACTATGCTCAATGAACATAATCCGGATGATCTTCAGTTGACAGGCTGGCATCAGCCAGAACTTTGCCACTTCTCTCAGTTTTCTCCGGTTGTTCCTCAGCCCATTTTAATCCCCCTTGGCCCCTGCACATCAGCTACAGATTGGGTATCAGTGCTCAAGTTCTATTTTCATGGGTCTACTAGTCCCCAATCCCGAAAGTGACACTAGATGAATTCTGCTAACAGGGCATAACTACAAACTCATGTCTTTGTCCAAGCTGACTTTCTACTGACTGTTAGTACTTTGGTCAACAACTTCACCAAACCCTTCTTTATTCAGACACTCTTTCAAAATATCTGCTATCAACAATCAGCTTTGCAGGGCCAACAACTCAACAAGACTCTCTGATCTATGGCACCCCCTGTGTTGCAGCAACTGCTGGTACTATCCTCATTAAATCAAACAGATCTACCTAAATCTCTCCATGAAAAATTAATTGCAGAGATTTATGAGGAACAAATCACATATCATTAACCTGATTGCCCCAAGCTCAAATTGCTAGGTTGATGATGGGTTCTATCCATATTGGCAAAGAGCCATTGCTATCTGAACTTTAAGTAAACAAATAGTAATAAAGGTCAGTGTATTGGATAGAGGTGCCCAATGGGGCATCTGAGAGATTTGTGTTAAGCTCTGTTTTATTGAACACTTATATTGAACACTTATGTAAGCCCAGGTGATGGCCGTTTCCAGGACTGCCTTTTTTTTTTCATCTCCGGCAGATTGCCCCATGCCTGGACAAGATGTCCCTGAGAACAGTTGTGCAGGCACTCGTGATCTCAAGGATAGATTATTGCTACACTCTCTATGTGGGGTTACCCTTGACTCTTATTTGGAGGCTTCAGCGGGTTCAAAATGCAGCAGCCAGACTGGTGGTGGGTGCAGGCAGATATGACCGCATCACCCTAGTCGTGGCTTGCCTGCATTGGTTGCTCATTGCATCCTAAATAAGATTCAAGGTACTGATTTTGATTTACATAACCCTCCATGGCTTGGACCTGAATACCTCACAGAGTGGATTTTCCAAAGATCAGCTGAGGTCCAACCCACCAGAACATTGCAGGCCTTCTCACTTTGGGTGGCCACACACAGGGAGGCTAGGAAATTACTTGAAACAGAGCCTTCTCTGTGGCTGGTCCCTCACTCTGGAACCATCTGCCAAGTGAGGTGCACCTAGCGCAGTCCCAGCCTGCCTTCAAACAAGCACCTAAGACCTTGCCTTTTAGAAAGGCATTTAGTTTTTTGTTATTTTTCTACCATCTTGCCAAGGACTTATTTTTATTTTTATTTGTTTTACTATGTGTTTGATTTGTTTTCTTTGTTCCTCTATTGTTGTTAACTGCCCGGAGTTTCTTTGGGAAGACAGATAGTATATAAATAAATAAATAAATAAATGACCTGGAATGAGCGATAAAGATCAAGTTAATGAAATTTGCAGATGACGTTGCATGAGGAAATATTGCAAATCCTGGTAAGGACAGATTAATGATGCAAATGCTTTTCTGTTCTAAGTTCAGACTTAAGACAAATACTTTAATGTGAAATCTCTCTATTTCAGAGGTGTACAACCACAATTATTTGAACTGGTATATAGAACACAATTATTGGAAAAGGAGTCAGTACAGCAAATTTTGCACAGGGATACTCTTTAAGGGTGGAAAGGGATGAAGGGTAGCAAATAAAGGGTTGAATGAACTATCAGCTTGCTGTGAAATTGCCTGGGATGTCCTGTATGATTAAGGGTTCCTATAAAAATTACTGCTTAAAAGATGGAAGGTACTTGCTGCTACACACACCAAGTCCCTGGTAGCCCACTATCCAAACAACTAGGGGATTTAGGTTGCATTTTTTCAGTCAAAACATTTATCGACTACACGTCCCAGCATTGTAATGCTAGCTGGTGAGTTCTGAGACCTGGCATCAAAACAATTAACTTCTTCCTCTGATATGGAGCCGTGATCAAATATGAACTAAGACACCCATCTTGTACATCACGAGCATTTATGTCACGGGTTCTTTGTCTCTGTAGAGATTTTTGGTCATCCAGATGAGGTTGTCTGGATGTTGAGTCATGGCAACTGGACTTCTTTTCTTGTGAAACATTTCACTACTCATCTAAGTAACTTCATCACTCTAAGAAAAGTTGGTTGCAAGGCCTCCAATATATAGTTCACCTTGCTTTCATGCCACCCTGGTCTGAACAGGCTTGTTCAGTGGACAGCAGCCTGAATAGCCTGATTAGATGAACAATGATCTGGATGCATGAAAGGCCCACCTATTCACCCTTCTCAATGCCCATTAAGCATAGATCGTTAGCCTTGGCCTTCCTAGTCGAGGTGTGAAGTGCTTCTGACTTGCCTGGGGATCAATGAAAGGGCAGCAAGATAAGTGGCAGAAAGATTGTACCTAACTCCCCCACCTCTGTTGAAAATGGGATTCTCAATACACAAATGAATGGATTGCTAAGATATGAAGAAGGAGTGGATCTGTCCCATTCGGTTCTGCTCAGCTTCCCATTTTCCAACAATTAGGTTCTTTCATTTTTCTACACCAGTTGGTGGTTTAGGGTGATACAAAATTACATGCAGTTTCATGCATGTTTCTCTGGATGTACTGTATTTTAACGTGTTTGCATATTTGTATAAACACATATTTATATATTCATATATGAGACTGATTTTTCCTAATACATACCTTTCCCAAGCAGTTTTCCTGAAATATGTCCAGTGGTTCGCAATCTTAGATCCCTAGATATTCCTAGACTAAAACTCCTGGAAGCCTTCACCACTAGCTGTGCTGGCCACGATTTCTGGGCGTTGTAGTCCAAGAACACCTGAGGACTAGAGATGGGCAGAAAATGATTTATGCTGCTTTGTGGAAATTCCCCTGTGAGATACCACCGGTATGGTCTGATCCCTCCTACCCCCTCTTGGCTGGCTGGCCCACTCACAAAACCCTCTTGTCTGAGTGGTTGGCTGCCAGAGGAGGCAGAGAAGGGCAGACCAGGCTCCTGCCCAGATTGGAGTGCAGTCAAAGAAGGAGGACCCCCAGTGGCATGCAACAGATTGTGAGTGGGCCAGCTGCCTGGGGAGTGTGGGAAGGGAATGTGCAGCACCTATGATGCTGTGCAGGGGAATTCGTACAAGGGCATGAATCAATTCATGCCCATCTCGACTGAGGACCCAAAGTCGGGAACCACTGCTTATCCCAAATGTATAAGCTTCTCTGTTGTAGAATTCCAAGCTCATCACAACGACCAGTGTCCTATTTGACACACAGTTGTATAAACTAGCCCCCAGGCACCGTGGCCAGAGGGTTGATTCTAGGAGCATAAGTCTGGTCCTTTGAGCTATGCTTTTAGTGTCACTCCTTCCCAGAGTGAATACTTCCTATCACATGTCCAGAGAAGGCCTTCTTTAAAGCTGGTCAATGTTGTTTTCCTTCTCATAACCGTTAGAAGGACTCATTTCTCTGCAATTAAACTTCAGCACTTCTCCCTCACTACAGAATGCAAGTCAGTGGGTGCCTCCTATGGGAGAAAGAAGTCAATTTATTCCCCTGAGAGTCGGTGTGGTTGAGTGGATAGAAAGGGGCTGAAAGAAACCTTTGTCACCTCTTTTGGTTCCAGCTTTGAAGCAGACACCTCTGTCCTATCATGTCCCAAACAGATTATCCATATTACACAAGCTTATCCTGTGTGAGCCACCAGGAAAATAGAACGAGGTGTGCTTTGCCAAAAATGCCTGCTGGCAATGGAATAGGTTGAATAGAAAGGAATCCAGATGGCTCAGTCAAGTAATAACTCCTGGCTGTTGCATAGATCAGAAGAACAGCCCGCACATAAGACATTTTATTTCCACGTTGTGCTCATATTTAAGCAAACAAATCCTTTTAACTACAGTATGTTAGCATTCACTGTGGGAATATTCATTTTCTCTCTCCTGCCCCCATTACCATATGGCTTTTTTGCGCAGAAAATCCAGAATGCCAACCACCCCACCTTCTGATCACCAATGTCAGATGGGCTATTGTGAAGGATACTATCATTCTAAGCCCTCTTTGAGTCTTTAGATTCCTTTGAGGAAAGCTGGATGGCCCCATGCTTGGAGATCTGCTTAGAGAACAAGCTCACCCAATCATTAGGCAGTGTGAGGTGATCACCTCTCGTAACATGCCAGATATATGAAGAGACTAAGTACACTGGCTTTTAGGAGCACAGCAGCTCAAACTTATTTAAAAAAACCCTGCTCTGTCTTAGAATGGAACACTTTCTATATAACCCCATGAAGCCTCTTAAACATAACATCACTTAAGCTCTAAATATAAGGGCTTCATTGGCTGAAATCCAGTAGTATATCACAAGTACAGCAGGTTCATGGAATGAGTTAGACATACATAAGTGTTGATTTTGTTGCAGATTTTATAAATTCCTCTAGTTGTGCAGCAGAGGTGCAGGGATTTACAGATCAGAACATCTTCAGGTTCGCCACAGACCACCTTTTCCTCTCTTTAAGCTGGCACTTAGATTCTTGATAACTCACTCTGAGGTATTGGTAAGAGAAAGAGTAAAAAGTTTTCATTACTTACAACTGACTTGAGAAGAAACAGCCTCAACAGAGTACTAACTTCTAACAGATTAGAGAGAGTGGGGGGGGGAACAGAGCAGAGAAGCAGGGCTCTCTTTGAATCAAAGGCAGGGGGGCTACTGCTGGATAGACTGACAATCACCCAAGCCAAGAAAGATCCCTCCCAGCTACTAAAGGTAGCATGCAAGGCTGTAAAGACACCAAGAGATTCGCCAAATCCTCAACAGGCCTGCTGTAGCCAGTATATTCAAACTGGAGAGGATGGAGATTTTTCATGCCATGGATTGAATTGGGGGGGTGGGGGTGGCCTCACATAGAAGAAG
Organism: Phrynocephalus versicolor; assembly: GCA_023846285.1. NCBI lineage: Eukaryota > Metazoa > Chordata > Lepidosauria > Squamata > Agamidae > Phrynocephalus > Phrynocephalus versicolor. Next base: position 21,139,858 of record JAHTLZ010003526.1, on the reverse strand, counting down.
ATTTTGTGCATACATCTTAAGGTAGTGTTGTGGTAGTGGGTCTATATCCACAAAAAAGTGAGAAGATTAGAAGTAGAAACTACAGAGATACAACATTATTATCCCTTCCTCCCCTATGAATAGGTTTGGGGGAAATTCCTCGCTCAGAGTCTCTTGCATTTGCAGTGACAGAGCAGTGGATTTAATTTCATTCTTTAAGCCAATAAAGAAATGCTGGATAAAAACCAAGTTGGCTTATCAATGTACCCAATCTCCTTCCTAGGTGAAACCATGGAAATGTGACAATTACATGCTTCTAGAAGCATTCACCCACTATACAAAGGTAAGATGTGGAAGCTTTTTGTGAAAGGTTGTGTTAAAACCCTAGGTAGGGGCATGAATTATTACATAGTAGCTACAAGTGTGACCACCAGGTTTTCCTCCTGTGTTCCATGCCAAAGGAGAGCCACTGAGAATGGTTTACTAATTATTCCTCTTGCTAAAACCCACTATAGCTTTCTCAATTCTCAGTCAATACTTGAACGCCCTTCTGTTATAGAGAACAGTTTCATCAATATTTTACTTTATTTTTTAATAATTTAAGTTTTATTACAAAACCAGATGGAGACCTACAGCACACTTCTCCCTCAAGAGACTAGAGCAGCAAATGGAAGACAAGTGAGTTTAAGAGGCTAATAATTCTCATTTTCCTGTCTGTCTGCATACATAGCTCTGTTTCTGAACTGCCCTGGTGCCTTGCTGCCCGGAATCCGGAGTGGATGCAGTTGCTCCCCTGCCTTCATCATGCAGCACACAGTAGGGGAGATTACCAACAATGATGGTTAGATCATGACACCTAAAAGTTGGACCTTTCAAAGAGTCCTTTGGATATTAGGCTACTGCATTAAACTTCAGCACCAGAACCCAACAGTCATGGCAGGGATGTAGGTTTGCTTTTAAGGTGGAGGTTGCACACTGAGATATATCATTAAGCACTGGTTCCCTACCTTTAATATCCCAGGTGTTCTTGGATTTCCACACCCAGAAACCTGGCCAGCACAGCTGGTGTTAAAGAATACTGGGAACTGCAGTGCAAGAACACCTGGGTTACCCAAGATTGGGAACCCCTGTCATAAAAAGTCACTTACTGAGACCAGATGTGGGTTCTACCAAATGTCCACTGAGTGTCGAACAAAGGCCTCATCTACACTGGTCATTTTGAAGTGGACTGATGTGGGCAAAATAATGTCACTTGGACCCAGGTAGAAATGGGATGTGTCATTTGGCATGATCCTCACATCCTTTCTTTTTCTTTTTCTTTTTGGAGCTTAACCAAACAAACCCTGTTTGGATTGGCTCATTCCACTGTGAATTTCTGATATCATGAAGTGGCTTAAGAAGCAAGCCACTTCAGGATACTGGCAAATTGAACACTTCCTCTGTTCCTTGCCGGAGGGGCAGAGGAAGTGGGTTTTTCCTCCAGACTCTGGTAGATCATCACTGATGTGTTGCATCACTTATTAAAAACACCTCCACATTGTCTTCATGGACTGGTTGAGAAACTGCTTCCACTGATTTGGTAGCAGACAATCGATTTTATCAGCCCTTCAGACAAGGTGTTCAAATGAACATCTTCAAGCATTCATGAGGAGATAGTGAGAGTACTCTTTTGTTGTTATATGCTGTCAAGGCACTACTGATTTACAGCAACTTGAACAGGGTTTCTGAAGTTTATGTGATATACAAAAAGTTGTTTGTAAACTGCCCAGAGTCCTCCAGGAAATGGTGCGGTATATAAGTGTAGGAAATATATAAATAAATAAATCTTGCCAAATTGGGGTTTGGATCGAGGTCTCCAAAATCCTTGTCTGATCTATCTGCTATACTGTGCTGACTCTAAGGGAAATACACTTACTGCCCTCTTTCCTCCCATGCTAAGCACCTTTTATGTTGTCCCTCCTCCATAGCTGTTCATTAGGCATTCATGGAAAAGGCACCTACAGGAGAGCAGATGTGATCTATCAAGGCTCCCCGGTGGAGAGGGAACTCAACAAACCAGAGTTCCCATCCCTATGAGGAAGCCCTGTCCATGTGCATCTGTGTATATACAGATACACTGACACAGTATTGTACACATAGCTGCCAAGGGCAGTCCAGAGAGTATGTCAGCATCAGAGGGCTGTGACATCTGGACATAATCCTGCACTCCCATTCAAAAGGTTCTTTTCTAAAGCATAACTTACTAGCAAAAGGCAAACTACTACTAATTCTACTAATACTATTACAAATACTACTAATACTATTACTAATACAGTGGTACCTTGTATAACAGACAGCTTGTATAACAGAAAATTTGTACAACATAAAAAATTCCGGAGATAGGGGAAATTTGCTTAACATAATTGCCTATGGGGAAAATCCGTACAACATAAAAATGGGATTACTCTGCTTTCAATGCATTCCTATGGGAATTTGTATAAAGGAAAATTTGCTTAACATAATTTCATTTGGAACGAATTAATTCCTTTATACAAGGTACCACTGTACTACAAACATGTAAGGGCAATCATGCCAGTAGCAGGAAGTATGTTGCAGGCTGTCTTCATGTACCTGGTCTCCTTCTGACTGCACAACTGATTGTGTAAGCAGGTGCACCGCCAAACCCATAAAGGAGAGCCATGGGAAAGGATGACCCACTTGTTCAGTTTTACATGTTCAGTTTTCTGCAACAGGATTCTGGCCTATAATCCTTTATCTTTGTCTTCTATACATTCTGAGTGAATTTCATCAAATTTTAAATGCATGAAGCATGAAAAGAACCAAAATTAACATGCCTGCAACTTTATACAGTCTTCATGAGTCGCTTCATTGTCTTTAATTCCTCTTCTTTAGTATCTGTATGTGTACAGTTTTTAGCTTTCAATATTATCTGTTAAAAAAGTAAGCTGCCTTGGGAAACATTCATAAGGTGAGAGGGGAGGATTTTTTTTCAATAAAGAAATTAAAGAAATTCTATATCTTGGGATTATTTTCTGCTTTGTGCCCGTGGAATGTTCCGCCTTGGGAAAGAAACATTCTGAAATAAGAAAAAGCACCTTGATCTTTCTATTTCAAGAAGTTGAGGAGGTACTCATGCTTGATCCAGTTTCTCTAATGGTTAGTGAAGAGTCTATTAATGTTCAGTAATTGAAATCACTGTTCAATTTAAACTTGATAATGTAGTCATTTCCTGAATCCCTGAAGAATTCTGCCATTTGCCAAGAGGTTTTCACAGAACTGAAGGACACGCATCCAAATTCCCACGCCACTCATGTTTATCCAGTGTTTGCCATACGCAAAACATATTTTCTAGGTTAATTTAAAAAACAACAAGCAAATATCCAGCAACACTCTCAGCAGCAAGTCTAGCATTGAGTCATTGTCATGGAATATACCTTAATAAAGGCTGGATGGTACTTAGCCTTGGATGTAGTCCATGCAAGCATTCAGACTTTGAAGTGTTTTATGCCTGCATCTTTCCTCAACGCATTTTACAGTAAATCTTTCAGCACTGTTTTCATAAATGTAAAGAAGAAAATGATTGTCTTGTGAGTTAGTATGGGACTAAAATGTATACACAGCTTCATCCTTGATGGTTGTTCTTGTTCTAGTGTGCCATCAACTAAAGCAGTGTTGTTAGGAACCACCTCCAACATATGGAGGATATACGAATAAGTGATTTCCAAAAGGTCCTGTCCTCAGCAGACCTGCTCAACTTTCGCAAACTATGGATTCTTTTCGGGAATCAATCACGCACATATTTGGTCTTCCTCTGTTCCTGCTACCTTCACCCATTCCCTGCATTATGGTGTTTCCCAGAGAAGTCTGCCTTCTCGTGATGTATCTAAAGTAAGGAACACAATTGATAATGTCATATTTTTTTGCTGCTTACCTTCCTGCATTGATGGCTATTGATTAATTACAACATCTATTTTTCTTTGTTGAGGTATATGATTTTTGTTGTATGACATATTTCTTGTGTTCCTATGATGTTGTAAACCTCCCAGAGAAGCAATTTCCACTAGATGGGTGGCATAAAAATAATTTGTTTGTTTGTTTGTTTGTTTGTTTGTTTGTTTGTTTGTTTGTTTGTTTGTTTGTTTGTTTGTTTGTTTGTTTGT
>JAHTLZ010003526.1:21115507-21135709 GCA_023846285.1 Phrynocephalus versicolor | reverse complement strand
TGTTTGTTTGTTTGTTTGTTTGTTTGTTTGTTTGTTTGTTTGTTTGTACATACTGCCCATCTGGCCAAAGGCCACTCTGAGTGGTTCACACAACTGAAAAAAACAGCATGACGAAAATACAATGTACAGAAGAAAGAACAAAAATAATAAAATGCAAATAAATACAACCAAAACGAAAACATGTTAACATAAAACAAAGAGAACTTTTAAAATATTTAAGATGACAAACTTAATCAAGTAGCTGAGTTTGTGGGTATAACATTACAATGAAAACACAGCCATTAAACTCATGGCATGAAGCAAAAGGCCACATTAGAACTATGTGGGCATTTCCATACTTAGCTAGGAGAATGAATGATAAGGCAGTGAGGTCAAAACCTTTAAACTGATCCCCTGCCATTGCACCTAATGCATTAGTTCACCCATCCCATCAGCTGCATGTAGAGTATACATCTAAAAAGGGTATCTACATCACTCCAAACTACATCTAAAAAGGGGAGATGCATGTGCATTCTGGCCTAATCAGAACCCGTTACCATCAGGATTGAAGTCAGAACATGGAAACATTGTGTTTTATGAATTTATGCTCCCAGAATCTCCCAGACAACATACCCTCTGCTGAGTACTAACCTGGCTGAGATGCAGAAAGATCACATGTGGGTACATAATCCATCTTCCTCCCAACCTACATACATTCCCGTCAGCTAAATCCTTGTGACGATATAAAATATGCACATAGAACTATTTATGTGACTGTGCTTTTTCCGGTCTCTAATTGCACTCAGACAACATACTACCCACCAGTGCCACCACCAGACATGGTTACTGTATGTAGATCTATCAGTTCAACAGCGCTATAGTTTGCAATTGCTAATTGCTGCAGATCAATGGTTCTTCACAGCATAGCGGGTTCAAAAGGAAATCACCCTAATCAGAAAATAGTATTTTAAATTCTTATTAGCATTTCCATTTAAAAAGAGGGAGAAGCTAGAAATTTCCCCAAAAACTCTATTATACAAACTCTACACACTGCTTAATTTTTTAATTTGCTCCTAGACAAAGCAGAATTTCCATTACAAATATTATTTTGGATATAACTTCCCAAATTTTCCATCTATCTTGATGATAGTTAGATGATAATAATGGAAAATGTATTGTATTAGGTAGAATAGTTATGTCTACAAGTGTTCATATGTATATTTTGGGGATGGGCATGAAATGAAAAAAAAATAATGTTTCATTTTGTTTGATTTGAGTTCACCCTTGTTTTGTTTTGTTTCGTTTCTTACAACTTTTTTTAAAAAAATCATATAAAATGTAATGCAATGAAATGAAATGGCTCATCCCGGTCCTAGAGACACCAGATTTGGTACCTGGGACTCCAGGAGCTGTTATCACCTGGACCCCTTTAAAACTGGCCCAGTTGCACCAGGGGGACCCCCTTGTACCAATTAGATCCAGACACTGACAGCTCGTCAGGAGCCTGAAAATGATGGAATGAAATGGTTCATTTCAATGGAAAAATGGCCATTTTGTTTCATCTATAATGAAATGCTGTTTTCTCATTACGTTTCATTTCATTTTGTTTTGTTACATAATGAAACAATGAAACAGCATTTCATTTTTTGTTTCCTGCCCATCCCTAGTATATTTGATTGGTTTCTTAAAATGGAGGCTAGTATCTAATACTGAGTCACTGTGAGACAGATTTACAGTTTTTTCTACTTACTGCCAGTAGAGATGGGCACGACTTAGCGGTATTTTCGTTTTCGTTTTCGTTTTTCGTTTCCGTTACGTAACGAAACGAAAAACGAAAAACGGCTCAGAACTGGAACGGAAACGGAAATGAAACGACTAATTTCGAGCCAATTTTCGTTTTTCGTTACTGGAAAAACACATAATGGAGCTAAATGGGAAGAAACGAAAAAATTTTCGTTTTCGTTTTTGTTTTTTCATTTTTGTTACGTAACGAAACGAAAACGAAAAATTTTGAAATTAGCTCACGAAAACGGAAACGAGCCGAAACGGACCCCTAGCCGAAAACGGAAACGGAAACGAACAATTTTTCTGAGTCGTGCCCATCTCTAACTGCCAGTATGCAGAATAAGATATAATGCATGGTGATGCAATTTAGATGCAACAGCATGATGTAACCAGATTTGTGATTGGTTAACATGAGTATAAAAGGACATCAGAAATCAGTAGTTCTGGGGCCTTTGGTAAGAAGGTACCCATGTTGTCATACTCTCTGTCTGTACAATGTTATGCTGATAGACTGTCTTTCTATTGCTCTGTGCCTGGATGCTGAAATTCTATGATGCCTGTATGTAATATAGCTATTTTTAAGAAACTCTGGCTGGTTCATGTGGATTTTGTCTCCCTAAAGTCTTAGCTTCTGCTGGCAGAATAAATTGCTAAACTCTGTCAGTTACGTGAGGTGGAGGGATTTTATTTGGAGAAATAAGTCCAAGCTTTTATAGTAATTAGGTGTAATGCTATAATTGGAAGGTCCAGGTATAATTATAGATATCCCAAGGATAGTAGAGGTAAAGAAAGAGATCAACGAATCTTGGGGTTGAAAATGGTGTTATTGACTTCCTGGATTGAACTACTTGTGAAAAATAGGTTTCATGTAACAATCCATGCCCTTCTTCATTTGGGGCAAGGTGACTTAGGCAGATCTGTTACTTTCTTCTTCTAGAAGCAAAGCAAGGAGAGACAATGACAGTCATACCCTATAAACCTACCACTGAACCAAAAACCACTAAGGGCTTTGGGTTGGTCATTCTCTCCCAGGCTGCCTGACCTGAGAGAGTTGTTACAAGGAATATGATGGGGAGAAGAAAACTGTGTACTCTGTTTTGAACTTATTAAAACAAATGTAGGATATAAATATAACCAACAAACAAAGGACTAGACGCAGCGCTCTAAAAAATATATGTACTTTGGAACCACTGCTCTTATATTTGAGAAAAAGAGGTTCAAACTGTTCTGTCGGCCGTGTCCCTGAGTTGTTTGTCTCCACTGACTTCTGTTCAAGGTAAGAAAAGTGTCACAGCTCAAGAGTACAGACAGCATATGCTGTAAATACCAAAAGTCCTTCAAGGTTCAGCCATTGCTTCTCCAGGTAGGGCTCTGAGAAATTATGAAGCACCGAGGTCAGCCAGTATATGACAGTGCACTGAAACTTTGTGTCCACTTTTAGTATTTATTATTATCTGTTGGGAAGACAGGCAACTAAAAGGCATATGTGTCACTCACAACCTTGTCCCAAGGATAAAACCCAGATAATGGCTCTCCATTCCCTGGCAGTTCATTGGTACCTGTTACATTGTGTTGTGCTCCTTATTGTCCCATTTCCGACCATAATTTCCAAACACTTTGAACCAGAAATAGAAAAATAAATAGAAAGGGGGAACATTGATCACCAAGAATGAAAGAAAATGTGCACCTCTGCCCCTATTGGCCACACACCCGCTTCTTTTCCGGGACATTCCACAGATATCCAAACACTTAAAATAAACAAGGTGAAAAAGAACCCTCATCCCTCACTAATTATGGATTGCTCCTGGTTTTTGTAGCATAGAAAAATGCTGCTTCCTTGCAACTTTCATGGATGTTATACTGGGATAAGATGTGCATTATTAAGATGATGAATCACCTAGCATAGGCATGTCCAAAGACCAGCCTGGGGGCCAAATGTGGCCCAATTTAAAATTTTGAGTGATCCTCAGCCTCTTCTCCCGGCCGGCTCAGCCTGTCACTCATCCCCACCAGCCAGCCCTTCCCTGTGTTGGCTAGAGACATCAGCTTGCAGTTTTATGGTTTGCCTGCCCTCCCTGCCTCTGTCCATCCCGTCAGCCACCTGCCCTGCCTACCCACTCCTGGCTCTGTTGCTGCAGCGTCTTCCCCACCTCCTTGTGAGGGAGGGCAAAATATGCAAACACTGGTGCATCTTGGGTGTGCGTGGGCCGATTCCTGAGCCATGCAACAGCCACCAAGCCCTTGGGCACCTTGAAACTGGAACATTTGCAGCTGTTGCAGATGCGCACAGACCACAACCTTCCCCCCCCCATTAATGCTGAATGACTGGCCCCCACACATTTTCACCTGACCAAATCTGTCCCTCCTTGCAAAAAGTTTGGACACCCCTGACCTAGCAGTAGGACTCTCATCAGTTTTACCCCGCTGTTTGTTTTCTGTAGAATTAAAAACAGACACAGGCTTTTTCACCCACCCTTACTAACAAAGCTGAGCTAGACAGACCTAATGTCTGACTCTATATAAAGAGTTCCCTCTGTTTCTGTAGCTTTTAAAACCTCTCTCTGTAGGCAGGATTATAATCCTAGTGAAAAAGTGCCACCTTCTCATGCTGGTGTTGTATATGGCCATGTACATTTTCCAAACACAAAAGTATTCTCTGCCCCAAAGAGCATGCAGTCTAATACAAGCTTAACCTGCTACAGTAAAGCTGAGGGAGAAAATCTCCAAGGCAACAGAAATCCTCAGCTTAAAGAACACAGTGAGTGAGTGTTGCTGGGATCTATTTATAGAGATGTGTAGGAAAAACAATTAAGGAGACAGACAGTAGATTAATGGGGAACAGCTTAGTTGTACAGTTTCTGAAATCCAGCAGTGGAGAAAATGAAATGATGAGAAAACAGGGATGCACCTCACTTGTGCTGGGGGGCGGGAATCTTTTGCATTTTTTTTAGTCTAAATACATTTTCCCTGCAATTTTAAAACTTCCATTCAAATCATTGTTGATTTTGCATAAGTACCTGCACCAAGGAAAGAAAATCCAGATCTTCTGGCCCTCTTCATTACTCATTAAATTAGTCCTCCTAGTACATGTGCCTATATAAATAAGTGTCATGGTACTTATGGGGGTGGAGTAAATGTCCACCCACTGACAAGTGCCACAGGCCAGATTCTACATTACAGATGGCCCCTTATTGCAAGATGAAATCTGTTAGAGATGAAATTCAGGTAACGTTTTGTGAGTGACCAATCACACCAATCAAAGATAGCCTGGGTTGAGAAGACAAATAACAAAACAAAGCAAGCAAAATCATTTGGAAGGCTGATGAGGTTGGGGCTATCGTTGTAGAATGTCTTTCACCACTTGAGGAATTTCTTATTTTAATGATGGGTTACCTGTAAAACACAGTTTGTCCCTATATCTACTAGCAAAGTGGTGACTAACTTTGAGTTCCAAATGTTACTGGAATTTAAAAAGAAGAAGAAGTCTTCACCACTAGCTATGCTGGCCAGGATTTCTGCGAAATGTCATCCAAGAACATCGGGGGACCCAAAGGTGGGAACCAATGTACTAGGAGACCAGAAACAGGCATCGTGCCTCCTTAAGAGGGGCTGGACTCAATTATCCATTGGGTCTGCAGTTCAAAGAATTTATTATCATCAAATTATCACACAGCAGACAAGATAACTTTCCAAGCATTTAGGACTACGTGATGTATCGGTGAATTCTGCGAGCAGATCCCAGTAAGGTGGCTTTCTGCAGCTGACTGATGGTGACTTTGTCAACTCCAATTTCTTCTAAATTCCTGCTTAGCTCTTTAGGCACTGTACCCAGCGTGCTGATTACCACTGGGACCACCTGTACCGGTTTAAGCCAGAGTCTCTGAAGTTTAGTTTTCAGATCCTGATATCGGGTAATTTTTTTCAAGATGTTTCTCGGTGACTCTACTATCACCTGGTGTAGCAATATCTATTATTATTATTATTATTATTATTATTATTATTATTATTATTATTATTATTATTATTATTAAATAGATAATAATAATAGATAATAATTAATTTATTTATTAGTTAGTTAGTTAATTATACCATGCAGTCTATGAGCTACATGTGGACCCTAAAGGCCTAATAACACAGTTTCTTGGAATAAATTCCTCAAAGAGCCCCTTGTGTCCACCAGCACATGTGCAAAAGATTTCATCATGTTTTGTGGAGGGGTGGCCCTACCCTACACCACAGTTTTTCATTTTGAAAATAATTATTTTTGAGGGGATATAGACATCACAAGGGTGCTTTTATTTTTTTTAAAAAAGGCTGTTTTTCTTTAAAACAATATGGGTAATGTTTTATAGGAGCAGGAACGACATATACAGATTCAGGCATATGTGAGTTGAGCCCCAAGACTTGGGGAAATCACCTACTGATAAAGGAGAGCATCTCATTCATTTATTGTTTGGAAATGCTGTGAATTCTGTTGTTTAGATGTGTCCAACCTGGTGTTCTCTGGACATATTGGACTATGATGCCCATGATCCCTGACTATGTTGAGGATTGGATGGGTTTATAAGAATACTAGCTGAAAATATTCCAAAGTCACCAAGTTGTTTAGTCTTGGCCTCCCTCTTGTAAGGTCATGATTTATATTAATTCACCTTAGGCTGCAGAAATATCTCCTGTCAGGACACCAGAGGCAGACCACCTTCTTCCCTTTCTTCTGACTTCCTTCTTGCCTCAGACAGACATTTCCTAATATAGAAAATATTGCCCTAGCCATATGCATGGAATTATTTACTGCATAATTTTCTTGACATCATAGACAGCTGTCTTGCTTTCACTTTAAACATCATCATAATGAAAAGGGGATTACAGAAATATTAAAATGAAAAATAGAGGAGAAATGCAATATTTATTTGTTAGCCATAAATTCATCAAAATCCAGCAGAGTTGTAAAGACAACAATCAATCAGAATAAAACTCAATGTTTTGTGAAACCTAGTTATAAAATATGTGAGTATGAACAAGGGGAGAGGGTTTGGCACCAAAATGTCGTCAGTAGAGATGGGCATGAAACACATTTTTAATTCATTTTGTTATTCGTTATTCATTTCATTATGGAATGAAACAAGTAATGAACAGACCCATCAAAGAAAAACGAAACCAAACGAAATGGAAATTTCTGTTTTGTTCGCTTTGTTTTTTGTTTTCCCATAGGAATGCATTGAAGCAATGAATTCTTATGGGAAAAAGCTGGTGGTTCCCACTCCCCCAATGCAGGGGAAACTGCAGGCTCCCCCCCCCCACTGAAGCCACCACTGATCAGCTGTACAGGGCTTTGGCAGGGGGAAAAGTTTTAAAAGCCTGTCCTCCCCCCCCCCCCAGGAAAAAAAAACACACCAATCCAGCCCATGGGCCAGCTGGTCAGCACAATAAGAATTTTTTTTTAAAGAAAATCCAAACCGACCCAGTCCATGGGCCAGCTGGTTGGCTGATAAGAAAAAAAAATACACCAACCCAGCCCACACAATAAGAAAATAAAATAAAATAAAATAAAAAATGTGCTGACCCGGCCCACGGGCCAGCTGGTCGGCATGAATTTCAAAAATAAGCAAATTACAAAGCACAAAAAATGAAACAAACAAAAATGATTTTTTGAAAAAAATGTTTCATTTTTTACAACCCCAAAACAATAAAAACTGAAAAACGAAATGAAACACCATTTGGGTGTTTTGTGCCCATCTCTAGTCATCAGAGCTGGCATGGGGTACATTTCTTGATGAAGAAATTCCAGGTATAAAGTGGTATGACTGAGAAACTTACCTCCTCAGTCAAAAGTGCCTAACATCAGGTGAAGTCACACAAAATAAAAATTACACATATTTTCACATTTTCTTGCTCTTATCACAGAAATGGGGGGGCAGGTTGACAGATGCTGGAATCTAGCATCTCTGTAGTAATGCTGCAATAAATGTCGTATCATGTTTTTTGTAGGCTGATGAGGTTGATCTAGAGTATATCTGTACAATATACATCATGGTTTCATAATCTACTAACTGCCATGGCTTCACCTTGTGAGATCATGTGATTTCCAGGTTTATGGGGACACTTAGAAGTCTCTATTAAAGAGTTGCTGAAAACATGACGTGAATTCCTCAAGCAGTTAGAGCAGTTTGAGCAGTTAAAGTGGTATCAAACTGCTGTTGTTAACTGTGCAGTGTAGATACATCTCCATTTTTTGAGTTTCTGTCTTTGCAAAAGCTGTCAACAGAAGTCACCTGCATATCTAGATGCAACCACTGTGATTAATAGAAAAGACATATAGAGTAGAGGGGCTTATTCTGTGGTAAACTCTGGCATCTCTCCTTTTGACATTCTGCATTGGCAATGAGCATATTTTGAGACAGCATGAGAACTACTGCATCAAAGCCAGCCTATTCTTCATGTACGGTGGCTCACAAGGGACTCAAAGCTTTTTGCATTTGCTACAAACAGTAGAGTTGTTAAATACCTGGAAGACAGACTCCATGGCTAATAGGCTTTGTTCAGCTTAATGGGTCACCAGTTCTGTTCTCAGAAGTAATAACATGCTTAGCTGTTTGGAAAAATAAATCAACAGGAGACGTTATCTGCCTGATGCCAAGGCAAAGGTGCCTCTGCATAAATGCCAAGGACAGAATTTTAAATGTGTCATCTCTCCACCCCTGTTCCCAGTTTCCTAATTTATTACCCGTTTTCATCTCAGTACTATCTCAAGAGGCTCCGACACTCATCTTCCTGAGTCTTCCCCCTGTACCATCCAGTCTGACAGTGTAATTTACTGTGCTGGTCTCACAGATCTCTCCAGAGCCTGAGAAAAAGCAGATAAGTGAGCCTGACGGAGTGGATGTGAAAAACCTTGTGGAAGCAGCAGTTTTGGTATAAGCACCACTTTTTGGACTACAGCTACCAGAATTGCCTTCTACTGGGTGAAGATTCTAGGGCCTATAATCTTAAAAAAGGTATTTTCCAAAAGAGTGGCAACAACATTTTTCCCTGTTTTTAATGGTCTTCAGTCAAACCTTGGCTAGCATTCACCCACTGTGTTCCCCTACCTCAGTATTGGTTCTGTGAACAGATGCTGGCATTTGTAGCCCTGAAGGTTTAAAGAGAAGCAAGAGGCATCTGAATAGAATAAAGATATTCTTTAAAATACAAGTATCATATGCATAGAAGCTAGTTCTCTTTATTTTCTGATTTCTAATTCTGGGTATTTTTCCCATTTCCAAGCAATTACCGGCTGCTCCCTACCCCTGCCAACATGGAAATAAGTGACTAGCATGCAATGTCTACAGAATCAAGCACAGAAAGCAGGGAAAGCAAAGGAGCAGGGAGCAAAAACTATCCTTGTATCACAAATGGACCCATTGCATTCATAATATAAACAAACATATGTGTGCTTCTTCCCCATAAACATCACTGTCAACAGAAAGAAAGAAAGCATCAGGCTTCTAACCCTGGGTTCTAACTTCACTGTTTTGGGCTATAGTAACTCCAATCTATTGTGGGGATTAAGAACCCGACCTGACCCATGATAATTGAAAATCCGTGATATGCAGATACAGGTCGGGCCAGGCATGGGGGTGGTAGCGCACAATGTTTAAAATGTCTTTAAGCAATGGAGTTAAGTGCTTAGCTCTTTTGCTTAAAGACATGGGGGAGCAGCGTGCGATGTTTAAAATGTCTTTAAGCAAAGGAGCAAAGTGCTTGGCTCCATTTTAAACATCATGTACCGCTTCTTTCCCCCCCCCCCCAGGGTGTGGGGGAGCAGCGTGCAATGCCGCCATGGAAACAAGCCCCGGACTTCAGCTGATTGGTGCTGGGGTGGGGGAGAAAAACCTACAGTGGTCCCATGCCCTTTTGTGGTTCATATGGTATATGAACCACAAAAGTGCTGGGGACCACTGTAGTTCCCTCTCCTCCTGAATAGGATTAATACAGTGCAGCTGTGTTGCTCTTAAATTAAGAGAATGCCGAGAGCTTTAGCAGGGAAGGTGTAGACTCTATCTTAGGAAGGACATGTACTGGGTTTCACAGGAGTCTGTTTGAGAGGAGGCAGTCCTAGTAGTACCAGAGTGCTCATATTGTCAAAGAAAAGCTCAGCTTTTACTGTATTTAAACATTCAACAGCAGGCTCAAACCAGAGGAAACATCTCTGTTCATTGTAGATTGCCTGCCCACCAGTGATTTTTCAAATCCAGTGCTTTCCCTGGATCCCTTTTGCAATCTCCTAGGCATTTTTCAAACTCTGTGCTGTAGGTCTCTAACATATTATTCAAGGTCACTGATGGTGCTGACAAAGCCACAATGCAAAAGGCACTTCTATTTTTATTTATTTTTAATCTTGCAAAAATACTTTGAAAAGTGTCAAAACGAGTCTCCAATATATATCAGAGATTTAAGTCTCGCCTTTCTTGTCCCAAGTTAGACTTTATCCCCTGTGGTTCCTCTGATTCCATTACTATTATCTTAGGATTTAGCATGCCAGGGAGATCAAACAGTTTCAGTGTAGTAGCTGAGATCCAATATAATGGCAACACAAACCAGAAGACACAAATCTCGAAAAAGCACCCCTTTATGAGTCATTTTTATGAGACCTTTGATCTTAATACTAATATCAAGAGGGGCTTAACTTTTCAAAGGACCTTTTCTCTTCAATTGACTTGGATGATGCATTAGTTCTCTACTATCAGGATGTACTCATTTGCCTCATCTTTGGGCTTTTCCAGGACTGGGCTCATTTGTAGATATTGTATCCAACCCTTTCTATATCCAGCTCTTGCCTCACATGAGGTAGACTGTTGTGTAATGCCTATAAGGCCTATAAAAGCCCAAGCTGCAATGCATCACAGAGGAAGCTTACATCTCGGTCTTGCTTCTGCTGTCACAACTATCCTAAAAGCTGCTGCTGTCACTTCCTCTAAGATATGGGTTCAGATGGTGAGCTCACTCCAAAACAACAATATTGGGGCAAAGGTAAGGCCAGAGATAAACAAGTGATACCCAAGGGGACAATTTCCCTTCCATGAAGGATGTCCCAGGGAGGATTAAGCATGTGGTACATTTTTACAGCACTTTTCTTTCAAAGGTGTTACACATGCCTTTCCTTCTCCTCACTTTATACTCACAAGAAATGCTGTAAGGAAGGTCAAAGTGACTGACTGAAGGTCACTCAGAAACCTTCTTGTCCAAATAGTGCCTTCAACCTGATTTCTCCCAAGCCCCAGAGTTGTAAAAGAACCCTAGCGAGACACTGGCCATTCAATGTTGGTGTTACATGATGCAGAGATGCTCTATTTTGTGCAAATTCCATTCATCTCAGAAAGACTGGACTTCATGTGCATTGAAAGAGGAGGAAAGATCATGTCATCTTCTTCTCAATACTAATTTCAGTAACTGGAGTCAATCCAAAATTTTTAGCCATCAATCTAAAACAGTTGCCAAAAGCTGTCAATTTGCTTCCTGCCCCTGAAAGTCCAAAGTCAGTGATTTTGCAAACAGGTCACCTCATTAATTTTTAGGACCTGACTCCTTAAGTTTTCAGCTCCTTCCTTGAGTCCAACTTCTGGAGCAACAATGCAAAGAAACAAGAACTCTATTTATCATCATCATCATAGGCATTGAGAAGGGCTAATTATTTTTTACCAGGACCAGGACATTGGAAGAATGGAACTGACACCTTCTCTCCATCATCCTCACAAAACACACTTCCAATTGCGGGGGGAAAACTCATGAACAAAATATTTTTTTCCGTACAGATATTTCAAGAGGAGCATTCTTGTAAAATTGCTGCAATGAAAGGAAAGCTTAAATCTATCTTTCTTGTCTCTTCTGTGATTCCAGTAAAAGACCTCCTCCCCCACCACAAAGAACCCCCCCCCCAGAGCTCATCTTTTTAAAGAAAAAGATAAATCTAAGATCTTTGCAAGTGAGACATTCAAAGAAATATTTGATTGGCTCCTAATATAATTCAGAATCCACACACCTACTTTTTGAAAACTTCTATGAAGTACCAGAAGTAATGTGCATTCTCTGGATAAAAAAAAATAATGTATCAAGTTCAAGTATGTATTGTAAGTAGGTTTGGGTCAGTCTAAAGATAAACAATTTGTACTCAACCCTCAAAGAAACAAACTATGCTGTTTATCAGGTATTTGTATACATTTCAAAATTGAATTCAACAGTTGGTGTAGGGGTGCAAGATATCTTTTCAGGACTTTCAGACTTTCTCCAGACTGTGGCTGTATCGGAGTTCAAGTCATGCTGGTCACATTGTCCTGTATTGTTTCTAAAGGGTTTAACCTCCAAGAAATATTGGTTCTGTCCAAAGGGATGGGACTAAGTAGGGCTTAGAATAAGATATTTGAATCCAAAAGAGCAGGATAGCTGAAGAGACCTTAGACTGCTTAATTTCTATATGTTTGTGCTGGATAAGTGAATTCATGTACTGTATATGTAAAAGCAAAAGTGTTCTGCTTATATACCTTCAAGCTCTCTCTAGGCGGTTTACAATTTAACTATGCAGGCTACACATTGCGTGCACACACACACACGCACACACCAGCAAGCTGGGTACTCATCTTACCAAGCTCAGAAGGATGGAAGGCTGAATCAACCATACGCCAGCTACCTGAGATTGAACCCCAGGTTGTGAGCACAGTGTTAGCCACAGTACAGGCATTTAACCACTGCACCAGGAGGTTCTTTCAAATGCAATTGAACTTATATTTTATTCTAAGGTTTTGAAGATGCTGCATGTGGAGCTGATTCTTCTATGTTATAGGTGCCCAATCCAGTTGAGAAAGATAACTTTGATTTTTGTCTGAATTGCAAACTCAAAGGGTATTTGAACTTTGCAATTTCTGCAAGCAATTTCTGTATTAGTGCTGTTGCTGAGGTCCTGGGTGCACACATCCTAGCAAGCTGTTGTTGTAATTGCTCATGCTGTCTGTTATATAATTGTGAATAAGGGACTCCGTTTGTTGAACTGTGTTTGCAAGATTCTTCAGTGAATATATCTAAGCAAATAGTCCCATCGTACTTACGGGAGGGACTCATTTGTTCTCTTTGAGGCAGTGGAAATCCAAATGAAGTTCAGAATGCGTAAATCACAACCAACCTCTTGTTAAAGTTCTCTTCAAATGGCTGGAGCAGTGTTAAAGCTGACCTGGGTTAGAACATGAGCAATCCATTCTATGCTGCATAATGACAGAAATGAGTCAGATTGAGGCAGAATATCGACACAGCCAGTTATGCTAAGGCAGTGAAACTAAGATCTGACATAGCAGATTTTCCAGTGCTATTAAAGCAATCCCAAGGACCCGATGGCCTTCCAGATAGTGCCATGCTGTTACTTTCATCATCTTTCATCACAGGCCAAGCAAGCTGAAACTAATGGAAACTGGGTTCCAGTAATACCTGGAGGATCACAATTTTCCTTTCTCTGCAAGGAAGGGTAACAAAATACATTCAGAATTTGCATAATGATGACATTTGGACTCCTTTCGTGGGCCATCATGAATTTCTGCATTCAGCACTGAAAAACATATGGACCACCATATGGGTCGGTCAATAATATAAGAAGCTCCCTTACATTGTCAGACCTAGTTCAGTAGTATTGGTGCCATTCCAAGGGTTTCAGGTAGGCATTTGTTGAGGTTTCCTAGAATAATCAAAGGATGAACATTGAAACTTCTGCATTGCAAAGGAAAGTTCCAAACTCCCTCATGAATACCTATAAATAGAGATGGGCACGACTCAAAAAATGGTGTTTTGTTTGTCGTTTGTCATTAAGGGGGTCCGTTTGGGTTCGTTTTCATTTTTTGTGAATTTTTGCAAAAAAATTCTTTTTCGTTTCGTTATGCGACGAAACGAAAAATGAAAATGAAAATCAAAAATTGCTTGTTTCGTTAGCGTTTATTACAGTTCAATGTATTTGTGCAAGGAAAATGAAATGCACGACAAAATTCCTGGGGTCCGTTTTGGTTCGTTTTTGTTTTTCGTGAATTTTTTAAAAAAAATCATTTTTTGTTTTGTTACATAACGAAATGAAAAAATGAAAACAAAAACAAAAAATTGCTCGTTTCGTGCCCATCTCTACCTATAAATATTAGTGTGAGGCGTTGTGTCCCTCCTGCACCTCCAGCTCCATTCCTGTCATAAACGCAGGTCCACTCGTGGAGATTAACTTTGGAGTGTTGGTGCTCCATTTGGGGATTGGCGTAAATTTTAGTAAACTCACTAGGTATAGCCAATTGGGACCAGATTAAAGAAAAGAAATATTACATAGTGGTTGCAGTATTGCTCTGCTGGTGTTGAGAGTCTATGTGCCTCCTTTTTGGTACATGGAGAGGGACGGCTCTTTCTTGGTATCATCATCATTCCATTGAAGTAAAAAGGGGGGGATCCTGGCAGAAATCATCTCGCCAAGAAATTTACATCTAAGAATAATTTCCTGGCAAACCACATCTTTTGTCATGTTTGGACTATCGGTACATGCTTTGAAAAAAACAGTGTTGCCCTCAAAAGCTGCAAAAGCTTACAATTATTTTTTGTCATTTTATTAGTGGCCTATAAAGGTACCACCTACAGCCTAGTCTTGCATTTGTATTTTGTAATGGCCACACGGCTCCCCCCTTTTTTATTTCAAGAAAAACCTGATGGGTAGGGAATGGCTAATTGCACGGGGGTGCTTCTATTAAAAGGCAATAACCCAGTATGATGTTTTCTAACTAGAACATAAGAACATAAGAGCAGCCTTGGTGGAACAGGCCACAACCCATCCAGTCCAGCATTCTATCTCACAGTTTGCTTCAGGGTATTCCCAAGCAGATGTCTTCACCTGCTTACGATTCCCTGCAAATGGCTCTGAGAGAGATCCTGCCTATCTCTCCAACCCGGAGGTTGTCCTTAGCCATCCATAATGATAGCCATGGATACCCTTGTTCTCCATGAACTTGTCTAATCCTTTCTTAAAGCTGTTAAGGCTGAGAGCTGTCACCACTTCTTCTGGCAGAGAGTTCCATAGACCAGTGATCCTCTGGGTGAAAAAGTACTTTCTCTTATTGGTTTGAGATCTAGCAACCAGCAGTTTCATGGAATGCCCCCTAGTTCTAGTGTTTTGCAATAGGGAAAACATTCTACACTCTGTATGATGTTATAAACTTCAGTCAGGTCACCTCTTAGATGCTGTTGTTCAAGAATGAAGAGGCCCAGCTGTTGCAGCCTCAGATGGGAAGGGAGGTGTTCCAGTCCCCTAATCATTCTGGTTGCCCTCTTCTGCACTTTTTCCATTTCCATAATATCTGAAAATATATTGTCGTAGCTGTGATATTAAAATCCCCCTGAGCAAGTCCTAGAATGTTCATATCCAACCTTTGTGTTAGATACAAAACCTCCAGAATCCCATAGCCAGCATGAGCAGTAATCATTCTAGATGTGGGCTTATGGTAAGTGTACTCCCTATTTATTTATTTAACCCATCTGGTAACAGAACCATTCTGGGTGGTTTACAATGACAGCACAAAATAAAAACAAGATGGAAAATAAAAGTATAGAACAATTAAACAAAATAATATGTGTTTAAGCAATAAAATCAGCATGACATCTTGAAATGGCAATATTAAAGCATATATATTTGTTTAGGTGAGTGGAGTAAGTCAAAGATTAACTTGATGGAAGCATCCATCTCGAAGAAGAAGAAGAAGAAGAAGAAGAAGAAGAAGAAGAAGAAGAAGAAGAAGAAGAAGAAGAAGAAGAAGAAGAAGAAGAAAGAAGTTTTACATACTAGCTTTTGATTGCCTGGTGCATTTTCTGACCAGCTAAATTTGGGTTAGCTGCTCTGAGCCACCAAACTGAAAAACATGAAGTCAAGATGATGTTGTTTCATAAGCCAGTTTGGGTGCCTTTAAATATAAACAGTGGGGTAAAAATATTTTACATAAATAAACAATTTATTTATGTAAGATATTCTGTTTTTCTCAGAATAGAGGTATATTGAGGTTTAGTATATTTGTGATAGTTGCACAATTCTTATGTTGGCCATTGTGGTTTGAACTAAGTATGAAGAACGGGTCACACATTATTAAATCAATAAATAAGCAATGCACTTTAAATAATATATGTGCACCTTCATGTCCTACCTTATGGCTTTTGTAACCACACAAATCACTCTAGGCTGACATCCATGATTTAAGACATAACCAAAATAATTCCATGGAAGGACAGCAGCATCATTCATTTTCACTTTTTGTTTATATGGTATAACATCAAAGAGGTCACGAGATAATAAGGTCCCTGTTATATATAACCTAGCTGGCTGCATAGCTCAGTGGTTAATGTATCTGGCTGCAGAACCCAAGGTTAAGAGTTCGATTCCCCACTGTGCCTCCTGTAATTAGAGCCAGCCTGTGTGGACTTGGGCAACCTGCACAATTCCAGGTAGAATATTCTCTGCCTGAAAAACCATAAAAAGGATGACCATAAGTCAGAATGGCAGCACATCACCATCATCATCACCATCATCATGATGAACAACAGCAACATCATCATCATCATCATCATCACCATCATCATGATGAACAGCATCATCATCATCATCATCATCATCATCATCATCATCATCATCATCATCATTAAAGTAGTAGTAGTAGTAGTAGTAGTAGTAGTAGTACCCAGTTCTTTAAAAGTTCTGAATTCAAATCACAAAATTATTTGTGCTCCCTTTCTATTCTTTAAGTTTTCAGAAGGCAATCTGTTACTCTTCAGATATTTTGGATTACCACTTCATGAGTTTCAGCCAAAATGGCCAATGGTCCAAGACCTGTAGTCCATAATACCCAGAGGATGTCACATTGCCTTGAACTCAGCTATAAATAATGTAATATATGCTTCTCATTCCTCATTCTCTTCTTGAAATTAATCCTTGGGTTGTTGGCAGTACCCATCTCTAGACACAGTAATCCAGTTCCATTTGGAGGGGGGGGTCACTTTAAAGCCATCTCGAAAATGGCTTTGGAATGCACTGCCTTGAGAAGCCAGGTTACCTCTTTCCTCTTGTCTTTCTGTCATCAAGCAGATTGTTGAATAGTTTTAATTGTTGTGAACCATCTTGGGGCCCCTATGGGGAGAAAAGCAACATATAAATAATATAAATAACTAATAAACAAACAAATACCCTAGAGACAGAAGAATTCTATGTCCATAAAAATGCATCTTTATGAAGATGTATATGGGTAGGTTATGCCTTTATCTGTGATGGGTCATCTAGGGTTATGTGAGACATCAACAGACAGGATATAGGAAAGGAAGTGTTTATGTATCTATACAACAGCCAATATCTCACAAAATCCAAGTCCAGCCATGATACAAAAGCCTGCTTTCCCCCTAAAAGGGTATTTGTTGTAAGTATATATGCTTTCAATTACTACATGTATCATTTGTGGTAAATCAGTGAGCAGGGTAGAGATGGGCATGACCAGAAAAAATGACGTTTCGAGTTGTCGTTTGTCGGAACGGGTCCATTTTGGGTCGTTTCCATTTGTCACAATAATTTTCAAAAATTTGTCATTTCCATTTGTCGTTTGTCGTTTCCACCATTATTTAGGGTTAGGTTAGGGTTAGGGTTTGTGGGCTCTGGGCTGCACCTCTGGGTGCCTCTGATCCACAAAGAAGGGAAGTGTACTGGCGTACAGGTTAGGGGTAGGGGTAGGGATAGGGATAGTGGGCTCTGGGAGGCACCTCTCTGGGTGCCTCTGACCCACTAAGAAGGGAAACGTACTGGCATACAGGTTAGGGTTAGGGTTGGGGTTAGGGTAAGGGTTAGGGTTAGGGTTAGGGTGGGTTAGTGGGCTGCACCTCTGGGTGCCTCTAAAATACCTAATTTTCACATGTTTCTGTTGTGCTTTAGTGGGTTTTTTGACCACGATTTAAAAATAAATATTGTGGTCGCCATTTTGGATCCCCTCACCTCAAGGCATAGAGACAGCCCAGGAAAGGAGGGGGGAAGGCCGGGGACCCCCCCCCCCCAGAAACCACCCCTCTGGTAGGTGTCCTCACTCAGGCAGACATATTTTCGCCTGCCTTGTTGGCCGGGAATCGGGTTTTTTTTTTTAACTTTTTAAAACTTTTTTTTGTGCTGCTTGTTGGCAATGACATCACGCAAGCCCATGATGCCATTAATAAGAACGACAAACCCGACCAAATTTTTCTTTTTTCGGATCGGGTTCGAGCTGGAGCGGAGTAATTCTTGTTACCGTTATTGTTATGTAACGATAACGATAACCGAAAACGAAAACGAGAATTTCGCCGCTCTGTGCCCATGTCTAGAGCAGGGGGAAAGGGATTAGGGAAAACACAGGTGTCTAAAAGTTACTGAAATGTTACACATGTGGGCCCCCTGGCAGATAGGTTTATGTATTGTTTAGATGTGTCTTTATTTTGTCTTATTGATCAGCCACCTTTCTTCTGACCAGGGCACTCAAGGCAGATCAAAAGAACAGAAATAAAACACAATACATTATACATTATAGAGCAAAATATAACAGATGGTAAAAGTATGTGGCAGTAGCAGGAGGACATGGAAGCTGAGGGGCATTGGCTTCTTGGTAACTATGAGGATCCAATGCCTCATCTAATCTACTGCTTTGTTCCACCAAATAGTATGCTCACCACTGGCTGAGAACTAGTGTTGTAAGATTAAACTTTGTATGTAGCTAGTAGAGCAATCTTCCAGAGTGCTTCCCCCAGTGAGGAAGTAACATGGGCCTTTTTCCATACCGAGGGAGATTGCCTGGTCCTCAGATATTTGAATGAAGGGAGTTGAGTCATTGCAGAATCATTGCCTGTCATGGGCATAAAGCAATACTTCTTTTACAGTGAAGGGGAAAGCTGGTAATTGCACCACGGGGACACCTCTGGGCTTAAACCATTTGCAGTTAATCAGAATTATTAATGTGTTTGGTTAACTTTTTTTCTCTTCCCTGACAAGAAGAAAAATTGATGAAGCTGCAGTCAACAGATACAGTAAATGCACTGGCACGGATGGCACGCCGCTCCCCTGGGAATGCAAACAAGAGAGCAAGCAGAAGAGCCATTTAGCCAGCTTGTTTTTAAAATGGAAGTGCTGAGTGCAGGAAGTCTGCTCTTGCTCTTAACGTTAAGGGCTTGGTCAATTTTTAATTTTTAATTTTTTTTAATGGGTGTGCTATATCCCCCAAATGGATCCAATTGTAAGAGGCTTGGCCTCCACCACCAATGACTTAATGTTCTCTCTGACAGATGATGTTTCACCAGAAGGGTGGCAGGTCCTGCCAGAACAGCATCTTCCCAAAGTAGAACCGTTATGTCAGCAGCACAAAAGACAAGCCCTAGCTTAAGTTGTTCACTTCAAATCACCTGCAAAACCTGCTTTGTAAGGATCTGCAGAAAGGCAGGAAGCGAGCCAAAGTTTGAGGTTGTGAAGACAAGGGTAAGAAATAGTTCTGGCACAGGTCCCACCTCTAAGTTTATGGGCGGCTGAAAATACTCCTTCTTGGAATTGTTCAGGAATGACAAGGTATGTACCAGTCCTACTAACATCAAGAGAAGGTCTAAGGTTCCAGTGTTTTCCCTCCTGCAATGAACAGAGTTTTCTCTTCAGCAACAGGATATACGGTACTCAGATGTAGTCCTCAGCAATGAGACTTGCAAAGTATCCTTGTGCATATCTTCCAATATACCAATCAACAAAGCAAACCATTGGAAAGCAAGATACAAGTTCACTTGACAGCCAGGATCCTGCCTGCTAGTGTTAAACCAATCGGTGTAAATTTCAACTGTGATTTACAGCAAGTTAAGAAGCCTGCTTTTTCTTATCATATTGCTTTTGTGTGACTTGTTGTGTGACCAGTTAAACCAGCACCAGCTTCTTTGTTGGTAGCCTTTACCTGCAGGATTTTGTGCCAATGGCATTACATTGCTGTAGATAATGTATATAATAGAATTCCAGCCATTATTTTTATGTCATGTCTCCAAGTGCAAAGTGGGGGAAGCCTTAGCCCTGTTTGCTGTCACTTCCCGTTCTATTGTCCTTCTCTGTGTGGATTTTCCAGGGTCCCATTTCACCTGAAGAGGTTCTTTGAAGAATCATCATCCTTCACACGCAGGAAGGCAAGAGAAGTGACTACGGAAACGGCAGGGTTAAGGTGCACTTTTCCTCATGTTTCCATGACATGCAAAAATACCAAGTGAATATGGCTGCAGAGGATTGGGGAAACCAGTGCCATAAAAATAGACAGGCATCTTTCACCCTCTTGAAGGGATCCCTGTTTTTAATTGCTCATTAAATGCATTGTTCAGTTTGACCCTGACATGACATATGCATCATCATCATCATCATCATCATCATCATCATCATCATCATCATCA